>VZTZ01008640.1:0-23296 GCA_013400955.1 Drymodes brunneopygia | reverse complement strand
GAGTTGGGCACTGCCCTCAGGGACATGGTGTGATGCTTAGAGTGTCATGCACAGGGCCAGGTGTTGGATTTGATGATCTTGATGGGTCCCTTCCAAATCAGCATATTCTATGATTCTACGAAATGTACTACATAGTGATATGACTTTTAACTTCTGTTTTTTCTAACTCCTGTAGCTTCATTTTAACTACTGTTGCTTAAGTTTGACTCTTTTAAAATTATAAAAAGATCTGTTGTATTTATGCTTTTTCAGTTGAAAACTGAAATTTCTGCATTTTTCAATGTAGGAGCAGGTGTTCTCCAGCTTTTTGTGCTCCTGGGCTTTAGGTCTTTCCCTGATGCTTATGCATTTCCTAGTGACTGAAGACTTCTCCACTTAAATTATGGTAGCAGAGTTCCTTCTGGATGAAAAACAATTTAGTTTTCAAAAGGAGCAAACAAACTTCTATTAGGTATCCAAAGAATGTAAATGTATCTAATCTGTAGGAAGAAAATATGTGATGAATAGAATAGGAAATTAAAAAGTTCGATAAATCTGCCTATAGAAGTACAATTACGCTATTGCACATTGATTCAAAATAGATTTATATAGTACCTGTATGCTAGCCAAGTAAACAGAACCTACTTTTTTTTCTTGTTCCAAGTTTTCTTGATGTCTTGGCATTTCCATGGAATAGTACAAGAAGAAAATATTCAGCCTTCTTTATTTCCTAAATGTTTTCTTGGTAAATAAAGCAATGAGACCTAATTACATTGTGAAGGTGTTGTACTGGTGGTTGTGCTGAGTAAAAAGGCAACAGGCATGCTTGAGTGGTTCTTTTCACTAAATATTCAACAGCAAGTTAACTTGTAACAGAGAGAGGGCAAGAGATTCCACCATTCAAAAGTCTCTTTGAAATGGGTATTTTAGTGACCATCTTGTGACCTGATGGAACAGCATTGACTGAGAACCCTGGAGACAGAGGGATGATTTATGACAGAGAAAGATTATGACTCCAACTATGAGTGTTAGCAATGTCATCCTTTTTGTGTCAGATTTTCAAGGTAAAAGATTTGTATCAGAAAATACTGAGACAAGATTGTGCTTCTGCAGGCTTGTTATTTGTCATATTAAATTTGCCACAATCAAGTTTGACAGGCTTCTCTTTTTTTTTTTCCAGCAGACAACATTATTATTGAAGATTAGTCAGATGCCTTCTGTCCATTCCCTGCCTCACATGCTATGTCATGCAAGCTTTGGAACACTTAGAACATAATTTAAATGAATGACTAATTTGGCAAGCATAATGGAAGGCATGCATACCATCCTTCAATTGCACAAACCCATTATGGAGCTTTGTTACATCAACTTCTATCATCCAGAGGGGAAAGTCAGAGGATTTACTTACAAGGGCTCTTTAACTCTGGATACAACCAGTAAGCGTTTCTGTAGCTGCTATCAAGTAAGGGAGAGGTTAGACATGGACCTGAGACAACAGCCATATGAAAACTTTGGAGATATAATTTTCAAGCAAACTACCACAAAAGACCTTCTCAATGAGCTGTACAAACTGACCGCTGGAAAGGAAAAACTGTTATCCAGTGTTTTGAGATCTTGTCATATTCTGGACCTTAAGGCAGGACATCAGGAGGAAAAGCGACAGGATGTTTCCGGAGTTCCAAAACTTAGAGGTGATAATTACTCCAGTCTTACACATCAGCAGGAGTTATTGCTGGATTCTACAAAGAGAGACAATTGGAATCACAAAAAAATGAGGAAAGACAGAAGGAAAGAGAGCTTTGAGGAAATCAGACATTGGAAAGAAAGAAAAAAGATACATAAACATCTCTTTTTACTGAGTACACAAGACATGAAACAGAAAAATAAGAAGATGGTCTCCACGAGACTTCCTGCCAGGAGTGATCTCAGTTCCTTTTCTCCCTCCAGCTGGGTAACAGTAAAAGGTAAGGATAATTTACCAGTAGACAGTAGAATACAACCAGAAAGGTGGACAGAAGAGGGGTATTTTCTTAAGAGCAACAAAGATGTGAATTTGGGTGCTGACTTACCAAGTTCTAGCTCAAAAGATGCCAGTGATGTTGTTGCAGTTGAACCAGTGGATAATGGAGAATGTATTCCTGAAGTTGCCAGGGTACAAGAGGGGACCACTTTGGTGGAGTCATCTCAGTACAGTCTGTCTAACAAACTCGAGATATTAAGTAAATCTGCAGCTGCTAAAATCTTGAAAAGTAGCAAGAATGCTGAGCCGGTATGCAAGGTGAAACCAGGAATCACAGCTGTTGCTGAAGTCCCGGATTTAGACACTTGTATTAAAGAAGTCACCAACCCCCCTGCAGAGTCCCTACCTGATTCTCACAGAAATAATGAAACCATTTCTCCTGTTCTCACAACAGCACATAATGAGTTTATATCAATAACTGATGTATACTCTGTAGATGCAGCTACTGGAGACTCTAATAATAGTGTGCTGCAGGAAAAGGAGGAAGACGGCTCAGGTTTGCAGTACAAAGCAGAGAGAGTGCACATTACTGATGAGTCATGCAACCTTGTGGGAGCTGTTAATAAAGCTCTTCTGAAAGTTATCCGGAGCGACAGTTTAGATGAAGCTGCAGAATGGAAGAGACTGCCACAAATTACAAGAGTAGACAGAAACCTGCCAGGCTCACTACATGAGAAAAGGACCACGGTATCCCGGGGAAATGGCAAGCATTTATTTTTGAACTTGCCTGTAAATGAAAGTGCTGATATTCCTCAGACAAGAAATAATCTTAAACTGGAAGAGAAAAGGCTGCATTCACCCCCATTAGCAGCAGTGAGTAATGTTTTTAGTAATTCATATCCACTATCTAATACACACAAACAAATGTCACCTATTCCTTCTCCGTTATCTCCGAGACTGCCCAGCCCGCAGCTGCATCACCGGATCCTCCCGCTGCCAGCACAGAACACCGAGGACGAACCCATGTTCAGTGACTATGGCCATGGAAGACACAGTGCTGTAAACTTCTCTTTCAGTGATTTGGAGCCACCGTTTTATCTGAAGTTTTCTGAACCTGGAGAGTTGGGATTTGCCACCAGACAACGGGGCCTACATCAGAATGCAACTGCAGGACATTTTGAAAAGTGTGCTGTGCAAGAAAAATTAACTACTCAGACACAGCAGAATTTCTGTCCAGGTCAGTCCTATTTCATACATTTTTAGACTAATAGAATCAACCAAGCATAAAAGTGTTGGAGTGTTTTCTGGGGTTTTTTGGTTTGGGTTTTTTTAACACTAGCTATTAATAATAAATATTATGTTAAATAAAAAACTATTTTTCACTACTTAAGAACTGGGTGAAAAGTTGTTGAGTTTTTTAAACAGAAAATACAGCTATATAAGGTTTTGAGATGCATTTCTGTCAGCTTATTTTCAGTTCTGTTGTTACTGAATGACCTCTAAGCCAAAGTTAAGGAAAAATCTTTCTGTATAAAATGAAAAAAGGTTCCATGTTTATTTTCCTGCTTTTCCTGTGCTATGTTCTAGTCTTTCAAAATGTTATGGTAACATTTATTCTCCAAAATGTTCTTTTTGCTTGTTTGGCTTAACTGATAGAATATTTTCTGAACAAGCTAATTTACAGTGCCTTAGGATTGGTGCTTTGACCATTTAGCTCCAAGAGGTTGATGTAAATTCTGTAAGAAAAGGCTTGTTTTTAAAATGATTGCTTGCAGGAGTCATGTTACAATGTATTTGAGTACAGTGCATGAGTTTATTTATAGGGATATACTGTGTAAAAATGCATAATTATATGACATCCTGAATAGCTATTTTTGTTAGCTAGAACATCAACATCTATACCCTTCATTTTTAATTTGAGAAACAGGAAGGCTGGAGGACTGAATTCTGCCGTGGCCTAGGTGTTTCTCAGACTGGTCCCTCTGTCTCATAGGGGGGCTGGCAGTGCAAAGTGACATGAAAAGGGGATTCCAAAAGAGGAGGTGTATAGGGATGTGAAACCACTACCTTAGCCAGAGGGTGTTGAACACTGCCTATGAGGTTTGCATTTATGCCTGCTGCTTCTAGAAGTTGTGTTAGTTCCACTCAAGACTAAATCAAATTTAAGGTGTTGTTTGGTGAGTTGACAAGGCTGAAAAGATGGGTGCTGTGCTCTTTTCATTCCTTTCTTGGTTCCTGTTGTGCTGTGCTGTCCTACCCCTGTCATTACTTCTTGTACTCATCGTACCTTTTGGTGAGCTGGTTTAGCTGACAAAGTCAACAATTTCACCCTTTTATAAGACTAAATTGGGACAGCAAATCTTTTTTTCTCTGTTTTACATTAGTATTTTTTAATTAATGTATCATTTAGAATTGTTGGATGTGGAACTGTAGGTATTGTGCTGTACTCTTGTATTGTCTTTGCCAGGGATAGAGTTAATTTTCTTTACAGTAGCTTGTATTGGGCAGTGTTTTGCATTTGTGATGAAAACGGTCTGGATAACACAGGGATGTTCCAGCTTGTGCTGAGCAGTGTTTGCACAGCATCAATCCCTTCTCTGTTTCCAACTCTGCATCCCCCCAGTGAATAGACCAGGGGCTGCACAATAGGCTGGGAGGGGACACAACCAGACAGATGACCCAGGCTAACTAAAGAGAAATTCCCTGCCACGTAACATCATGCACAGGAATAAAAGCAGAAAGAGGGGGCTTTAGAGGGGTTAGCCATCTTTTGCTTGGGACCTGGCAGGGCATCGGTCTACCCATGGGACGCGGTGAGTGATTGCAGTAGCATCACTTGTTTAATTTCTTCTTCCCTCTTTTTCCACTTATCTTTCACTTATTAAACACATTTTTTGTTTGTTACCTTGACTCCCAGTTGTTGGGGTTTTTCCATGCCTCTTCCCCCATGCCACTTGGGGGAAGGGAGGAGGGAGGAAATGAGTCTTTGTGTGGTGCTTATTTGCCCACTGGGCTTAACCCACAATGGTTTTACAAGAAACAAAACAACACGCATACATACTAATGGCATTTGTTGGCTGACAATCCTGGCTATTAAGCAGAAACATCGTTGTGAAGAGAAGAAAAGCAGACAAGCCCAATTTTAGTTCTTACTTACAGTTACCTGGCAACATTAATACAGACAGAAAATATAACGATTTTTTGGTTTGGGTTTTTTTTTTCATTTTCAAGTATGATTGCATGCCAGTATTATTACTGGTGTGTCAGAAAATCTGTGGCTTTCAAGGAAAAATTCCCTATTTTGTTGGAATATATAACACTGCAAGCATGTCTCTGGATCTGGGATAATATGACTTTCCATTTCCATCTGAACCATGGGTGGAATTTGCATATTGACAGAGCATTTGGAATGCTACTCTTCTGTAAACATACATGAATAATAACTAACTGACTATAGTTCAGTGAGACAAATGATGTATCTCAAATTCTAGTTAATGTAAATGATATTAAGATTAACAGTTATAAACTTGCACTCCTGGCTTGATTCTTATCAGATTCCTCCCATGTGTGAAGAGCAGAGTTCAAGACTATTTTTCAGATTTGTCTTCAATGGGATGTTATAGTGAAATGTTTTCTTTCAATTCCAGTCTGTTATTACATTGTGTAAGTATCTACAAGGACTCTAAGAATTATGGAGAATTTTGGTCAACTTTTTGTCAATCAGGTTGATTGAAAATATGCTTCATGGCAAAAATGATGGCCTTTTGAATAGCTTTTCAAAGTTCTAGTGCTGCCACAGTATGAGCTACTTCTTCCTGAAAAACTTTTTGAACCTTTTGTTACCTTTGTAACTTTGTATTTGGAAAATTTCGTGACTTAGTTAAATATTCTAATTTATTGGTTTAAATTACAAATTGTCGTCATCATACAGCTCTACACATAATTTTAATTCTCTTTTCTTGTTGTTTGTAATTACGATTCTTCATACTTTTTCTCAATAATTGAAGAATATTCCTGCAGTCAAAACTGAAACAACTAAGGCAGAGTGCCCTTACTTCTGTACTTTCACTTTTTCTCAAATTCAGTTTCTTAACAGATATATAGATACATATATGGCATATATATCATAGTTTCATTGCAGAGTTTTATTAGTAGTTAATTTGAAAGTACAGTTTACTGGATCTTCTTGTTGAAATGCAACTGTTGGCCATGGGAATAGGCTACAGTTTTCATCTTAGGCAGTTAATACTTAACTGGGAATAATTTATAGTCCAACAATAATTATTTGGCAATTTTCTCTGTAGGTGGGACTGAGAATTAAAATTCCTCTATTTGCATGTAATAGTTATAGTTGAATTATCAAAATTCTAAGAAAAAACTTTAGAATAACTTAGGGCTTTCAAATAATAAACTGGTCAGTTACAAGCAGCAAAAGCGGAAGTACAAACACTAAAATTTCTCTTAGAATGAAATTTATTAAATCCTCAGAAACATACTTCCTGCATTTCTGTAGACAACATTTATGAGGTATCACAAAACAAGTAAAACATGGCTGATTAGAGACAAGATAATTTTTTGTTTTGTTTTGTTGGGAAAGTCTGCAAAAGGAACTGTAACCATTAGAATATACATTATGAATATAAATCTATCTGACTTGCTGATGATCCATGAAGTCAGCATGCAGTATCATGAAATTTTGGAGATGCAGAGAAGGGAGGAAGAGAAAGAAAAGTGAGGTAGAGTTCTGGTTTTAAAGTCTTCAAAATTACAATGCTTATTGTGTTGTAGGGAAGGCAACTGCTGGAAAAGGTTGGTGAATGTAAGTTTTTAAGATAATTTCTTAAATAATTTTTTAGTTGACTAGTTAAAGATGTGTATCCAAGAGTTCTTTGCAATATATTCTGGACATAGTTGTAGATGCATCTATCCCTGTCCCTGCTGATTATTAGATGGAGAATGTTGTATTTGCTTGTTTCTGGCAATGAGATTTTTATGGCAGTGCTTCACTTTCCATTAGAAAGAATTGAAAACAAACATTCTGGTAGCTTTGTGCAGTTGTCAAAAATTATGCACTGCCATTTGGAAACATGCCAATTGCTAATGGCTATCCCTGGCAGATCAATTTTGCAGTTTTAAAACATAAAAGTACTTTAACTTACTAAAAACTGTTTACTATATAGGTAAATACTTGAATAAGTATTATTCCTAAATTGGTGCAAGACTGTATTTTAATCCTCAAAGATCTTGAAAGGACTAGAAAGCACAAAATGGTACTTTCAGTTTGATAATTCACTCCTTGGTGGCTGGAGAAACAGTGTTCATATCTGTGCCCTAAGAGCTGCCCTACTGCTTAGGTCTTTCAACTGCCTGCTCAAACTGGGTTATCCCAGTTTTCCTCCATTCATTTCTGTTTGCAGTGTAAATATAGCTTGCTTTCATGTGAAGAAGAACACTCTGATTCTACAAATACAGCAGTTATGTAGTCTATAGTTCTACACATCTGTTTAAATTTCCAGCATTAAAGTAGCAGGATGTGAGAAGCTTTAGTCTTGACTTTGGATGTATTACCATTAACTACAAAATAATGAATCTATTGCAATGCCTGTGCCAGAAGACTTGTAATTGAAAAATGGCATACAGGCAACATTTCACTCCAGATTTTTAATGAAGCTAGCAAAAAATATTAATATCAAGTTACTGTTTGAAAATTATTTTGTCTTTTCCTAACTTAACTAACTCTTTAAGCTGAAAAGAGACAAATAGCGTCAGTTAAGAGAAATTCAATAACAAGACCTTATGACGTGTTCCTGAACCATGGTTTTGGAAAATGAAGTTTCGTATAAACAAAACTCTGTTTGAAGGCTCTTATAACAGGAGACAGATTATATTATAGTGTTTTTGATGTTACTTTTATAGGGAAGGGAAAGGTTTATAAATGTCCTCTGTAATTGAAGTGGTTCACAGAATTGCTAATTAGCATTTTAACAGCACTCTAGCATTCTGTCCACAGTAAGTATGCACCTCATGAAGTAAGTTTGCATATGGATCACATGGAAAGATGATGCATAGTTTCTCACAGGTAATTCACATGAAAGTAATATATATTAATGTGTTCCTCACAAAACCCATCTTATTCAGAATAAATGCTCTTTGAAGATGCTATAAAGGAGTTAAGAATTAAGACTGGTGTAAGAAAAGAATTAAAATTAAAAAGAAGAGATAATTAATCATAGAATCTCAGAATCCTTTGGGCTGAAAGGACCACTTGAGATCATCTAGTCCAACTCTCTGCTCAGGCAGGGTCACCTAGAGCAAATTGCCCAGGCCTGTGTGCAGTAGGGTTTTTTCCTTTCTCCCAGAATGATGATTGCACAACCTTTCTATGCAACCTGTGTTAGTGCTTGGTCACTCACAGTAAAAGAGTGTTTTCTTTCATTCAGGTGGGATTATGTAAATTTTCCATTTACCATCTCAGTGTTATAAATACCATTAATTTCTTCTCTAAACTTGTTTCTTTTAGCCCAGTGTGTCTCTAATACCCTACGGGAATTGTGTTACCTACAGACTCAGTGCAGCTAAAACATGGTTAATTATTTCTGAAGATCTTTCCAGATACTGACTTTCTGAGTCATAGTGAGTAACACCACTACCCTGACTGTCCCTTAGGTCTGTAAGATAGATATCCTCTTCGATAAGGATTTCTCTTGCTCCTTCTTTATACAGTTGCAGACTGTACTAAAATTTTTCCTGTTCAGTTTGCATGTTCTTTCTAGATATGTAATCTTGCAAAGTTTGCTAATTCTATGTCCAACTAAAATCACAGTCACTACATAGCTGTTTAATGGATCTTTTTTCCTGTTATATTCAGTGCAGTTGATCACTGTACACTATATTGGGATTGCCTTTGAGGACATCATCCTGCATTCCCTATTGAGTGTTATTACACATGGTAATGATAAAAGATCATTAATTCTTCATCCCAGTGAAGTCAAAATCTTTTCATACCAGTATAAACAAAATAAGGCAACACTGCATTGAAATATAGACTTATGGCAGCTTGCAATGAACATAGGCAGGACTGGAAGTTCAAGACATGGTCTCTGAGTTAAAAAGACCCTCTGAAGACTGGCCTTGAGAGATTCTGTGAACAAAGAGCTCCTGTTTTAGTTGAATGACTTCTCAGCATGACATACTCAAGCAACAGTTATATTTTCTTCTCTCTTTGTAACACGTGACTCTTCAGTCCAAGGCAATCAGTGAGGGGAAACCAAGTGAATTAAATTGGACTGGAAAACCAGAGACAGCTTAATGTTTTATGCAGGTCACAGATTAACAATTTTCTGTTTCATGGGGGGAGAAAAGGCCAAAACATTACTTCTGGTTTACAGTTTGTGCACTCAGTTTAAGAGACTTACTGCAATGAAATGGACTTCTTTTCTCATCAGTATAAAAAGAATTTCTTCAAGTAAAATACTGGGACAATGTGGTAGTTGTTTTTTCTTAAATCTGTATGTATGCTGCTGGCCACTTGAAACAAGTTGATAGAAATGGCTCAGCTGAAATTTTTCTTGAAGGATCAGGATGATATATAAACTGAGATCAGATTCAAGTATTTATCTCTGTAAGTATGATTTAATAATGTATTTAGGAATTTTTAAAATCTCTAATAGCTACTTTTTGGTATTTTGTCTCTGAAAAAATGACATAGCACCAAATCCAACTTGGAAAAGTGGTGAAAAATTCTGCATACTCCCTGCTAAAAATATACTTTAAAATACTGAAAATGAAGAAAGATGCAATTTATGTGTTTGCGGTGTCCCATACCAGTAAATAATTTTGAATAGTATTTCATGATTTAGATGTGGCATAAATCTATAATAATACATTTAAATAATACCTATAAGTAGTGAATATTATTTATGAGTCATAGCATTAAAATAGTGCACCTAGTGGTTTAATGATTTATTTAATTGTGTTTCCAGAGTAATTTTTCTTTGGGTTTAGATTATGAGTACCCTTGCATTTAGATTATGGTGACTTCTCAATTGCACCAAGTGTTTATGATTTTTTAGACCGTATTCAAAGATCTCTTCAGGCTCATGTGTTTTGTTGCTGGGATCAGCGAGGTAAAAATAGGACAGAGAAAATAGCAATGAGATGTTGAGAACTGTTGGAGGTGTTTTACATGAGGAATTTTAAAGGCTATGGGAAATTCTTCTTTACCAGAAAAAAAGGTGAGGAAAGAAGGAAATAGAAATCATTCGCAGTCCCTCACCTGAGTGACAGTCTCTATATACTGCCACTTGCAATGTCCTCTGTGATAAAGATTTCAATGCTTGGTAATTTTCTACATTTTTTTTCACATTTACATTTTGGAAGTGTTAGAATGGAAAGTGCTATGTTTTTTTCTTATATAGTTTGCTTTTACAATGAAGAGGCATATGGGACATTCTTGCATTCTGAATACAGTGAGCCTCTCTGAAATTGTCCCAAGCAATCACTTAGCATTTCTTTGCTATCAAGACCCTATTTAATGACTTTGACTTGGATAGTTCAAAACTACCAAGATTAAGGGTATAACTGATGAATGGTGTAGCTAACCTGTTACTATGTTTGCTCTCACTTTTCTTGCATATTTTGGAAAATTAAGAGGGAAAATGTGTTCTAAAAAATCTGACTTCATGGGAAAAGGTATTCTGAGTTTCTACTCTGTAACATTTTCAGTAATTTCTGTCTTTGTTTGTTTATCTCATGAGTAGAACTGTTTATTGATTGTTACATCTGCAAATCTGCACCTGTTAAGTCACCAAAACCACCAAATATTTATGAATAGAAAATAATTCTTATTATGTGTACAAAATGAAGTAAATTGATTCTTGTGTTCTAAGATTCAGTGTTTCTATTACAGAAACGTAAGTAAAACTAACAAAACTGTAGTAAAGGGGAGTTTGGCCAGCAAAGGGTTATTACTTCTATGAGTACATTAATTTATTTTAGAGTCATAAGTTGCAGAAAACCTAAAAGTGGTTGCTCCCATCCTTTTACCCCCTAACCCTTCACATTTTTCAGCAACTAGGCTAGTAGCCAGCTGGAGGGCACACCCTCAGTTCCCAACCTGCTCCCAGCAGCTTTAATTGTTACTATCTGCAAAATACCAGGTGCTCTCTGTGACCTAAGATGTTTAATCATGCTTACCTCATATACATAATTTGTGTGTGGGATCTGATTCATATTGTCAATGCACTCATAACAAATTGATTTCCATGCCCAGAGAAACTGAACACTATAGCTGCTAAGGCAGGCACATTTAAAAGCTGCAGAATTTTCCTAAGCATATTTGGGTTAATTAGGAGCATTAGTCAGCAGTCATTCCAAGATCTTTGGGACAATTACTCAAAAAATGGCTTATTTTATTTTATGCAGCACAGAAGTCAGTGGTTTTGTAGTCCCTCAATTAGCATTTTGTTAACATACACTTGAGTCTGATAGTTATTGTTATGTAAGTGAAATCTAAATCTTTGTTCAGTTTGTTGGAGAAAGTAAAATTTTGGGGGTTTTTTCTGTGTTAATTTCAAGACATATATATATATGACCTGTAAAGCAGCTGGCATTGAGACATTTTTTCTCACAATAACTGAAATTTAGAGGTTATCTTCTCTAAGTTACTTCTATATTTTTGTCAGTAATGTAGTTATCAATATATTGTAAACTTAAGCATATGTTCACTGATTTCTGATTTTCCAAAGTGAAATTTGATATGTCTTAAGAAATTAAAGTAGTCAAGTATGAAAAATGTATTGAAAAGGTTATTAAAATAAAACCTACTCAATTTTGGAGAGTTTTTAAATAAATGTATATTAAAATATAATCACAGTTATACATAATGTAATATAATTTATATACAGTTATGTGTCCATTTTTCAATAGACATTACAGTTTAAACTTGAACATGTAATTTATAGTTATACTAAGTCATGCCAGCCATATTTTTTCTTCTTTTTGGAAAATGCCAGCTTTCATAGAAATAAAATTAAAAACGAAAAAAACCCCAAAGAAACAAATTTTTTTTCCAGAAGTAGCAGCCTTCTGAAAATTATTTTCCAGGTGAATAATAAACTCCAACTAATATACCAAGGATGGAAGATGGCAATATATCTTTTTGCAAAGGCAAAAAAAATAGTCTTGTACAAAATCTAAGCACCTACTTAAAATGCTTTTCTACCCTAATCTCCTTTCATATGCTTCTTTCAAAGGATATGGACCTACTAATTTTTGTACTAGTTTACTACAACAGATTAGTCTTTAAATCAGATACATAGTGAAACCATAGTTATAAGTGTTATAAGTAAGATAAATAGCACTATATAAATTCCCATGAATTGTTTACATGGGTTTTTTCTTGTGATTAATTTGTATTCCACTTTTATACTTATTTATGCAAGTTATACTTAGTTATATAAAAATGAAAGATGTTTGTCATCCAAAGCTGGGAAGAAAAATGTTAGGACATACTTTTTCAGGTTTTCACTTTTTTCAAAAATCTCTTACTTTTTAGCCTTCAGGTTTCTATCTTGTTATCTTATCTTTAGTATGAATGGCAGTGTTCCATTTCAATGTTTTTCTTATATTGTGGGGAAAAAAATTCTCATTTTGTTGCTTAGTTTAGCAGTCTTAATCCATGTTGAGAGTTTTTCTCCAGTCTGTGGATTACTAAAAGAGGCCATACCTAATTAGTCCAAAGAGCTCTATTTTTCATCTCATCAGGCATTGAATATTTGTCAAGTCCTTTTCATCAAAGTGGTTGGATAACATTTAAACTATTTCACCTTGCAACCAAAACAAAAGGTTTGTTTCCATTCTATTCAGATTTTGGTTGCCTGTAAGAACTTTGAATTTAAAGGCTTTATTCAAAGGTTAGCAGAAAATGAATTGTGGTTTGAAGCTATTTCAGATTTTCAGGGTGACGCTTTATGAGAGATCTCTCTTTTGTAAAAGAGCTACCTTTTGAGATAGCTAAGTACAGTGAGAAGATTATCTTTTGTAACTCCTCCAAAGTGGAGGGGTTTTTTATTCAAAACAGGCAGAAGTCTGGATTTGTTGGTTTGCATTGTTTTTTAAGTAAATTAAATAGGTGAGACTTCCCCCCTCCCCGTCTTCCATGGTATTTCTAACCATACAAAAGGATTTTCTAGTCCTATTTTTTCCCCCTCTGCGTAATTTTATTTCACTTATAGTAATGTAGATGCTTTGTATGAGAGGAGTCACATAGGGTGTGTTTGTGTGGCATGTCTGGTCCACACCAGCCACCCACTGCTTTTCCAGTTTGGTCTATGAGACTCACTGGATGGATACTCAGGCAGTTCAAAGAGAAGCCTGAGCCTGAACAATTCTTGCAGAGTTGCAGTTGCTAAGGTATGTCTGCACAGACTTCACACATCTATCACAATCCCTATGGCATGGCTGGTGTTACCCAGCTTCTCTCACACCAGTGAGCTGCAGTCATTCCACTCTTGTGGCACAGAGCAAGGACCTGAAGCCTTCCTCATGTGGGTTAGGTGTGACTACAGGCTCAAAGGGGATTTCAGGCTACAAGCAAGGCTCTGACATAGCCTGGGCTTGAGGCATTAATAATGTGGATGGTCAGTGAGACAGAGCATAAAAGCAGGTTCAATTAACTTTGTAAAGTAAGTTGCAGCTCTGTCATCAGAAGGGTGAATTCTCTTATGTGTAACTCATTGAAATTGATGTTAAATGTGCAAATGGAGATGACAGCTGGGTGTTCCAGCGGAACAAATGAAAGGTTTCATGGAATTCAGGTCTGCTTTAGCAGCTTTGGATGCTAAAAACAACATCTAATGATACTAGTATTTAAATAGTCATGACTTTGAATAGCCATGGAAATATTTCCACCCATCCTCTTGGTGATGTACAGTAGCATGCTGCTTTGCTTTCTTACTCAGCAGTCATCCTTAAAACACTCCCACAACCCCTTCATCATGTCTCCTTTATTTCCATTACTTTTCTCCTTCGTCTGACTTACACTCTCCTATCTGCACCTCTTGAAACAAGCTCATACTTTGCTTGTTCACACGAAATGATCTCTGCCACCCTGTGCAATTAGCTGGGCAATTACCTGTAAGATCATTCCACAAATGAAAGGAAGGAATGCTGAATGTTACCTCCTTATTGCACAAGATCGTCATAATGGATGCAAAATTGTGCAGAATGGAAAAAGCACAGTTTTAGGTGCCCTAGGGGTGTCTGAGGCACAGACACAGAGCTGGCAAATCTGACCTAGAATGATCCACACCTTTGTGGACTGGGATAAATTAATTTTGGCATCTAACATTCATTTAGGCAACTGAGTCCAAATAATTGTATTGTAAATGATGTTTCAGCTTTTTATTGCAGCAATGTTGTTAATTTCATCCAGCCAAACTATTAAAAAATGGATTTATTAATTCAGAAAAAAAATATTTTTTAAAAATGCATTTGAATTTTGGTCTAGACTCTAATCGTAAATTTTGGTGCTTTGTAATCTTTGTTCATTGTTCTAAAAATTGAACTCTGTTCTTTCTCCTGGGAACTGCTGTATTTCTGTATTACATTTCTACTTAAGTATAATTCAGTCATTGTCCCTGTGTCAGTGCAGTAAGGCACTTCATTCGATTTTTAACCATAAAACTTAACAGACTATGTTGGGATTTTCTGGAAAATGATTTTATGGTCCTCAGTCCAGAGATGTAGCATCCCCTTTTTTTTAAATCCTAGTAGGAAAACTGGTGAAGTGAAACTAATTGTACTCCTAGGTGACACAAGTATAGGGTTCAGGAGGACAAACTTCAGAGGTCTTTGGCCAGTGTGCTGAATTTGCATAACAGGTTTACTGCTACGACAGAACTATGAGCTCAGAAATACAAGGAAGTTATGCTTTTCGTTTGGTTCCTTTGGCATCTACATGTTGAAGATGAAAGAATTTTAAAATAGGAAGTGTATCTTTCATATGAATCAGAAATATGGCCAATAGCATTTTGCTGTCAGATTCCTATAGTGGTGTGCTTCAGAAAAGCGTGTGTTATCAGTGCACCTTGAAAGAGAGAACCACCCTTTTCAAGAACAGCACTGAATGCAGGTTTAACTCAAAGCAAGACAGAGAGCATATGCTTATGA
The DNA here is from genome assembly GCA_013400955.1 of Drymodes brunneopygia. Classification (NCBI taxonomy): domain Eukaryota; kingdom Metazoa; phylum Chordata; class Aves; order Passeriformes; family Petroicidae; genus Drymodes; species Drymodes brunneopygia. The sequence continues at coordinate 8,187 of VZTZ01008640.1, read as the reverse complement.
TTGATTTAAATAGGAATGCTTTCCAAAACAAAATTATATGCTAGATGGCCAACACTTGCGATGTTGTAATTTTATATTTAAAGTAAATGTAATAATACTGGCAGCCTTGAGGTTGCTGGATTGCAGCAGTGACTGATATTTATATCTGGTTCATTAGCAAGCCAGTGAAAAAATTCATGTGACAAAAATCCATTTGGCTAATGAGCCACCTTTTAATTAGGCTCTGAACTTTCAAAAGAATACAGCTTATTTTTTTCCTCAATAGTGTAATGTAACTGCATAAAACACTTGCAAAAGTGAATTGAATGACAGAAATATCTTCTAGTGGATTAAGCAGACCACTTGTTAGGTACTTAGACATCTAAGGCTTTGTTTTGCCAGAGCAAAGTGAGGCCAATAAAAAGGGCTAGGTTACATAATGAAGAGTGTTTTCTTTTGTTTTTTAATAGAACACTCTGAGTTCAAGAAAGCCTTGATAAAGCTGAGACACTTACGGCTTCTTCTGGTGGTTTGTACAGTTATTTTGACACGCAAGGGTTACTGAACATGGATGTAGTATCTTGCAGACATTAAGCAGTCAGCCATACACTGAAAAAATGTCTTTCCCAAAAAAGTACTTTAAAGCAAATAAAAAGCTGTCTCCAAATTTGACTAGTTTTAACATGTAGATGTGTCAGAGTTGAGACTGTGAAATATTGCTTGTCATTTTGGCAGATACTTGTTAAAATATGAAAAACTACAGACTGTATTAAAAAGAAATGTAGGTGGTAACTAGTAAAGTTCTAGCTCTTTTTTTTGCATCATTTCTGCTCTGCAGTTTTAAGATTGCTATAACTCTCAAACTTTAAATATCTTGCAGTTGTCATTCTCTGTCTCAAAAAGTATATGGTAAAACTGGGTCGTGTTCAGGAAAGGACAACAGGATATTTTAAAGTACAAAAAAAAGATTGTCTTTAGCCTGGGAGAAAAACCCTAAAGATAACTGACAAGATGCATGATAGAGACTGTAAAACTGAGTGGCTGAAGAGTTTGGATAAGGCTGGATTTTTCTCTCTCTCTTTCCTGTATACCAACTGAAGTGCACCAAAATGTTGATGGTGGAATGAATATAAATGTAAATATAAATGTATACCATCTTCTTTGAATGCAGAATTTTCAGTTGGCAACAGTCTTTAACAGCTGAAGTAATTTGTGGATGCCACTGTAATTTAATCTTGAGCTCACATGCTATTCATGTAGAGTACATCTCAATACATGTCTACAAAAAAAACCAAGATGCCAGGAAGAGCATAAATGTAAAAGAGAAATACTTTGAACCTTTACTTTATTCAAAGAAAGTTTAAAATACTTTAAGCAATCTATTATCACTTCCACACCCCCATGTTTTCACAAGTAACAGTATCTATATAGGTGGCATAATTTATTTTTAGAAGTACTGTTCACCTCTCACTTCTTGTGAAATCTGTGAAAGGAATATTCAACAGCATTGAAAATGGGAAAAACTGTCTAGTGGTTGTGGACTAAATCTGACTTAAGATTTCCTAAGTACCAAAGAAAAGGAATAAAGAAATTGTTAAAAATTAATTAATTAAGAAAAAAGCTGATGGATTGTTTTTTGTTTTAACTGATTTCTTGTCCAATGTCTAATACAGTGAGCTTGTGATTAGCTGAGGAAGGTGGAGCCTTGGAACGCCATAAATTAAAAAAAAAGATTGGATAATATTTTAAAAAATGTAAAGTAGGCCATTCAGTATTGCCATTTAAGTTTAGAGGGAAGAAGAATACAAGGCAATGACAGTGACACAGCTCAAATTCTTATACAAGTGCTGACTGGAACTGTGAAAAACACATCTCAGTGCTCCATGAATATGGTTATACTGCTTTCCTGGGGTTTTGGATGAATTGAAGCCCATTTGTGAGTCATGGTATGCTACAGTAAAGATAATTAAAGCCTATTTATTTGAGAGTTGACTGTGAGCGTATACAAAAATTGTATCCTATCCAGAATATTTTTCCTTGGCAATAGTACTTGGTCATTTGTGAAAACTCTAAAAATTTGCCAGATTGGTGATCAATTCCCTTTGCTCAGTCACCCAATTTTCTAAGACTGTAAAAGTCAGTAAATGTCTATGCCTATTATTTATTACTTGATGGTGCTTCAAACTCTCAGTGTTAATATTTCATTACATAAGCATAGCAGGCCTTTGGAATTTCTGTAAGCTCAGGACGCACTAAAGGCATTCAGAGATACTTGCATTAGAAAAAAGTCAGCTGAATCTTTCGAAAATTTATGTGATGTTGATCAACTTAGGCTCAACGTGACCCTGTCAATAGTGACATGGGTTGTACTGATGCCAGACTTAGTGAGAGTGAACTAAGGTAATCTCTTTCTATTTGCTACTGCTCTCATGCTGAGATATCGCTATTCAGTATCTGACCATTGCAGAAAGGTCTTCACTGCTTGTTTTCTGTTCCTGTCTTAGTTAAGCAGAAAAAGTAGGTATCAGTTGCCACAAGACATGAAATAATGTAGCTGTAGATCTTTGGGACATGAATTATCAAATTTTTTTAGGTGGCAGACAGACTTGTTTATTTCTTTTATGATTGGATGTAAATATTATTGTGACTGCTTTTGCAGAAGAGGATAAAGATTCCTTAATGACTTAGAACTGTGTGATCCTAAAGTTGCAAAAATGCACTTTGCTTGTCCTGGATGCAATTTTTCACTTACTAATCTAGAATCACAGAATTGGTTAGGTTGGAAAAAAATACTAAGATAAATATTGAGACCAACCATTAACCCAATACTGCCAAGTTCAACACTAAGCCACGTCCATTAAATGCCACATCTACATGATTTTTAAACCCCTCCAGGGATGATTACTCAACCACTTGCTGGGGCAGCCTGTTCCAATGCTTAACAACCATTTTAGTGAGGAACTTTTTCCTGATAACCAATCTAAATCTTCCCTGGTGCAACTTGTGGTCATTTCCTCTTGTCCTATTGCTTGTTACTTGTGAGAAGAGAACAAGCCCCACCCTGCTAGTACCACCTTTCAGGGTGTTGTAGAGAGCAATAAAGTCTCCCCTGAACCTCCTTTTCTCCAGGCTAAACAACCCCAATTCCCTCAGCTGCTCCTCAAAGGACTGGTGCTCCAGACCCTTCGCCAGCTCTGTTGCCGTCTCTGGACTCCCTCCAGGACCTCAATGCCTGTCTTGTAGTGAGGGGCCTGATAGTGAACACAGGACTCGAGGTGTGGCCTCAGTAATGTGGAGTACAGGGGGACAATCACTGCCCTGGTCCTGCTGGCCACACTATTTCTGATTCAGGCCAGGATGCCATTGGCCTCTTGGCCACCTGGGCACACACNTCTTGGCCACCTGGGCACACACTGGCTCATGTTCAGCTGGCTGTCAACCAATAGGCCAAAATCATTTTCCACTGGGCATCTTTCCAGCCACTCTTCCCCCAGCCTGTAGCACTGCCTGGGGTTGTTGTGACCAAAGTGTAAGACCTGGCACTTGGCCTTGTTGAACCTCATACCATTGGTCTCAGCCCATTGATCCAGCCTGTCCAGATACCCTGTTACCCTTCAGCTGATCAACACTGCTGCCCAACTCCATGTTGTCTGTAATCTGTTTCAGAGTGTACTTGATCCCCTCACCAGGTTGTTGATAAATTTATTTAACAGGACTGACTCCAGTACTGAGCTGTGGAGAACACCTCTCATCACTGGCCACCAGCAGAATGTAACTTCCATCATGACTGCTCTGGGCCTGGTCATACAACCTGTTATTTAGTCAGTGATGAGTGCACCTGTCCAAGCCACGGGCTCCCAGTTTTTCCAGGAGAATGCTGTGGGATAAAGTGCCAAAAGCTTTAGTTATAGTCCAGGTTGATTCTGCACATTCACAGAATGTTACCATTCTCACTGAAGATAACGCATATGTTAAAGGAGTCTGAACAGCATTGGTAATGAGGTTAGAAAGGAGTAGCTGTCAAATCCTCACTACATCTCTTAGGTTCTGCTAGATTGGTCATTAAAAAGGTGATCCTTTTGCTGCAAAATCTTGTGTATTTTGTTTTTCATGAACGTTAAGCAAGGTTGCTGCCCATTTTCCTGGTTTCCTGATTTTCAGTATATTGTGGACTATTGTGTGTCTTCCTGATGGATAAAAGGCAGCAGACTGTCACATGCAATGCAATGTTATTCCAAGAGGAAGAGCAGGAAGAGCACAAGCCATAAAAGCCATGTGCATTCTCCTATTATCACAGTGCAGTCTTTCACTGATGAATCATGGTCTAGTTATAAATAACATGCTCAGTGTTAATTAGTTTTGTTGCTGTTGATGATGTCTGTGGTTATCTATACAGGCTGTTCTTTGATTGTTGCTTCTGACACTTTTGCACATTTCTATCCATACTTCATTAGATCAAATCTTAATATTTGCACTAAAATATTTATATAATGACATTAATGCAATTTAGAGGTGGCTGGCCTAAGTGAGCTCTACAAATTGATGTTAAAATTGATGTTAAAACTTATTTTAGGCAACTTTCAAAATTTTCAAGTGTAAGGTAAAAGACGTAGATTATTTAAAATCAATCTTAATGTTGTTCGTTTTTTTACTTGCCTAATGCCCATACCAAATCTTTTTGGTGGTTACTTTGCCTTTCTCATGGTAAGAGCGAGAACCAGTGTATAAGGAGAAATATTATAAAAAGCATATTAGAAAGGTAATGTAAACTCTTATGGTCATTAAATAGCTTATTAAATTTACTTAAACTGCTGACATTGTGGCCTCTATTCCTGGCTTGCTGCCTAAAAGATGTTAGCTCTCAGCTGTGTATGTTTTTGTCTGTGTTTTTTTAATATAGTTCTTAATTTTCCTTATTGCACTAGCTACAGAGTTCTAGTGTTTTCAAAAACTGTTGCTCGAAAGGTCAAATCTTGCTAAACAAAATAAGGAATAAAGAATTTAAATATTGGTCTCCTCCTCCACATTCTTTTATCTAACTGGCTCATACCACAGATGAGAGAACTGGTTGTAAAAAGTCACAGTGAAACATTCCCCATAACAGCAATTACAGGATTAGGAATGCTTCCATTTTTGGTAGTTGCTTTGAGTGTAATCTATAACAAATATGGAATGTGCTCTGGTTGCATAGGAATTAATTCAGGTAATGAAGTTGTAAACTGGTTTTGGAAAATTATTATCTATTTTATAGCCCCACAAGACATTTAGCACATGCTTAATAAGAAAAACATATGTGAATTGTCAGGTATTTTAAAGTTTTCTGTAGTATTTAATTTTTGTATGTTCATAAAAGGCTCACTTGGGAAATGCTGTATAATTAATACATGCTGACTGGATATTTAACTAGATTACTTTAGGTATTACCCCCATCTGGAAGTTACTGTGAACACAGAAGTTCTTTGGCATTAAAAATGAGCCTTTCACTAAAAGTTCCTGGCATTGCAGCTCAGAACCTTGGCCTGAACATTCATTGTGGCATTTGACTGTGGACATGTGAAGTTTCTTTGGGAATAGTAAAAGATGAAGAATTTGCTCTGAGGTGCCAATTGCTTCCTGTGTTATATCCTCCTGGGGTTTTCAGTATCTTTGGTTCTTTGTTTATAGTGCCAATTGTGAACACTTGGAGGGCATCTTGCTTGCATCTGAAAGCAAGAGTGGGCTGGCAAGTGACAAGGCAGGTCTTGCTCGTTATTTGCTCAGTGTAACTAAACTTGTTAAATGTGAGTATGTGCTAAAGCAGTAGGCTTGTACAGGGCCAAACTGGCTCCTTTCAGGTCTGTATCCTAATTCAGAAACTACATTCTGTACTTGTTACCAGAGCTCCTGTTCCTTGGGTTTCTCAAGCACATGTTGGATGATACAACATTGAATCTTGAATATGGTTCTCTCATCTTTCTGCTGATGATCTTGCCTTTCTTTTTTTTGTTTTGGTTTTGTTTGTTGGGGTTTTTTTTCCCTAACTTAAATTGTGCTAGTTCTTTTACACGAAGTTAGCGATAAATATTCTCATTTTTCTGTCAGAATTTGCTCTCTTAGGGATTGGGGATTTTTGTCTAGAATGAATAGATTGAGGTGAAAGACAAAAAGCAGTATAAAGTATACAAATTACTGTAAATGTAAACCCTCAATAAACAAAAAAAATTCTAAATCACATTCAGTGTTAACAGACTAAATTAAAAGTTACTTTACATAAGGAACAATTTAAATTTATATAAGGAATTTACAGGATTTAATAGATATTGCTAATCTTTCTTAGGTTTGTAGCAATTCTGAAGTGTTTTTGAAAAGCTTTGAGTTGTACCACATGCTTTTGCAGTTGATACACTCTGCATTGAGAAGTTGCACAAATTTTTAACAAGAAAATAAGTATCTTGGATTTCCATCACATCCCTATGTTTGCTGGTTGCTCAGTTGAACTTCCTAGGCCAGAAAGCTTTATCTTCACCAGTTTTTGCTGTTCTTTTCTTTTAATGATAGAAGTTCACGTCAAGCTATGTACAGTTTATCACCTCCTGCAGGAAGATACCTGTCTTCAAGTTCACACTTCAGAATAACATATTGATTTTTATTTGTTAGCAAGGGAGGGAGGTCTTAATCTTACTTGGCAATAGATTTTTTTCTTAGTAATTGGATGGATTTTTAGCCACTTAGACACTTCTTTTCCCATTATTAGCTGTACTAAGTTGTATTTACTATTTGCAAGGAGAAAGAGGACAAAGACAAAAGACTATAAATTGTTGATTGTTTTGGATATTGGTACTTTAGGAGCTTCTGGCTTTCTGAGCGTTACAAGGACCTTAACTGCCACTACAGGGTGTTGCTGCTCCAGGGCTTTGTTCCCACACTCACCACTTTGAGAGGTTTGAATTAAGTGCTGTGCCATTCAGGCTTCTTTGTTAGAGCAATATAGCAAATAGCAGGCCTAACATTTGCTTTTTGAAATCCACAATTTGTCATCATGCAAAAAGAATTTCTAAATGTACTGTGGAAACAGGCAATCTTCAGCAAGGATTTTGCTAAACTGCTTATACTATGAATCGCCCCATGCTACAATACAGATTAAATAAAACTATATAAATTAGGGAGAAAGATGACACATCTTCATTCTCAAAGACAGCTTTTAGGATCATTTTCCAGTTTCTCTAGTCTTGCACTTATCTATGAGTTTTCTTCATGTTAAAAGGATTTATTCATCTACCTAGTGCACAATGTTCACTTTTCTGCACAGACGACTACATACTTCCTACATTCTATCCAATAAACAGAAAGAACTGTATTGCTGCTAAGACTTCAGTCTTCTCTTGGGTCTCTACCAGAGCAAATAGGTTTCTTCTATTTGCTTCTTTCCCATGATGGAAATCTGGAAAATTAAAAGGGAAAGAGGAGGGCTTTCTCTAGGTTTCAATTTCTCTTATCTTTCTCCCTACTTATTCATATTTCTTCAACTTCAAAACAGGCTTTACCTTCAGAAAATCAAATCTTACTGTCCTCTGTGTCAGCTACATACACGGGAACACTGAGTGCGTAACTTACATGTTTATACAGAATTAATGTCTTTATATATTAACAGATATGAGATACCACAGATGGCATGTGGATGGAACTGTGCAATATCATCTAACCACAGAGTCTGAAACTGCTGAGACTACTTCCAATGCTGTTTTAATCTGAGATTTAATACACTGATGTCTGTAATAGCAAAAATAAAAGAGACATTTTAAACAGGAAAAATCAGAAATCAGGAAGCTTTTACGGCTTAGGAAGGAAAAGATCAGGCCAGAGGGATGGATCATGAAATTTGAGGTTCCCACTGCAAAGCAAAAAAAAAAAAATTGGAAGGATCTGCACATTTTGGATTTCCATAATTCAAAAAATATGTTGACTCAGTTTATCTTCATGTTCCACCAATGCTTTCAATAACAATGGACAAGTCTTATCTATTTGAGCAAGCAAGTGTACCAAAGACTCTTTAACATGCTGTGATTTGCTGACTTAAGATCTTGCAAGAGCTAAATCCCTACAGTAATAACATTTTCTTAAGTTAGTAATACCGTAAATTCTCTAAATGTAGTTCTGATGTTTAGAGTGCTCATTTCTTAAATGTCAAAATAGAGGCTTTAAATAGGCAGCTTCTGAGTTAGATTGTTT
>VZTZ01008637.1:0-11185 GCA_013400955.1 Drymodes brunneopygia | reverse complement strand
AGATGTAGCCCATGCTTTAATCTGGTCATTCATTCATTTCCACTGTCACTACAGAAAACACAAATTGTCCATACACCATGGTGCACATTATTCTAGTTTCTTGATACTGAACTCTGTTCAGGTATACATTAGTCTTCGAAAGAGAACAGCAGAGTCATATCCACATTACTGTTTGATACTAGGCTGAAAAAGTGTTTTAATTAAAACTTCCAGATGGCTTCTGGAGTAGGTTATGTGGACATTGTCATATGAGATTTCAGTATATTTTCTTGTTCAAACGTAGGAACACAGATTCATCAAGAAGCCTGTTTTAATAAAGCTTTTAAGCAACTTTGGAAAGGGCGATGGGAGCAAATTAGTATTAAAAAATAAGAGAAGGATAACCTGTGTACTAATCAGGCAGGATTGATGACAAGTTTGTGTGGCATTAAGTGAAGCTGAAACTTCTGATTTATGCTACAGGCAAAAAAGCACTGTAAGTTTTATGGTGTGGAAACTATTCATGAGATAGCTAAGGAAGCAGGATACTTTGCAAGTTTTCCTCCCTTCACCAAGCTTTCTCATTAAAAATGTTTGTATTGTAGTCTTTTTCCAAAAGTATTTTCTTTTTGCATCTCGTGTCTGTTCCATTTAGGTGTTTTAAAATTGTTTCCTTAATATTGGACCATAGTCTTATAAAAAGGGAACTGCTTGCTATCTTTTTTGAACATCGCTTAGGTTTCAGTGTGTAAAATTTCTGATTTTTTTTTACTGTCTTAAAGCAATAAAAAGTACCACATATATGGTGTACTGAAACAGCTGAATAACTATAGTGCTTTAGCAGCATTGGTTAGTACCAGTTTGTATGGGAAGCTGATTTACATTGCTATTAAATGGGTTTATTTAATATAGAAATTATTGCACTGAAGCACAATCTTGCCAGATTTTTGTGGTCTTTCACTTAGTATGCAAGAGCAATGCAAAAAAAAATAAAAGTGAGCTTTGAGTGACATACTTGCGGCATTTATAGTGGATATTTCATATTTTACATATTAACAGTCAATATTTACTGTGGCTGTGTAGTGTAGATATTTACTACTTTATCATTCTTAAAGGATTATAAATAAAAATGCAGCAGATGCTTTTTATCATATGGGTACATAGTGGCAAGGTGCAACAAGAGCTGGGGGCTCGTGGGGATTCAGGAATATGTTGGGGCAGGGCTTGGCACCAGAGTCCATCCCACCTTCAGCCAGGAGTGGGACAGGCAGGAGGCAGTGGGGCAGTCCCAGCCCGGGGCATTGGCTCCTCCCTGGGGTCCTGGAGTGACTGAGGCTGGGCTGGGACACCAGCCCACAGGTGGGTCCAGCTCCACTTTTTGCAAAAAAGGCTTGAGCTAGAGACCACCAGTGCTGTGGCATCACTGAGGTCCTGGGCTGCAGGTGGGAGCCCCAGGAAGGGTTAGGGACATTCAGGGCTGGCCGTGACCCAGGGGCCCTGATTTACTGAGTTACTGAGTTCCCTCCCAAGGGAAAGAGAAGACTCTACATATGCTACCATTTTAACCTGTAACAAAAATTTAATTTAACAGATCCTCTCTCATTCACAGAAATAAAGCTTAATTTGTATTTTTCCAGGGTCAGTGCACAGTGCTGTGATCTGGTGGGTTTTTGAAATAGGATTGCACAGCTTGCATGGGGCTATGAAAGATGATACCTGTACCCTATGCTGTGAACTGTGAAAAGGGGTTTTTTTGCATATGTTAATTGTTCATGCTTTTTAATTTTTGTAGTGTATTTATTATTTGAAATGGGTTAATCATAAGGAATTTCCCCATCCAGTTTTTACACTGACAGTTGCATTCAAAAACTGTGACCTCAAAGGTTGTAGAAAGTGATAAGGTCTTCTGTTCAGCCCATTTGTTTTCAGCAAGGTTCAATACCTGCTAGGGCAGAGATCTTTTGAAGAAGCAGGGGGCCTTGAAGATCTCAGAAAAGTGGCATCCACTGAAGTTTATGAAAACTGGAATTCTGTCCCACAGAGATTTAACAGTAATTTGGCTGTCCTTTTAAACTCTGCTAGCATGAATGTGATGAACCTAATTATATATGTCAGAATGACAAAACAGTTCAAATTAGTGTGTTTCATTTTTGATACCTAATAAGGTTACAACTGAGGTTTGTTAGGGATGACAACTGTCATTGAGATTTTACAACAAAATTACTTCTCAACTGAAATTTCTTGAAATTTTCTCATATGGGAAATAAATTAGTCATTAATATACTGTTGAACAGATGATCTTACCTAGTGGTTTAGAGATTAATGATCTGGATGTATTCTTTCATTATAACAGAGATACTTCATGTAATTGACTGAAGAGATACAATCAATTATAAACCATCTATGATTTTTACAGTTGTTACATCAGGGTTTTAGTGGTTGTCCAATGTGCAAAAAAAAGGGCACTTCATTTCATAACAAAAAAAAATCCTCATGAGACACAAGAATCTTATTATCCCTACAAATGATGTTTGATGTGTACTTCTGTCTTTTAGAATGGCTGCCCTTCCTTTCAAAGGATTTTAGATTGGTGGGATACTGTCCTAATGTGACAGCCATAAATAGAAAAGTGTCTCTTTTGGAAATGAACAAAAAATTCCATTTTGGAATTTGCGAAGACTGTCTAGTTAACTTAAAGTTGCAAAGGTACAGATGGCTATTATAAGTAGCAGTCTTGTGCATTTTAATAGTTGTGTCGTTCTGAATAATTTCTTGGAGGTTGTTAAAACAGATTCTTTGATACTGTTAAAGATGCTTTTAATACAGTAGATTGTTCATAGGCCATTCATTGTCAGCTTCCAAATATAAATGGGAAAACAGGTAAAATCACTTGAGAGGCTGGGTGATTAACATAGTTAGCAGGCTCACACAGTCACTGCTGCTCCACTTAGCAGCAGTCAGATGGGCATACATCAGTCGGGCGACTTTGGGTCCTAGTGGGACAGATTGCCCTTTTTCTTTGGGGCATCTGAAGCATTCCTAGGTAAAATGGTCCTTAAAAGTATCTTTTGCCTATTTGCCTTTGGTTCCTCAAAGACATTAAGATTCATGGTTACTATTAAGTGTAACCCAAGTTGTTATCCAAACCTCCAGTCTTCCTCTGTGAGCCATGTGCCTCAAATTTCCCCTCACTGACTTTAGGTAAATGCTCCTCACTGTGCCAGTAATTAGCTCAGAATGTCCAGCAGCTGCAGTCTCTGCAGCCAGCAGCCTGAACTGCTGCAAGTTCTTGGTAATGGAACCTTGATTTTCATCTAATCATCTCTTTTGTGAGAAATTAAAAACCTATAATTTTGCTCTATTGCTTTAATGCTGAAAAATACAAACCTGCTATAAAATGTAGGTTTCTAGAGTACCAGATGTTATTTTTTTATTGCCTACAGGCTGGCTGACTGAGTATAATTGGCTGAGAATGTATTTATTTTTTGGCTTCTTAGGCTGCTCAAAACTGAATGCTGAATTGTGTATGAGAGGTCATAGAAAGAGCACAGCATATTTCGCTGTTCATCTCCTCTAGGCAGAGCTATGCAAATATATGTAACTTTGCACTCTGTCATCTTTCCTCTGAGCGGATTTATTTCAAAAGAAAGTTGGTCTTTTCTGTTCTTTAATAATTGCTTGTAGTTTAGATCACTTATCCTATGACCGTTCTCACTAAGGGAATGCAGTTTCCTGTAATGTAAATCTTATTAGGGGAATGGTTTCATCTGAATTTGTTTTCCTGATTTTTTTTCTTGTAATAATAGTCATATGATACAGAACCAACTAAAAAGAAAAAACAAAGCAACCAAAAAANGAGGTTGTTAAAACAGATTCTTTGATACTGTTAAAGATGCTTTTAATACAGTAGATTGTTCATAGGCCATTCATTGTCAGCTTCCAAATATAAATGGGAAAACAGGTAAAATCACTTGAGAGGCTGGGTGATTAACATAGTTAGCAGGCTCACACAGTCACTGCTGCTCCACTTAGCAGCAGTCAGATGGGCATACATCAGTCGGGCGACTTTGGGTCCTAGTGGGACAGATTGCCCTTTTTCTTTGGGGCATCTGAAGCATTCCTAGGTAAAATGGTCCTTAAAAGTATCTTTTGCCTATTTGCCTTTGGTTCCTCAAAGACATTAAGATTCATGGTTACTATTAAGTGTAACCCAAGTTGTTATCCAAACCTCCAGTCTTCCTCTGTGAGCCATGTGCCTCAAATTTCCCCTCACTGACTTTAGGTAAATGCTCCTCACTGTGCCAGTAATTAGCTCAGAATGTCCAGCAGCTGCAGTCTCTGCAGCCAGCAGCCTGAACTGCTGCAAGTTCTTGGTAATGGAACCTTGATTTTCATCTAATCATCTCTTTTGTGAGAAATTAAAAACCTATAATTTTGCTCTATTGCTTTAATGCTGAAAAATACAAACCTGCTATAAAATGTAGGTTTCTAGAGTACCAGATGTTATTTTTTTATTGCCTACAGGCTGGCTGACTGAGTATAATTGGCTGAGAATGTATTTATTTTTTGGCTTCTTAGGCTGCTCAAAACTGAATGCTGAATTGTGTATGAGAGGTCATAGAAAGAGCACAGCATATTTCGCTGTTCATCTCCTCTAGGCAGAGCTATGCAAATATATGTAACTTTGCACTCTGTCATCTTTCCTCTGAGCGGATTTATTTCAAAAGAAAGTTGGTCTTTTCTGTTCTTTAATAATTGCTTGTAGTTTAGATCACTTATCCTATGACCGTTCTCACTAAGGGAATGCAGTTTCCTGTAATGTAAATCTTATTAGGGGAATGGTTTCATCTGAATTTGTTTTCCTGATTTTTTTTCTTGTAATAATAGTCATATGATACAGAACCAACTAAAAAGAAAAAACAAAGCAACCAAAAAACTTAAACTACCTCATTACTAACGAAAAAGTCTTCACAAAGTCTTCCTTCTTCCTGGAGGGAGATGTCTGTAACAGGAATATGTAAGTAAATCTATCATATATATATGTGTGAGGTTGTCACAGAAACACTCTAACTGGACTGTTACCATTGTAGAGCTCTGGTGAAGGAATATGTTTTTCTAAAAAGCGTTTGAAGTATGGATTTAGGCTTACAGTAACTGTGAGTTGAGTGTTGTAATACAGAACAGATAATGTAATTTATGAAACCCATGACCAGCTTCTTAAAGACTGGATATGATCACCAGAGTCAACCAGAAAACAAGACAACAAAATCTTAAAATTTCATCTCTAGTAAATCTTTGTTTTCTAGGCTAGGATGAGGAACCGAAGTCACTAAAGTCAGATGTAGTACTGTGCTCATGCAAAATGTGCCAAAAACTATTTTGAGATTTTTTTGAATTTTTTTATTCCAAAATTGCCAGTCTGTTAATAAGCTCTCATTTCAAACCTGTTGAAATTATCTGTATTTTAGGTGCTAAAAGGACATTTTAAAAGTAAAAAAAATAATTTATTGGATAAATTGAGATTAACAATAGTCTGAAAAATACCCAGACTTATTAATTTCCTAGCAAGACCTGTAAGGTGATACAAGATACTAAGAAGACTTTTAAAGGAATTTGGTAGATTCCTACTTTTTTTTAATCAATTTGCTCCTAAAACTGAAATCTTCAGCCTTTTTTAGTTGTTTCTCAGTAAAAGTGTACATTGCAGCTAAAAGCATAGTGCTTCAAAATATTGGGAAGGTAGGAGGAAGATGTAGTTATGTTAAAGTTACATCAAATGAAGTTGTAAACTGGACATACAAGTAAGGAAGCCTTAATGAAGACAGTTTACTTAACAATGAAAGGATGGAAAATAATATCATGCATTCTCAAGTACTGAAAATAGGAATGTAAAATACTAAAATTGAAAAGGGACTGTTTGGAGTAACAAATGAAGTTCGTAGCTGATGGTGAAATGCCATGATTAAACATGATTATTTTCCTTAAGAAACTCTAAATCTAGGAGGGATCCTGTGTTACGGTAGTGCTGGTAAAGCTAGAAAAAGTAAACAAGAAGTGTGTTAACCACAACATTTAGAATGTCCATGAACACTGTGTGGTCATGAAAAAGAAAATTATTTTTGTGTGTTATTAGTCTGTATGTGAATAAAAGCAATTTATTCAGTCTTGAAAGTAATAGAAAAAACTGCTATAATACCAGTATTCTGGTGAAAAGAATTTCCTAGAAAATCGCGTGTAATAATAAAATGCAGTTAGTATCTTAGCAACTATGTGAGTGAAAATCAGAATAGGCGTGCAACTGCTTCTTTGTTTATGATGATTCATTGAGGATAGGAAAATGAACCTGAAGTTCTTTCCAAGAGGTTGTGTTACATTTCCTCATCTGCTTAAAATTATAAAAATGCAAACTCCAAAGTTCTAAGTGAAGATGGTGTGGCTTGTTCCAAAGGGCTTGGTAAAGATTCTGTTAAAGGAGAGATTTTACAGAAGTGTGGTCCATCAGTAGNAAATGAACCTGAAGTTCTTTCCAAAAGGTTGTGTTACATTTTCTCATCTGCTTAAAATCATAAAAATGCAAACTCTAAAGTTCTGAGTAAAGNGTTCCAAAGGGCTTGGTAAAGATTCTGTTAAAGGAGAGATTTTACAGAAGTGTGGTCCATCAGTAGTAATTCTTGGCATGAAATCAAACATTGAATTGGCATGCTGTGAAGCGGAAGGACTGTGACAAAGGCCCACGGGGGAAGGACAGTAAAAATATCAAGGAAACTGAAAGGAAGTCACCCTGATACCTAAAGGCACAACTTAGAGCATCACAAAACAAAAGCAATAAAAAATACTTAATGAGCAAAATGGTTCCTTTGTGGATCAGTTTGGTTCCAGGGCCCTGGATTTATTAATGTGTTACAACAGTAATCTGCACGCAAGTTTCCCTATTCTGCTCCTTTTGTTTCTCTATTATAAATTATGTATCAGTATTAATAAAATAAAGCTTTTCTCTCCAGAGCACTTTTTTAACACAGTGTGGGGACAGAGAAGCAGTAGAATGGGCCTCAAACACAAACCCTGCTTGTGCCATCCCATTGTAGTTCATGTGCGCTTGAAGCAAATCCCACGGGCCTGTGTATAAATAGAAATATCAGCTTCACAAAGTGTTCATCCTTATGTTGTTTGTTTGTGGAATGAAAACATGACCTATTCCAGAGACACAAAACTACCTAGTTTAAAAGCAAGGATTGTGGCAATTAAGTAATTTTTGGTAGTTTTGTTGTTTTATTAATTTTATATTATAACCTTGGGTCTTTTGAGATGTAAAAATGGTTTTTATTTGATACATTTTAATAGTTTTAAAACTGAGTACAGAAGTAACTGGCATTAAAAAAGTGAGCATGGCTAATTTTGACTTTTTTTTTATTTTGCTTTGTATCTCAAACCTTGTTTGGGACTTTTCTTCTTCAGATTGTTGATTTATTGTGTTAACAGCTGTGTGACACACTTATCTGCAGATTCCCTTAACATTATACATTTCTAAATGTTCTTTTTTTTCTTAATAAAACTGCTTCTGGCACATGATATAAGATATGCTCCAGTGTAGATGAAAATTTTGATATGTTTTGCTTTGAAAGTTCTTTTGTATAAGAAAAGCAGTATCTAAAAATGTCATGAAGGACTAATTAAATAAATTAAAACATGGTTGGTGATGGAACCAATGTTAGAACTGAGTTGGAATAAAATCACAAGTGCTTTCCTAATTTTATTTTTCTAATTTGAGAAAACAGGCTTCTTGCATCTGACAAACAGTTGTTTTGCATGTTTTGGAAGGGTGAAGAAGTGCAGCGCTGGCCAGCTACACCTGAGAGAGTTTGATGTGTCTGACACATCAAACAGAGGACAATGGCAAAGTGGTTGCCAGAGGCAGCAAACAGTTGGCAAGGGGAAAGCAAGGCATGCAGCTGTATGCAGGCAGAGGCTTGGTGGGCTGGCTCTTACAGACTGTGGCCTTGTGGCAGGGAGGGAGTTTACCCCACAGAGTTACTGCTTGGGAGAGAGCCTCTTATTAGGCAGTTTTCACTATCAGCAGGATGGTTTTGCCCTCAGTCTACTTACAGGTAAAGGTGATTTGAAGTGGGATTCTGCAGCACCTGAAGTTAATTTTTCCTTGAAGAAGTCACATGAAAGTAGCAGGAGAAATAACAGGGAGTGGTGGAAAAATGGTTATAGCTGCTCTAATCTCAGTAGCAGAGTAAAATTCCCTGCTGACTCCTATGGCACTGGTTACTGAAGTCTGCATAATACATCGGAGTGGTGTTGCTGTGAGTTTCTTGTGATCTGCTGGATGGTGAAGTGGTGATGCTGTCCTGTTGCAGCATTGTCACACTTTTGCCTCAACAGCGAATAAAGCAGACTTTTTCCTCAGGACTTCCCTGCATTAATGCTCTCTGCTTTATCTCTAATTTGCTTTCCTGTGGCAATGCTGATGTTTTCATTAGCTCAGATGAATTTAACAGTGCTTCATGCTGATCTAACTATAGTTACTCTGTTTTTTTAATAAAAGCTCTTAGGCATGATTTTCAGGTATAAATTCACAACACTGTGTTTTAAGAGTGGATATTTTTATTCTGATCTTACTAACTGTAAAGCCAAGAGGAATCTTTATCAGTGTTCTGTCAAGCTTTTGTAAGTGACCTTCTAACTTACAGAAAGAGCTTCTTATCTCTTTCCACAGGGAAGGCAAATTACGTCTAACTAAATTTCAACTCTCTTTTTACATGATTTATTGATCATGCCAATGTTTTCCTATGGTTTATGTTAAGCTTGTGATTCAAAATCTTGGTGAAGTGTTGTTTCTGTTCAGAACCACTAGCCAGAATAGTTTCTGTAGGGCTATCTCACTCCATTTTGTTAGTCTAAAAGATGTATAATTCTGAACCATGCTGTCTACTAGTAGNAATCAGAAGTATATTACTTTCTTCTACACATGAAAAGAATTTCATTTGAAAAAGAAAAGATGTATCAAGATGGGCCTATCTGTTTCTTTTCCTATTCTGTTGTAGAACTTTTGTTAGCCTTGCCTCTAATAATAACACTCTGGATACTTGTAGACTCTTGAATTTATATTACTTTCAAAACCTTTTAGTCTCACCTTTAATTTTTCATTTCTTCAAAAAGGTTGTCGCTCTGTCGGACATGAGATAAATAGGCAACTCAGGAGGTCAGCCGGACCAAGGCCGGGCAGAGAGCAAAAGAGACCCAGCCTCTCTTTATTCTTATATTTATACCTTTTTACAGACAGTCATGGATTGGACAAGGAGGCCGCCACCTCTCAAATTCCATGGGTGAGAAACACAGTCCATCACATTCTCCACCCCAGAAAGAAGAATGAAAAACAACATCCAAAGTACAAAACAGTCCTTGGCCGGTTATAGAAACATGGATTGTTTACACAAAATCCATGAGAACCTTTGCTACCAACTATAAACACAGCACTCTAAAAAATCAGGGCGACAAAAGGTCATATTTGTTTCTTTAATTTTTGTAAGTCTGGACATAATATATTTGGGTTGTGCCTTGTTTTAGTCAAGCAGTGACAGCTGTCTGCTACCAATAGCCTGTAGAAATAAGTGTATTTTTTTCTAGCATCACCTCTTTTACCATTTCAAAGAAATGTTTAATATCAAATGAAGAAGTTAAAGCCTTTTAATTATATATTTATGTTAAGATTAAATTTCTGCAAAGAATTAAATACTGGGGGTTTTGCATACTGATGCATAGCTTCAAGTGCTTTTTTAGAAAAAACATTTGCTCTGTACTCAGTACATAGTTTGCTGGAAATAATGCAGTGAGCACTCAAATGTCCTTGTGGAGCTGATGCAGAGTCCACAGTTTTGTGCTGTATTCTCTTTAAATATATGCTATGCCTTCCGAAGTGGTTAATTGTATTCTGTATCAATTTCAAGTTATACAATCCCATTAATTAACTTAATTTTGATAAGAGCTTTNAAGAAAGTGAACTGTTTTGTCTCTGTCTGCCTTTCTTACTTTAACAAGATAACATAAAAAGAAATGACAAAAAACCCCCATTGGACTTACATGTATGGTAATTTGTTCCTCAGGTCCTGCGAGGTAGCTATTTTAGCATAGCTAGTTTTTTATGAATCAGTGATCTGAGAACACTCAATAGTGTTCAAAATCAAAACAAGTAGCATTTTATCCGAGGCTCTTTACTAGTCTGGATCCTCCTGCTTTCTGTTGGCTATTCTTTAACTATGGGAGGATTTTTTTCAAGGACTTTGTATATTTATATATGTTACCTGTATGCACAGCAATACCTTAAAATATATCCCTGATGAGAATTACTGTGGTCACAGCTGTTTAGCTACAAACATATTTAATTACAGTCTGGTTTTGCCTGTTTTTTTTCACTTGGATCAGGAAATGTACTCTGTGTTCTTCCTCAGATACTGTAGTATTTTAGTCATCTACTCCTTCCCACTAGCACAACAGACCTATTTCCATTGGAGAATCTTTGGCTGCAGGAAAGAAAAATGGTCAGCAGACTGTGCTGTGTATGCCATGGCTGTCAACATTAAATCAAATCCTCAGTTTAATAAAAGCAAATCAGATTGGCCGTTGTTAGTCTGATATTTTTGGTCTGAACTTAAAAGACCTAAAAATTTTGAGAGACTGATTGATTGTGTTCTCAGCAACTAAAAAATAGTGTTTTAAATTACTAAACTCACTGAATAAAGACAGAATATTGAATCATAAAGCTATAGAAGCATTTAGGTTGGAAAAGACTGTTTACGTCATCCAGTCCAGCTGCTGATCCAGCACTGCCAACTCCACCACTAGCTACGTCTCTAAGTGCCACATCTATGTGACTTTTAAATACCTCCAGGGATGGTGACTTGACCACTTCCCTGGACAGCCTCTTCCAGTGCTTGACAACCCTTCTGGTGAAGAAATTTTTATTAATATCCAACCTAAGCCTCCCAATGGCATAACTTTAGGCCAGTTCCTTTTTGTCTGTTGGTGGTTACTTGGGAGAAGAGGCCGACCCTCCCCTGGCTACAATCTCCTTTCAGGGAGTTGTAGAGAGCAGTAAGGTCTCTCCTGGGCTTCCTTTTCTCCAGGCTAAACATCCCTAGCTCTCTCAGCCACTTCTCATAAAACTTGTGTTCCACACTCTTCACCATCTCCACTGCCTTTC
>VZTZ01008633.1:13584-42660 GCA_013400955.1 Drymodes brunneopygia | reverse complement strand
CTGCAGCCTTCCAGTACCTGAAGTACAGGAAATATGGAGAGGGATTTTCAGAAGGACATGTAGTGATAGGACAAGGAAGAATGGCTTTAAACTGAAAAATGACAAGTTTAGATTAGATTGTAGGAAGAAATTCTTCACTGTGAGGGTGGTGAGGTACTGGAACAGGAATTTCAGAGTAGCTGTGGATGCCCCATCCTTGAAAATGTTCAAGGCCAGGCAGGATAGGGCTCTGAAAAACTTGGTCTGATGGAAGGTATCCCTGTCAATGGCAGGGGGCTGAACTAGATGATTTTGAAGACCCCCTTCCATCCCAAACGCTTATAGGATTCTATGATTTTCCTATAAACAAAAACTAACTCTGTGGCTCAATAATTAAGGAAAACAAACAGGAATATCAGATGCATGCTGATTGGCACTAAAAATCAATAATGACTTGATTCAGAGATTAAATTAGGAGGTTCCATAAATTCATGCCAGAGTCCAAGATAACATCTAACTACTTTCCCAGCTCTTTGTGAATGAAAGTGCCAGTTTCTTGGGTGTTTTGCCAAAAATATAAGCCTCTAAGCCTAAGACACTATTTTTTAAGAATCTTTTTCCTTTGACAGCACAGAAGTTAACACATTTAAAGTAAATGTGCACAGTTAGTACAAAGGGTCACAGAAATCAAGGGGAGACATTTTAATGATTTTTATCATTAATTTTCATAGCTATATCTCTTTCTGCAGATCTACTGAAGGGTCCTTAGCAAGGACATAGGATCAGAGGTTCCAGTAACTTGAGGTAACTTCCAGAAGTCAGCAGAAATTATGTTCCAGCCAACTCAGTTTGAGGTTTAATACTCTGCATTTTCTGTTAATTCCTTTCTCATAATCACTCTTTTTATTACTCTTTTTTTCTTTCTTTCCCCTTCTCCCAAAAGAGGCAGAGCCAGATTCTCTAGCTCCTAGTATTTCCCTTTCTCTTGTTGATAGTAAATAATTAGAAATGTTCTGGTTTTTGTTGTAACCACAGCTATCCAAAACAGATGAAAGCAGCGAAGTGTAGTTCCTACTAAATCAGCTAACAACAACTCATAAATATGTTTAGTTTGACAGACATATTTCCTCAGCCTTTGGAAAAATTTAGAATGGACCTCTGAGCTTCATAATGGGAAAAAAAAGTTCTCTTCACTTTCAGTTGAAGTAGTAAGATCTCCTCTGCAATGAGTTTATACTTGGTTAATGTGCTGATTTTGGCTGGGGTAGAGTGAATTTTCTTCACAGTAATCAGTATGGGGCTGTGTTTTGGATTTGCACTAAATAGAGGTTTGATCTTATGGAGATGTTTTTGTTATTGCTGAGCAGAGCTTACACAGAGCCAAAGCCTTTTCTGCGTTTCACAGGGCCACTGTGGTAAGAGGGAGGAGGTAATTGGGAGGAGATACAGCTGTAACAGCTGACTCCAATTGACCAAAGACATATTCTTATATCATATGGCATCATGCTCAGTACATAAAGTGGGGGGAAGAAGGAGGAGATTTTGAAGTGATGACATTTGTCTTCCTGAGTCACTGTTAAGTGTGATGAGGCCCTGCTCTCCTGGAGAGGGTGGAACACCCGCCTGCCCATGGGAAGCACTGACTGAATTCCTTGCTTCGCTTGATGTGCACTGCTTTAGTTGTCCTTATTAAACTGTCTTTATCTCAACCCATGAGTTTTCTGGCTTTTACACTTCTGATTCTCTCCCCAGTCCTGTTGGTGGAGGAATGTGCAAGTGGCTTGGCTGCTAGCTGGAGTGAAATCACAACAGC
This sequence comes from Drymodes brunneopygia, assembly GCA_013400955.1. Lineage (NCBI taxonomy): Eukaryota > Metazoa > Chordata > Aves > Passeriformes > Petroicidae > Drymodes > Drymodes brunneopygia. The sequence goes on along the minus strand of VZTZ01008633.1, from coordinate 40,868 downwards.
TGCAAGACTAGGAAGAAGTAGGGAAGAAAAGCCCACTGACTGCTATGTATTTTGAAGACTTCAAGAGGATCAATCCCTTTAGTTTTCAACATGAAGCAGTTTAGTTAATGTTATGTTGTTACAATAGAGGATTTTCCGCAGGTGAACTTAAAAAATGTAGTCATTGTGAGCCACTCTAATTCTAATAATCTGCATTACCATGTTTTTTGTTTTACATTACAATATGAATGTACCTACAGATTCCTGTCTCTAGCTAGGAGAGGTGAGAATCTTCCAAGTAAGTTTTTAAATAGGTATATTTCTTCTGTACCTTAAAACTTTTTAAACAATCTCTCCCTTGTCTCCTAGCTCCCCATTTCCTATATTACAGAGATTAAAAAGTCAAGAGGCATGATCTATTCCACTAGTTTTGAGGAAGTTTTCTTCTACATGCTTGTTTGTGGGGGTTTTTGCCTTTTTTTATCTTCATGGCTTTATTAAATATAAGTAAATCTGAGTCAGTTAGAAGCAGCAAACTAATGCATCTGCCTATTCAACCAAGTGCACAGCATCTTCCAAATCTGAGGACCATTTGGAAATGATTTCTTAGAGACCTTTTACAGTGGTTCTCAAACCTTTTTTTGTTTTCTTCTTCTCTGACTGACTTCAAGCATAGTAAGGTCCAATGCAATCTTTTCCATTGACTTCTCACAACTTTAAGTGGACTGTGAGTAGAAATAGCGTCATTTTGCAAGAGGAAACATGATTATTTTGAAAAACTGCACTGAATAATACTGGAAAGTATTGCATTTTGTCTAAAGGATGGGCTTGCTTTGAATTTCCCTTACTTATTGCAGCTACAGTTAAAATGATTCTGCTGGGTATTGCTCCATTCCGTGTTCAAGAGTGAAAATAGAAGTTAAAACTAGAAAAACTATCTGACTTTATTCTAATATTCTCATTCTAATGCCAGGCCTTATTAACAGTCCCCTTTACAGCTAATAAAAAGGAGAGGAATTTTATCTATTAATCTTATGTAATGCATAATCCTAATGAGGTGTTGTTTTTATGATGTATTAGATCATGCATCATCAGAGCCAGGTGTCATTCCAATGATCTATTAATAAAATAAATCATAATGGGACACACTGACAAAGTATTACTCAAATAAGAGTGGCATGCATGTGAAAAGTGGTACGGCAAAAATTCAGATCAAAAAAGAAAAAAATGAAAGCAACAAAAAATTGTGGCCTGGACCTGGATTCTGTACCACCAGAAAAATGGAGGGAAGAAACTGAAATCAATTGTTGGCATTAAACAGAATAAATCAAAATATACCTCCAAACAGGATCAGGCTTTGAATGTCCTCTGAGCTACAATTTCTGGTATCAAAAGAACCACTCATGGAATCCTACTTCATACAGCTCAAAACTGAAATCCCAAGTCACCAGTTCAAAGTCTATAAGAGGTACTTATCTGAAATTATTTCCACTTGGGTTATGCTCATCATTCAGAAATAAAAACATGAAAGAGAACAGAAGAAAAAGTTCTGGCATGCTGAAGCATTTTGGTTTGACCCTTTTAGGCAAAATACTTCGATATTTTATTCTGAAATATTTTGAGTTGTGCATTGAATGTTGGAACACAAAATGAGACCTTGAACCTTCATAAGGATTTTTGTGTGTGTATGAAACCAAATTTTTTTTTTTTAAAAAGCCTTTTCCAGTCAATGATTTTCATAATCACTTTTGCCTCAATTTCCTTTGTACACTTAAGAAGTGAAGTGGAAATTTTACCATATGAGTCTAATCTCATATGATCAAAGATCATTTTCTCTGGTTCGTATTGAGCAGAGCAACCCTTTATACACAAGCAGAGAGATAGATGGATGGATGGATGGATGGATGGATGATATCTATCACAAACACAGCTGTCAGAGAACTTTCCATGAAATAAGTCTGTTTTCTTTGCAAGCACTGCAGCTCACACAGCAAATGAGGTGTCTGCTCTACTTTCAGCAAAAGTTATAGTCCAACACTCCCAGCAGATGAGACCAGCTGCTAAGTCACTGAGAACTACTGATTGTAGTTTACGTCAACTGCAGAATCTGGGCCTCATTGTGCCAAAAGTTTCCTGATCAAGCCTTACAGAGTTCTATGACTTTGAAAATTTACAATTAACAACTTTGTTGAAGACATGTACAAAACCAGTTAATGTTACTATGGTTACAAATGGTAGACTGTGGTAATTTTTCAGGATTTCCATTAAAAGATAAATCTTTATACAGATGCTAATTACATCTAAATAGTAAGAAACATTTCCACTTTTAAAGGCTCCATTTTTAAGATATAATTATAAAGAAAAGTTCAACTGACCTCAATGCTTTTCCAGAATGCAGCTAATTCAATTATTTATGATTATCTAAGTGAATTATTTATTATCTAAGTGATATGGTCAAGCTAGTTTCAAAAGACCATTCCACAAAGATAAGCCATGTCTCTCCTTCTGCTATGAATGACAGGCAGGCAGAGAGTTATGAAATTAAGATGAAGCAATTGTGATGTGATGTTCGCCTGCAATCTGCAAACTGGTTTAAATCAGCACCTGGAAAAATCGGAAGAAGTCAAAGTTCTCAAGAGAAAGCCTCATGATGAAGTCTTCAACACCTCAAATATGTGAACGACTTGCTGGGTCACCAAACCTGAAAGCTGTAATGTTTGTAGAAGTAAAATCTTTCTTATGAAATTACCCACAAAATAATACACTAGGAATTCAAATGAAGAGCATCTCTTTGTATTAACAAGACTTCGCTTAAGAGATGGAAGTGACATTTCCATCCATTAATGCACATTTTCCAAAGGTCAGTCAGGATATGCATTCAAACCCTGCAAACTTATGCTTCCAGATTGTTCAGAAAGATAACATCTTTTCTTCCCCCATCAGTATTACCCTCTTCAGAAATTATTTCAACCCACTGCATATGAGTTATCAACCATAAGGACGTGGCAAGAAACTATCATGACCAGGACAATAATTTACCTTAAGTTTGTATTTTCTGCATTTGTTGTATCTCTATTTGAACAGCCTACAAATATGTGAGAGTCCCTTATATACATTTAGCACCCTGCCATAAATGAAAAGCTGGCTGGTTTTGCCATGCTGAGGCTATGAGAACAATGAAAATGGTATTTGGTAAACTTTTGATGAGAGGGGCTTATTTGAGTTTCACATGCATGGGGAAATAACAAACAAGAGTGATCGCTACAACTGTTTTTTACGCTGAATTTTGATGTTAACTCTGTTTCCAAAGGAAAGAAGTAAACTCGCAGAGAGATGTGAGGCATGAGAAACTATTTGCATACTCCCAAATAATTAAATTTACTGAGCAGCCTCTCAGACTTGGCTGCAATCTCATGAGTTTAGTTTCTCTTTCCTGTAAGTTTTCAAATATCCAGGTTTACGTTAGAAATAATGATAACATTTCTGATGAAGTTGGATATGTCTGCTTCCTAGCAGGATGGAAGTATAAAGAAGGCCAAAAATAACAAAAGTACAGCAAACTATCTGATACCCTGGAAGCTACTGGAACACAATCTATAAGGGAGTAAAGAAGATACATCTGTTCATTCTGAATGTAGTAATTCGATAATTTGACTGTAACAGTGTTGTAGCACAAACACTATCTACATACCCTAGAACCACATATTTGCAGTTGTTAATCAGTAGTCTCCCACATACATTTTGAAATTGTATAGAAAATTTCTGCTTATTGTCTTCTGATTTTATGGGAGAGTTTTTCTTCACACCACTCAGCCACAGATCAGGCAATCTATGGTGTTGTAGAACCTTAAACATAATCTTCCACATTTCTTTTGCTTCCTTGCTTCTTCCTTTGCTTCTTTTGTTATTTGATTAACATATGCTTAACAAAAAGCTACATAACACATTGGCAAAGAAATTTTGGTTCTACAGAGAGCAAAACCTTAAATCTCACAGACCACCATAAGACTGGGATTTCACTTAAAACCCCATCCTAAAACAAGATCACAAAATATTCATGGAGTAAGATAAGACTCTTCAGGATTTTCCTTTATCTGTAGTCACTGATGAAATCAGTGACTTCATTACTTTATTTACTGATTATTCTTAAACAAAATCAAAGCATTCTGTTTACTCTAAAAAAAGGCAAGAAGGAACTGCTTTGTAGAAAGTTTTAATAGGAATGAAATCAGTTTCTGGCGTTAATTAAATGATAATATTCACAGAGGAATTGGTCAGTGCCACAATTATCACTTGAGGATATGCTGTCAAAAAGACCAGTTAGGGCACCATACATAGCTAATGATAATTCTTAATTGATAATTTTTCATGCTCTTGGATTAATCTTGTATTTTGTCCTTAGTTCATCACACATGTGATGATTATTTCGAATCATTTAGTCTGCTGCCATTCTACTCTCTGAACAAGAACTGTGTCACACAGAGAAGGGGCTTTGATGAGAGAAGATACCTGTGTAGCCAGAGAAGAAATCTGCATTGTACTTAAGCCAATATTGTGAAGAAGGTGTAGCAAAAAAACAAGCTCAAGAACTTCCTTCTTGTCTTAGTTACATCTGTGAAAATTAGAACTAAGTTCCATGGCACCTACGTGGTCATTGCAATATAAAGTAGACATCACTGAGAAAATAAGTTCAAACACTTTCTCTAGTCACCTCTGTACATGGCACACATTTGTCTCTTACTTTCATAAGGCAAAGAGATGCCAACACGAAGGGGCCTGGAGTCCCTCTATAGCCATCCTCTGGTCTTTGCAGCTTGCCAGTTTCTTCTGTCTCATTTGTTCAGTTAATATTTCATTCAGGAATAGCGACATTAAACCCATCTATTTTTATAATAATTTTATCAACTCAAATGCAGTCAATATTAAGAAAATTAAAAAAATAAAATTAAAAAATTTAAAAGTGAAGTCAAATATTTGTCAAGAGAAAAGTAAAGGAAACCTTTTTACCTGAATCTTGTAAACACATTTTTTGGATGTCCATGGAAGTCACATTCACAGACAAGATAACAGACATAAACCATGGCATAGGGACAAAAACATGCATGCTCTCCATCAAAGCATAACATTTAATGAATGACGGTAAAGTAAATGCATTTTACTTGTCTTTCATCCTCTTTATGACAAGCAAAAGGCAAAAAATTAATAAAGCATTTTAACCTTTTCCATTTAGGTCTTATAGGTCTTATGTTAACCTTGAGGCAGATGGTTCTCATGAAGAGGTCATGGCTTGGTGGAGATAAATTGCTTCATTGAGGTGTTGGAAGCCACCTCTTTGCACCAGGATGAATATTGTATCTATTCCTCAAAGAATGGAGAGTCAGTGTTAGTCAAACAAAACTATGCTTGCTTCTAGTGTGTTCTGGCATGAATTCATCCACATAGCAAAGCCAGCATAAGAAAGAACTGGAGTCCTATTGCTCGCTCTCCATGACTAATTACACTGGCATATTTTTCTATCAGTTTTTTATGTAAAGAACTAAAAAAAAATATGTACAGCAGCCAACAATAAGTGAAATTAATAACAGTGGAATCTGAGGGCTAAAGAAGCTACTAGGCAATATACTATTTCAAATAGAAATTTCAGAAACCTTGAAATAGAAATCTCCATTATTGATACCAAATTCCTGGGATGAAGCTCTCTGTGCATGAAGCCTGGATGAAGCCTGAATAGTTCTAGGAGGTTTTTCTTGTTAGACCAATTAGTATCTGTGAAGGCACTTTTCTATGGATACTGTCCACTATGAGGTACAATAAAATGCATGGACGGGTTGTTTTTGAAGCATAAGGCAAGCCCACCCGTGTTTTACAATCTGGTTCATTCAGTGAGTATGGTTTCAGCAACAAATTAATTCTTCAGACACTGTACAGTTTTGCAGGAGTGGTAGAGACTCTGATGGAGCTCTGACACTCTGGTAAAAAGACCCCTCTGTTATACTTACAATTCATTATTTTCTATTTTTCTTACAAAATGATCTGGCCTACATTGTATTAATAATATTTGCAGTAAGAATAAACTGGGAATACATGGAGGGAGGGCTTAGAAGTAAAAAGAATCCTTGTTAGTAAGTAATTGTGGCACTCCAGGAGTAATCAGTGTCAGAACAACTTCGATCCCATTATTGCTATTAAACTCTTAAAAAATCTCAAACAAAAGATGAATTTACAGAAGGATTTTATATGCGTTTGAAATTTAATTTTATTTTTTGTTCTATTCATGGAGTGGGAGGAAACCTTTCTCACAGAACACACAAAATTTACTATGTAGTCTCTTGTTGCTTCAGTATGACCTCACTTTTAATACTAAATTAGCCTCCAAATATCATTACTTTATCATCTCTTTAACATTACTGTTTGGACTTCCCAGTATCATAATCATTTCTACCTAATGTTTTAAAAAAATTTTAAAAATTATAAAGTTAGACCACGTTGCAGAGTACATTTTACTTTTTCCTATTGATTCTCCTCCTGTTTAACTTTATTTATCTTTATATTTTTAAAGATTTTCTTTCTTACTTCCAGTGCCATTTCAGTTGTAAATGCATTTTTATTGACATTCTTTCATGACAGTAAGTCCTCTGGCCTATTCAAGGAGATGCAAACTCAACACTGGTTTGAAGGTGACCGATTGTACTAATCAGGTATTTGTCCCAGCTGTGCTATAATTCCATTGTTGAATAAAGAGGTTAACTCCTCTAAGCCTTCTCCAGAAGGCACATTTCCTATCTATTTGCTATTAGTAAAATTGCTGGCCTTGACAGAGCATTATCAAACTACACTCATGAAAAATTAATATCAAATCAATGTTTGGGGAAAGAAACCAAAATGAAACAAAACCTATTTCATTGGACAATCCTAGTAAATGTGGCAGTATGAGATACCTCATTAACATGTATTACAGCTGTGAGTCTTGTGCAATGCTGAGGAGAACACAGGGTTCTCAATGCCTGGCCACACAGACCACCCAGGTAGACATGATAGGTGAAGCCAAAAGCTGCCTGCAGCAATTATCATGAACTTGACATGGGAGCAAAATTTATTTTCCTGAGCTGTCTTTATACTCTGTGTGTAGCTGTAACTGTTTGCAAGTACTGTGTGGCCCAATAGATAATAGCATACCAGCAGGAAAAATTAAAGTGGCTGTAGTAAAGCAGAGGTTTGTGACATTATAAATTATAACTGTACCCAAAAGGATTAAATTAACTTTAAATATCACTATAAAGTTAGTAAAATAGCAAAACTAACAACAGTATGCAAGTATTTTCTAATACAGCAATGGCACAGTGAAACACAGGTTTGCATAATTATATGAGCAATGTGATTACTGAAGTGGGAAATATGAGTTCAGCTGCCCAGAAGAGACATCCAGGAAAAAAATTTGCCAGAAAAAGGACAAGATAAACAGAGGGGACTATGTACAGGCATGGTGTCCTTCTACACAGACAATGGTTACTAGCAAGACAAAAGAAAACAAGATTAGCAAAGACCCTCTTTCAAGCAAGGGGTAATAACCAAAAACCATCAGGCCTCAGCAAGAAAAGCTAGAGAAAAGAAGAGGGTGAACCCATGTTGGCTCTGGCTTCTCCTGTCCAAAAGCTGATCAGGCCAGCCACTGTCACTTCCATGATCAAGAGCCACTGTGTACTCCAGCCAACAGCCCTAAATGTATGTCATCAGTCCCTTGATAGTGCAGCCCCATAACTCGTTCAGGCTATTAGTGTGAAGACTTCTTTGTACATGCAGTTATGATGATTAATACTCTGTAAGAACTGATCATTACTAAGTGTCAGGTTGCTAATGAATTAATTTAGTAAAGCTTTTTTTATATTATAAAACTGAGCTGATTCATCAGTCTTTTAAACACTCCACCTCAGCAATCTTTGTAACTGCCTGATTGATATGTTTACACAGAGAAATATAAATTCAGTTACAATATTATCATTCAATTTATCGCAAAGACAAGAAATCTAGATGTCTAATACTTTGCTAAAAACTTTCATTCATGAAGGCAACAATGACACTTTGGTTTCTACTTCTGAAAACAGAATTACAAAGGCAGCTGTTTTTAAAACATATATATGAAGTGGTTGAAAATCTATTTGCTTTGAGAGTCCATGTTGTTCCATTAATATTAGCAGAGCTGTCAGATTTAGATCAGCTGGTTTCTGACATCTGTGTCGCTTCCTTATAAACAAGATGTTGGCAAAACTTGTGTGTTGCAAGATTATCTCACCTTGTTGAACAGCCATAGGAATATATGGAAGTAAAAGTTAATACCTCACAGGACTTTGCAAGACTCACAGTTAAGACTTGCAGTTAAAAGTCAAGCCAGTCAGCACCATTCAACTCACAAATTAGTGGATTGTTTTTAAAAGGAATATTTGAAAAAGCATGTACTGTCTGGAGCTTCCTTATCTGAATGATTCCAATTGCTGTTATTTACCACCTCCTGTTTCCTGACAGGTGTGGTGAAGAACTGTGTTTACCCTAAAGCTATATAAAGAGCAAAACTGCACCTTTTGGGCAGAGGTCACATTAGCAGAGACTGTTGCTCTGCTGCTCTGTGATCTCTCCTGTAGCTATAGGAATAAAATGCTCCTGCTCTCACCTCATCTAAGTAGTTTTCCCATTATTTCCATGAAAAATACATAAATTGGAAGCAAACAGTGCTACTAGGTTCAGCCTCCTTACTAGTTTCAAATCTCTGAATTTTTATAATAAACAATATATTAAACTATCTTTCATACATGTTTTCTTTACTTTTTCCCTTTCTTATCCCTTTTTTTCTCGCTTAATACCTATTTTCCCTGCCTTTGGAAACAATTTAAAAGCAATCCAACCTAAGGCATTGATAAATAACATGAACTGGTCCTGAGCCATGCATACAGAAAAGAATGACTTTACTACAAAAGTGGTGGGCAGTTTTAAGTATGAAAGAGAATTAAAGGGAGATCTTTAATCACATTTTAATGAAAAAATACCCCCACACTAGTTCCACCACTTGGCTTTTTTGCATGCACAAGAATCACTGTATTTTAGGATATTCTAAACACTAAGCATGATCCTCCAGAAGCAGATTGGTCAGTTTTTCTAATGGTACTCATCAGTAATTGAAAGACTAATATGGACAAACTTGACAAAATTTTTATTCTGCTAAATTGCTAGCTACAGATCCCCATAGTCTCTAGCACAGTGCTTGTCTCGTGCAAGTTCCTTGTGCTCAAGGGCTGCAGTAATGTGGTTAAGTGGCTTAACTTTTTCAGAAAGTATATATTTTGACAGAGAAATGAAGGCACACATCAATGTGCAGAAAGAAACAAGTCAACCTTATCTTCCAACATCAGTAAGTGAAACTCAAACTGTTAAAAATTATATTCCATCTATTTAAATGCTATGTGTAGACAGAGCAGATGTTTACAAAGACAGGCTCAATCTCAAGATCTCTATGAAGGGGATTTTAGGTGGGAAAAGCTGCATAAATTCTCTACTTTCCCATAGCCATTTTAAGTAGTGATGAGTCATAAAAAGCAGGACGTAATCCATGCAAAATGTTGCTATATCCGTCCATGGAACAGTAAATGAGAATTCATGCCATCAATCTCCACCGTATTTATCATACTTATCAGCAGGATAAAGCATAGTGTTTTTTCCCTACCTGAAGAGGAAATCCTTTTAATTAAGAAGAAAAAAGAATGTAAGAAGTTTATGGTGTGCTTGCCCACCTATCTTTACTGAGTGCTATAACTTTAAAAAGAATCTATCAGTAGTATTATGAATTACATTACTAATAAATGCCTTATTTTTAATACATAATTAAACAAAAAATTATTTTGCTGTACTAACAGTATAAATAATGTTTGTTAACTGCAAATTGCACCATTCGCTTTTCTTTCCCTTTACCATGACAATCTAACTACTGGTTACTGGCAGTAATTAGCCATGTTCAGGGACATTATTGGTTCCAAAAATTCATTGTGTTACCAAAATAAAACTCATTTTCCAATCAGGATTTTAATATTTCTACATATTGAACTTTTAGCCATAAATAGGATGACAGTATTGAAAACTAAGATTTTTAATTAAGTGTCTACTAGACTTTAAATTTTGACACATGAAAAAACATTCATTGAAATAAATTGGGTTATTGACTAAGTTTTCAAAAATCAATCCTTTATCATTACATTTTTCATTCTGAGCAACCTGCATTCAGGAACACAACAAATATTGCTATGAACCCCTAATGGTGGAGATGGCTCAGCAGCATACAAGCCATTGCTTACAGAGATATCTGGCTCTTCCAGGTGCTATTTTTTGTACAGCTGGATTCTCGCTAAAACTATTACAAAACATTTTTATAATTAAATACTAAAGACAGCACAAAGCCTTCTACAGAAACTCACAATATTTTGGATGGGCTGTCAAATTTTCATGATACATTAATTTTTATTGGACTCAAATCCTGATGTAGTCCATCAACTCTGCTTAGCTACTCTAGCATAGAACAAGTCATGTGGCTATGACTAAAAAGAAAGTAACCAGTTAGCTGCTTTTCATAAATTAGAAAAATAATTTTAAAGATAGTTTTGATTTTGGCTGTACATTATTGCTTAATCTGTATTTTGCTCTCTTGCCTTTTAGCAGTTCATTCCCCATTGACTTTTCCCATTTGTCTTCAGAAGACGTGATTGCAACTAGTAAAATCTTTGATTTTCAAAAGAAGGTAAGAGACTTATCCTGTTGGCAGGTGAGGGTGAAAGGTATTTAGACACTTTGAAAGGTCACACTAATTTTTCATTGACTTTTTTCACCTGAATAAATACAGTTTGATAAATGCCCATGCAGCACTTAGGATCTCAGTTTGAAACAAAAGTGAATTTTAAATAGAGTGTGGGTGTTGTCATCCCTGTGCACAACAGACAACTAGCATTTGAGCAGCACTTAAACATAATGCATTCACACTACACCAATAAACCAGAGCCACTAATATGCTTATTATTTGTCTTCTTCCTGACAGGTTTTTATGAGTACTAAAACTACCATGGGCTTTTTTTTAAACAAGATCTTTCATAACCTGAGACACAATTCTTCCTCCTCAAAATAAATAACATTTCTTTCAACACTTCCTCTGTCACATCTCCAACCTTAAATATATTCCCTTGATCTCTCTTATACCTGCTAACAATATCTTTAACGTCCATAGATGGTCTTCTTAAAACCCTTCTGTTTTTCCCATGTTCAGCATCACACAAAATCAGCCCATGGTATAGACGATGGACATGAAGTCCCCCCTTTACCTTTGCAGAGACACATGCACACATCTAGTACCCGTTCGTGCATTGGAATATAAACCACTTTTATTCTTATTTTAATGCTTGCTCTACACGTACTGTGAAGTTTCTTCATTAGTACATCAATTGAGAATATGTTACATTTTTTAAGAAATCCTTGCCATTAATTTAAAATGAAAACAACTGAAAGTGATATACCCTAATCTTTGTTAATGCTGAATTGGAATATACCTGAGGCACTGAACATACATCAACGTCACGTTCACTGCCTAATTTTACACAGAATGAGAGAAAACTCTAAATAACAGCATGCTTATGGATAATGAGTTACCATGGTGCACTAGGGTGAATGAAAATTACCTTTCACAAAAATTATATCATCAAACTGGACAAAACACTCATTTTAAGAGAAATAAATAACACCTAGCACCTTCCTGAAACTGGCAATTAGAAGGCTCTCTGTTGATCATCATGAACCACTATTGGTTTTTTTTCCCCAACAGCTTTAGTTTAAAGCACATACTTTAAGCACAGCTAAGCTATCAGGTTTCAGCATGTGGGGACACATCTTTACAGAAAGAAAGCTCAGACTGACACCACTGAGTGTTTTGTTTGAAGAAAGACGCCACAATCTACTATTTCCCTCTTGAAAGATAAACTCTGGTGTTTGATCCCTTAGTAAAACCAGATGACCATTTGGGGTTTTTTTTAAAGACATTCTGAAGAAGACAGAGTTGTTTAAATTGAATACAATGTGACCAAATGATCATGAAAGTATGCCTTCAGCTTTCTTTTACAGTCCCTATTGCCTGGGTTTAATTATGTAAAGTTCAGTATGTTTCTACACTCATACTTTTGTTTGTTTCATGAGAGGACTGTTCACTTGAGATGTTAATCTTGAACAGTCATTAGGTACTTTCTCAGTCCAAATAACTAATTGTAAGTGTAATGAAAAAGATTTTGTTTCCGTAATGAAGTTGTTGCAAACACCTAATAGGTAAGAAAAAAAGGCTATATTCTTTTAATACTAGTAAATATATTTTACTGACCCAGTGAAGCCCACCTGCATCAAATCACTGCTTTCACTGGGTTTGTTTCATGTGAAGAGTATTCCCTGAAACATACAGATTGCTTTCATCAGTAAGAGTATATTAAAAATAGCTTATTCTGCTCTGCAGGGCCATTATCACTACTACTGATGATCACACCAGGCCCCTGTCACAATTTTCAGATGAAGCAGAAATAACAGTAAAACAAACCACAATTTTCTCCATGTGAGCTCCTAGGACCATTGTCTCTCTACTAACACAAAGCCTCTTGGTAACTCCAATAAGTTTCTGAGACTTAAAAATGTCCTTTTCAGGTATTTTTCACCACTTCTGGAACATTTAGGTATTTTTCAGAAGATTTCTATTACAAAGCCCTCAAAACCAGCTAGAATGTAAAATGTTGTGCTAGGAAAAAGCCAGTTAGGAGAAGACTTTTTAACAACAAATGAAAATTACCACACAAGTCAGTTAAAAGACAGTCTTTACATTTCTCAGAAGAAACTAATTTAGAGAAGATGCATTATAGCTGACAGATCCTACAATCAAGAGTATTTTGACAGTTTTCTAACAATAACATATTTGAATTTAATGGGAACAGAGATATATGAAATAAAACTGCATCTACTATACAGTAAAATACAAAGCAGAGCAACATTCTTTTCCACACAGCTTCATACTCAGAGGAGTTTCACTCTGTGTCTGTGTTTATGTGAAGAAAGTAAAGCACAGGTAGTAAAGCACAGGTTCTTAAACAGGGCCAGATTTTGATTTAAACAATACTTGCAAGATTTCCATAGAGCATAAGAGAACCATACATTTAGATCCATGTCACAGAGCTCTGCTGTAAACTGTCAGTTCATGGGAAATCTTATGAAGCAAAACAAAATCAAACATTTTTGTTCTAATCCAGAGCACTATTTTTTAAGAAAAAGAAATAAAATAATTCTGATTGGGGATCTCTAGCACATTTCTGTGATATCAAAATATTTTCTTTAGCTTTCAAAAATACAATATAAAACGCATTAGCATGACTCGAAATGAAACATTATTCCTTGCTCCCCCACCAATCTAACATGTCTCTGTAATTTTGAAGTAACCATGTTTATTCTGAGCAAAGGAATCTCAGTAATCAAGTAAAACATGTCTTCTTTGGAATACATATAGGCTGTGGTAGAAGTTCATAAATCCACCCATTAACCAGTAAATGCAAATTTGCTCCTTTGCTTCACCCTATGAAGGAGAGACACATAAGGCATCAAAGCAATTATACTTTCACTTGATTAAGAAGACCAATAGCTGGAATATGAGGTTTTGGGGGAAGCAAATAATTTCCTAGCTTGGTTCTGAAGTCAATAAAAGATTCCTTTAATTTTACATTTAGTGTAAAGAATTTGAACAGAAGAGTACTTTTCATTATTACTTAAATTGTGTTACTGAATTGTACTTAAGGTACAGGCTTCAAAACCATGAAAATACAAGGGAAGGGGGGAGAAAAAAGAAAGCTTTTACTCTTTTTCCTGAAAAGAAATTTAAAAAAAGAAAAAAAGTAATTTTTGGCTGCAAGCAGTGAAACTGGAGTACTATTGCATTGTTTAAAGTTGAACTAATGGATCACAGAAGTGTCTAGTAAATATTTTCAGGCCAAATCTTCTGGCTACTACACATGCAATTAGAACTTCAGGAAAAAATCTCTAACATTAGCATTCATGAAAGATTCTTCCCCTCCTTTTTGTCTTCTCAGTCACTCAGATGCAGTAGATTTGTATAGTTTAAATTAAGAAGATGAGCTATTCTTGATTGCTATACAGTCAAATTTATACATACACACACACACAAATATATATACACACATTCATATTGTCATATACATAGATACATATGTATATACATTTATAGGTAGATTACTCTGATAGTGAATATATATGACTATACCCCTTTATAGAGTTACATATTTTCACCCAATGGATTGGACTAATCAACAGTTCTAACTGAAACTATCTCTGATCTGCTGGGCTTGGATATATTCCCAATGACATTTTACCCCATCAACCATGCCTGGTTAAAAGGTTTCTGTCCCTTTACCTGTCCCTGATCTATTCTTCTGACCTCACTACTGCAGCTCACTTCCAAATAAGCTTTTTGAAAGTTTGCTTTTGAAAGCTGGATGACCAAAATTGCCCTAGATTTAAAAAAAAGGAAGAATAGCCTATCTCAAAGTGAGTAAAATCAGAAAAAAATACAGGCACACACTCAAAAAAGCTATCATTCCCACAATGACTTTGTAGGAAACCCAGCTAGAAACAATGCTCCCTTGCTGCTCCCCAATTACTACCAATTTCAATTTATACTATGAACAAGAAAAAAAAATAAAAGAGCTTTGTTCAGGTATCATCTTCTGTTTTCTTCATTTACCTTTGAAATTTTGGGACTCTTCAAGTACTTCTTTCAAAGTAATGAGCTAGCAAAAATATATGCTGAATTGTGGAGGATAAACACTGTGATGGTACTCCAAAGATTTCCTGTGAAATAGCTCTGCAATCTACTTCACCTCAACATCAATGAAAATGGTAATTTTCCATCACTACAAGCATTTTAATTGTTCTGTTCCGTTCATTTAAAAATCCCAGCTCCATCATGCCAGTGTTTTTTGCATCTGAAGGGAAAAAATGTGAATGCTCATTGTTTAACACAAAAATAATAATTGCCACCTCTATTTACCAAAATAGTCTCTTTTAAAAGTGTTGCATCATGTCTGTTCTCAAATGCTTTCCTTTCCATCTTAAAAAAGGAAAATCAGATTCAGACACTAAAACCTCTATCAGGTCTTGAGTAGAACATTCATTTCCATATAACTCTACCTTTGATGGTCTCAAGCTCATAAGCACATATAAATTTATAAAAATTAAATTTATTAACATGTATCAGAATTAGTCTACGTTTCCCAAATACTAACGTACTGACACAATTACATTCCTACACAAACAGAGCCTGTGAACAGATATCCATGGCAGCCTGGCTGATATCAGGGTGGCAAAGCAGAGAGTAGTGTCTTTGCAGACTGCTTGACATTTAACAGACTCGCTTTGGGCACAGACAACCAATGATAACTCACACTGCCCACTTATGTGAGGAAATGCCATGGAAATGCCCAGTGTATCAGAGCTGGGTCACAAATGGACCTGCTACAGAAACACCCTTCATTGCAAAATTCCTCACCATTTGCTATTTCTCAGCAAGAATGTACCACCACCCTTATTAGTTGCTGAAGGCGAGTTGCTGTTCCAGGCATGAGCAGTCATGGGAATAGCCACTGCTCAAAAGGAAATGGGCTAGCACAGAGATGGCTGAATGCCCAGATCTGCAGACAGCCCTTGGCACCTGCTCTGCTCCATACCAGCTCCTGCTGGATATGTGCACGATGCCCATGACAACGTGGCACACAGTGTGCCTCTCTCACCCAGAAGCAGTGCTGCCTGTGACTTGCAGCCTGGTCCCTTGCTGGGGATTGGCCAGGAGGTGAGGTCTGAGGTCAGGGAAGGGGATGTGGGTGCTATCCCGAGCCACCCTCAGCCTGCTGAGGCAAGCAACTAGTTACCTCTGCATTTTAAGTGCAGTTTTCAGTGCTCTTCTTTCACACACATGCCCTTACTCAGGGCTTGTAGTGATGAGATTTCTAGCGCTGTAAAACAAGATTCCATGTACAAACAACAGTTCAGTGAATATTCAGTCATTTATTACCACAGCTGTCATGTTCACAGTAACTACCTAGATTAGCTACTTCGTCACCAATGACAACTGAATTTCTTGGGAATAATCTTCGATTCCATACTCATTTGGCTGTTCTGTTCCTTTCACCAGAAGTTTTTCAGATTAATAAGTCAGCCTGCATTATCCTTACACAATATAAAGTCTCACACCACTATTATCTCCACTGACTTCCACAGGACTGTTCCTGGTAGAAGTTATTTATTAAGGTTATCAGCCTACATATTCAGATTTCAGCATAGTTGTCTCCAGCTTGAATCACAAAGAGCCCTTTTAGCAGCCTTGCAAAACCAGTAAGATGGTAATGCCACACTGTCTCAATTAAATGGGTCATTTTACATACCTTGGGATTTTTTCTATCTCATGTTACAGCACTTTCATTTACTTAATAAGAAATTAAGCTTTCCCCAATAATTTCTGTTCAAGATGTTACCTTGCCTCATCATTTTTCACTGCTTATAAAATTTTATATTTCAATACTGCTTGCATTTTTTAAATTTACCTACTTCTTCGTGCTCATTCTCCCTTCTCATCTCCTTACCTGAACATCCTCCTCAAGCCCCAGCCTGTAATTTCACTAGCTCCTTTCCAGTTTGTGCTGTAAACAGTTCAACAAGTTATGATGTGTTGTTTTCTCTGTGTCTTCATTTTTTTCCTGCACTGTTCATTCTTCTATCCCTTCAATATAACTTTCCCCATACTTCAAAAGCACCTCAAAACTCTTTGAAACACTGACAGCTAGAAGTTGAGCAAGTACCATGGAAGACCTACCACATTGAATTTGATGATCTCTTATAATTTTTCCCAAACCCCTTGGCTACTAAGCACTACATAGTGCTAATTCAGATTGACTTTATTGTCATGTTCTTGCAAGGCAGACCTCAGTTCAGTGAAACAATATAATGAGAAAACACTATTATTGCTTCTGCTACAGAGTTTTCATTTTTAAGACACACAATGAAGATGTGTTTCATTATAAAACCAATGTCACTTCCATGATGCTAAAATGTGAGCAGCATTTGAATAGTGATTACGTGCTTTTATTTACTAAACAAAATAAAAAAATATATTTTTTGTAGAACTGAACAAGTGAGATTTTTCAGACAAACTATTTCCAAATTGGTTAAGATACAGCTATTGTTAGAAGAGTGAAGAAAAATAAGAAAACTGCTCTTTGTAGAAAACACAAAAGACAGGAGATTCCTAACTGACAAAATGCAGAACTGTTACCTTGCTTTTTATTTGCTATAATTAAAACTGTACTAATTTTTCACAAAAATACCAACAGAACTTGTCACTGAACTCAGGAATGTGGACTATCTCTTACATTCTTGAGTGTTAGGCTGAGCATTTTACCAAATTATGATTCCACCAGGACTGCCCTTCTTCTCTTAACCAATAATGTCAGTCACCATTTTAGTCAAATTTATAAAGAATCCCTACACAGGTAGGGTAGATTTATTAGTTTGCTGAAGGCAAAGGCAGAGACTGGGAGAACGCAGAATGAGCCGCTCTAGGAGAGGAGCAGGTTCAAGTCCATCTGAGGAACCTGAAGGTTCACAAGTCCTTGGAACCGGATCAGATACATCACTCAGCAAGCAGAAAAACTAAAGTTTAATGTTAAGGATGTGTAGCTTTCAATTTCTAGGGTAAGACAGGACTATCACAGCTGTGAGAGGAATACCATGTTTCTGTGATGGCAACAAATCTTCACTTAGAGAATATTTAAGGACTATTTTTCAGTAAGGAATGAAAACAGCAACAGAACGAGGAACATCTACCTGGACTGGATTGGCACCCATGCACATCAATTTTATAGCTGAATATAGATTAAAAGTGCAGAAAAATTAATTACATCAATCTGTACAATTAGTAAATATTTTGCATATTTTATTTAATAATTTTAAAGGTTAATTGAATCTTGAAACATTGCACAAAGATAGATTAGGGGCAACCAGTTATCTGGTTAACCCCAATCTCCACTTTTCTGCTGTAACACAGAAAGACTTATCCAGACACTAAGAAATTGCATTATTTATAGTTCTCAGCTTTATGACACATTTAAGGCACATGCAGCTCATGCAGCTTT
Source organism: Drymodes brunneopygia (assembly GCA_013400955.1). Lineage (NCBI taxonomy): Eukaryota > Metazoa > Chordata > Aves > Passeriformes > Petroicidae > Drymodes > Drymodes brunneopygia. The sequence goes on along the minus strand of VZTZ01008633.1, from coordinate 22,641 downwards.
GTCACTTTAAATCCCCAGCTTTAGGTCAAGTAGAATTCATTTTAGTGATTATTCTTTTGCAACACAAACACAGAATATCAGTATAATACCACCACTTCAGAAGGGTCAAATTCTGTTAGTATTTGTCTATTCAGTCTGTATTCAGAAAAACTGCTGTATAAAAAATTCTGTATAGATGAGTCTGTATGTGCATGCATTCACATACACACATGCATGTACTCCTACCACCATTGCAAATATATGAAACTACAGAGCCTAATATCCTCCACTATTTTTCCTCAGATTATTAATATGTACAAATATTAATATGAACTAATATGTACTCCCACTCAGGTATCTGGTAAAAGTTGCCAAGTTGTGAATTTGCAGGTGAAAAGCTGTCTCCTACAGATCTTATAGAAATGGCACAGTCTCCAAATCTGCAGGGGTGCACAGCTCCACTACATGGCACTTAACCTTTTCTTCAAATTATGAAGGATTACTGAGAAGACACAACAAGGCAGCTAAGAAGAAATGTCCATTGCTCTGCAACATCTCAGTTAACTGTGTTTAGCTGATGCACTGAACCTAGCTCACTCGTGCTTTTAATTGTCATGACTCAGCTCAATCAATGATGTTATACTGAATCACACTATTTCATTATCTTCTATATTGGTATAAAAGCACACTGTTTTTCAAAAAATTCAGCTGTACAAATAACTTCCTCTAATACTTTCTGTATTCCAGAAAGTCTGTGAGCCATTTCAATCAAAAAGCACTGTATAATGCACTTAAAATTCCATAGAAGATTATTATAAATGCATGTCTGACAAATTTTCTAGTGAGCCAGCATCTCTGAAGTTTGCAGTTGTCATAACTTTGCAACTATACAACCCTCACAGATTCAGTTAAATGAAATTCCTAATAAGCTGCATCATGACCTGAATTTCATTGCACAAAATTTATGCTAGTAGCTAAGAAAAAAATTTCTTAGTTGGACAGATGCTATCTAAATTATTAAAATTCCTGCTTTGAAAAGAAATGTATTAGTGAAAAAGGTATGAAACTGCATAAATGTACTGAACAATCATTCCACTGAAAAGACATAGAACAAAAAGGACAAAGTTTTCATACCTGTGCCTAAAGGGGAAAAAAATTAGGCAAGTTCATATAGCAGTTGTAGAGACTCAAGATCACATGTTTATGATCAAACTTTATCATTTGTTAAAGCTACATATACACATTAACCCACATGGTTTTATGCAGAAATACTGGCAGCTTTCCTGGCCTCTGTTTTATTTCATTTTATTGCAAAGAGTGCACAATGAAAATATTTTAGTTAGTTGTTCCCTTGCAGACAGAATTACACATTTTCACATTCCACATCAGAAGGTCATAAAAACATCTTTATCCTTTTCTTCCTGAGGCATCAGAACTGACAGTAAGGACTCTATTTACGAATAATGTTAAGAAAACCAGTGTGTAGGCTTTGTCAGTCAACACCCTTGGGGCAACATCTCTCCTATCTTAAAAATCACCATTATTTTCTCAGTATACCCACAGAGTATGTGGAAAGCTTTTAAAGTTAAGAGTGGATTCCCTGAACCGACTGAACCTGTGTTGTGAACCTCTTTTCTTAGAATTTCTAAAGAGCAAAACAAATTTAAAATTCCCTACAGTAAAAAATGATGGATGAAAATCATAATAGTTTAAAATAGGATTGTTAAAAGGGAATTAACAGTAGGAATTATGAGAGGGGGGGAAAGAAGAAAATATAGAAATTAATACATCAATTAACATGTAGCACCATTAGAAATCACTGTGCAGTAGTTCTCTGTAGAAAAGTCTGAGAGCCCAGCACTCTTATTCCGACTAAACTGGGGCTTCTGTTATACAGCAAGATAAATACTTAGGCAGATGAGAAAAATGCTTCCTTTCTGTCTCAAAGACATTGCATTCATTTTTTCGTGGTGTAGAAGAGTCTCAGTAAAACACAGCTCCCCACTGTTAAAGCCAAGCAAGCTCTTAGAAAGTGAGATAATGAGTTCAAATTTCTTTATGCCAAGGACCAAAGCCACAACTTGAATAAGCTCTCTAAGGTTTAAGCTGTTGTGTGAGATTCTTCAGCTGTGTTTTCTTAATAAAACATCAGCTTGCCCATATTTTACATTGTGTCTAACACCTGAGAACTGCTTTATGAACTGGTACTGAACGAGCTGCTCAGAATAGCTTAACACGTGGGAAAACATAAAGACTTCCAATCCTATTTGGCAATAAGCATGGGTTAACACGATATACTCAGTTTCTCTGAGATTACAGCGCTGCTTGGCATACAGAAAGGGAAAACTTTTGGCTCCTGGTAAAATTCAATGTATAAAGTACAGAAATAAAACTCATGTGATTGTAGTTTGAGAGTTGAGTGCATCTGCTAGTTCCCTGCATTTGAGAGCAAGCATTAATTTAGCTTCAAAAATGCAGTCCTGAATGCAGTTGAAAAGTACTCTTCATGCCAATCCACTCAAAACCAGAGCATTCCAGGGTGCATCAGAATCTGCTCTAGAGGTCTGTATCGGAAAAGTCAAGATGGTTCTGTGTGGTCAAAGGGGATAAGGCTCTGGTTGGGGGAACAAATAAAAGAAAAAATTGCAGAAGAGTGCTAAGAATGGCACCTATGCTACCAGGTCAGAGACCCCTTCATACACCTGTGTGCGCTTTACCAGGATGCTTAGGCCAGGAGACAAAGCCTTGATAATTTACTGGGGTGGAACGGAAACACTACTTACAGCTAGCTCATAAAAGGCCAAAGAAAACTATATAAAAAGTTAGTAAATGCTAACCAGCCTAAAACCACTGGAGAAGCAGACTTGTATGATGGTATTTCCTGCCCTATGTCTCACCCAAGGATCCATGTAAGGACTGAGTGAAGACAGAAAAATTGCTGAATGGTTTTTGGGGCTAGACTGCCAGATGCATGTATCTCAGTCCTTTTGAGTTTTTCTTAGCAAGGCAAGAGCTTTCAGGCAACTTTGCTGCACCGTTGCAACGGTTTTTCCTCTACCATTTTTGTGGAGTCTAGCATTTTTCTTAGCATCATTTACATGGAAATCTTCAGTGCAACAAGGGCTTCTTGCCCATATGGTCAGCAATGCTTCCATCTGTTCTTTAACCAGATATATTCAGTCTTTTTCTAGCCACTCTTACAGTCTCTTAAGTGGCCAGAGATAGATCTTGCAAGATTCTTCATTTTGCCCTGAGCAGCAGCTACTGAGGAGACAGAGAAACATCCACTGATGGCACAAAAGCATCTTCAGCTAAAAGCTGAAATAAGACTCTGTCAGGCAAAACACAAACAAAAGCTTCTCTTGTACCAAGACAAGGCCAGCAACAACACTGGCTGACGCCTGAAGCCCCCCTCTTTATCTCCAGTCTGCATGTCCTCCAAGCCAAAGAGTATTAAAATTTAGCCAAGCACTCCTACGCACATCCAGGAGATGAGCCGCCTTTCATGCACACTCCTCCAATTGCTAGTGCCCTTTTCAGTACTGTAACACAAGACTAAGGGTCATAGGGTCAAATTTGACTTTTACACTGGTTTTGCAGCTGCTTCTTTCACAATAATCAGAGACTTAAAAAGTAAAATAGGCAAAACCTTCCTCTGACAAGAAGAGAGCCTTCTGGGTCTGCTTGAGATGATAAAAAAGCCCCTTATATTTAAATTTCTGAGCATCAGTGGTGTTTTTTAGCGTCTTATTTTAGATTTTACGTGCCTGAGCCCTAGAGTAGATTCAGTCACACATGTTTATCATGCAGATTAGTACAATATTTAACTCTTGTTGAAATGACAGTTCTTATATCACTTAAAAAAATAAACCCAAAGAAAACCAAAATCTTCCACAGGATTTCTTTGAAAGCTTCTGCATTTTTTGCATTTTATGGACTTTCAAAGTCTTTGGAAAAACATGTCAAGTACACTGCTCTGATTTTAAATTATTTCACAGCATCCACCTTGAAACATTTCTTCCTCACCAGTGCAGTGCAGCAGAAGTCCTTCAAAGTGTAAAAGCAAGGTAAGATTTTTGATAATTAAAAAAAAAAAAAAACAAACTATCACTTCTGAAGGAAAAGCAATACTAAAATTCAAAATTATAGGTCATAATATAGGTCATTCTATAGCTAAGCAAAATGATTTGACTGTCTTCAACATGAAGAAACAATGAATGCCCACAGAGACATGATTCTAACCACAGCAAAGGGAAACTGTTGCAAACTTAATAAGGATCAAAAAGCCAGACACAGCTAAGTATTTACAATTCATAAACAAACAGAGTTATTTCAGTAGCCCATATAATTTCTGCAAGCAGTCATCACTTTGCAACCACCTCACCTTTGGGTATGCCCCAAGCACTTACATACTAATCAGGATTAGGCTGGGTCAGGCACTTAGAAGTGAGTTTGTCAAAGCACAGCAAGCACCTGGATGCTTCTGGCTGATTGTAGCTCATTCCTCTATTATGAACCAATACTGCACACAGTGGTTAAAGAGTTGTATTAATCCAGGTGATAAATTGCAAACAACTAGGGGAAGCACCTGAGGTCATTGAAAATTCTGCAGCACTTACACAATGGAGATGCTCAGGCTTCTGGCCCTCACAAATTTCCACATGAAATAAATTAACCTTAATGAGCACCACTGCTAATAATCTCAGCAGGGGCTACGGATTGTTTTTAGAGTAGCTCTCCAAAGCTTGCCCTCATTACAAAGACATGCCAGTACATGACACAGTAGAATTTTTCCTCAGTGCAAATATTTTACGTTATCCAAATTTGCATTCAATATTTTTATTCATTAAATATATATCAATATATAGGAATATAATTCCATTAGCTGTTGTTTGATGGTCACATCTTTCCACAGTAATTCCCTCTCTGAAAATGTTCTCTTTCTCTGGATTATCCAACCAATTTGTCGTCTTCCCAGATTTATAACAAAGTCCCTCTTCTATATAGCTATATCTAAATCAGCCTCTTTATGTCCTCTAAATGTAATGCCTTTTATCTTCTTTTCTGCTACAACTACATTCTGACTGCACAAAGACTCTTGGCAGGCAGCACAAAGAGCAAACAACTGGCCTTGAGAGTCATGAAATAATACTGGTTGCAAGCTTTTTTAAAAAGAGCTTTTTAATCAGATGCTGCTATTATTCTCTGAATTATACAGGGTTTTATTTTGGAAGTGATGTAGCAGTAAATGCAATTTGGATATTTTACAGAACAATGTTTCAAGGGCAGCTACATCTAAACTTCCCACAATTACAATGCAGATACCAGTTATCACTTAAAAATATATAGGAAAGATCTTATTGAACACTAAAAATCTAGCTTTAAACCACTGCTTTAAATCACTTGCAACTTTGGAACAGAGGCTTTCTATACATCATGCAAATATCTTCACTGAAGTGAACAAACACAAAAGGGGATACTGAACACAGTGAGATAGATGGAAAGGGAAGAGTAACAGATGACTGCCTTGGTAGGAAAGTAGCCAAATTAAACTATTCTGAATGATGTTAGTTTATCATACAAAGACATTTAATTTATTTCATTATTCTCTGTGGGCAGCTATAGCACTGCAAGACCCTGGCACCTTCAAGGAGATGAGCACAGTGGATAAAGGATTCCTTCAGAGTGCAATATTTAATGAAACTTAGATTAGGTCTCAAAAGAGCAACAGAATGTACATAAAATATAGCAGTGACACTGAGCCATTCTGTTCCCATGCCTGTTTTAAAGTAATTGTCATCAAATTCACACATGGCCCCAGAAGATTTAAACACATTTTTAATATAGCTTCCATACATATAACTTTTTTAAAAAATTCTTATTTCATTACAATTTCTTAACACAGGATAGAAGCGTAAGGAAAAGTCGACAGCTAAGATGAAACACATCCTTAAGGAATAAAAGGAAATAGTTTTGTTGTAGCCCTTCACTTCATTGCTAGCAATGAAGTGAAAAGCTACATTTTTGCTTGTTTGTCTTTGAGAATCAATATATGTCAAAGAAAGTTCAAAGAGTATGTACTGATATTTTAAACACCGCGAAGTAATATTATTGCCTAACACATATTTTATATATTATTATGTTTCCATGTATTTATGTTGGGAAAGAAACAAATAATACTGAACAAAACACCCAAACCTAAATTCAGCCCAATCTAAAATGAAGAAAAACCTTACCTGTATAAAAATCACTTCCATATAAAACTCTAATTCAGTGTAAAACAAAATATTATGGAGAAGTTAATTATAAGCAAAACCATTTTAAACATGAAAAATCCACCTGTATTCATGAACTTGTTGTTAGCAAAATAAAGAAAAGTTTTCCTTTTTTCAGGTAACTATGCAAAGAGGTACATAAAACCTAGAATCAAAAACATGAAAAAAAACATGATTTTGAAATTCATAATTTTGAAAATTATCAGTATATAACTGAAATTATTTTGAAGCAAATAACTGAAATTATAAAACAAAAGGACAATAAGATGGGATAGTTCTGGGTTCTGTTTTTTTGGTATATTGTAACAATTTTGTTCTATAATGCACTCTCTTCCAAATCCAGTGAAGCAGCATTCACTCAGGCCAGACGACGGAAGACCCAACACTGCAAGACACTGAAACCTGGAGACACTACCACGACTAAACAACAAACAAAACAAAACAAATCAAAACAAAAAAACCCCAGAAAAAACAAAAAAAAAAACCCAACAAAAAAAAGACAAATACCTATACTAGTCCAGAAGGTGATAAAGAAAATTAAAGACAAAATTTGGGAGCAATAAGTGAGGTCTCAATCTTCAAGATTTGACTTATTGGACACAAGCCAAACACCAGAAAATAAAACAGAGCTTAACCAAAAGTAGAGTAAGGTAAAAGCTCTTCACACAGCTGTAGTACCACCTCTCCCAGCACTTTAGATGTACAGATGCTGTAATGTGTCAGGCAACTCCAAACTCTGTATTTTCTACCAACTACCAACTTCAGGGGTTTTGGCTGAACGTGCCTGTGATATCAAGCTACTGATAGAACTAGTTGCATAGACAAATCCAGACGGAATGCTCAAACCGTTATAGCCCAAAGGGTATTTACTTTTCCTGTAATTCTCAGTATATGCAACTTCCTGCAGACAAAGATCACACAAGCGCGTCACGAAAGAACGCCATAATGTGCGGTACACTGTAGTGAAGTATTACATTTTGTACCATCTCACTAAAGGCCTTTCCTAAATTGGTATTTTGTTCTCAAAACCAAACTCACAATAACCAGATCAGGTAACCGGTTAAATGAAATTTTTGCAACTTGACTGAATCAAGGGATTATTTACTGCAGTCCATGAAACAGCAATCAATTTGAGGAAATATTCTAAATCTTTACTCTGGCTTTTTATGATTATTTGAATCTTACTGAAACACTTTTCCCCCTCTGTAATCTGCAGGTTTGTTTTATAATTTATCTGTCAAAAGTAAAGAATCCTTTATACAAGCTTCCAGAGAACTTAGTACTCTTGCAAAAAAAGTCCATTTAATGCAAGTGTCACAGAGGTTTAGTTAAAAAGAATTGCATATCCTATTAGAAAAGTCCAGGATCTCTCTTTTTTTTGTATGCACCAACACCTGCAACTCTTGATAAGGATGCCTGACAGAGCTACATATTTCTAGCATTGTATCCTAAGAGAGTCCTGTCTTGTCCTATTTTGACAGATTTTTTTCATCGTTTGGATATTCGTAGTTTACTGAAAACTGCTATTAAAGTGAGACAGTCCTGATGGTAATTGTAGATACTGTGGGTCTTGAGCATTTAGCAAATATTTTTGAGAATACTTGAGTTTACAAAACAAACACCACAACCAGATCTCACCACCCACACCTTTTCATTACAGAGATACTGACTGCACTGTGCCCAACTGTTTTTCCTTTTTCAGAACGCACTTGAAGCTGCAGATCCACATACTTAACAAGCACTACAGGCATTTCAGATTAGAGGGTTATGCTGACATTATGTGAAGAAATGGCTCTTTTCAGTAGTTATATTCTCTAAGACACTTATAGAAAATGATGGAATGTCACCTTTTTACATTAGTTTCAACTTGAGCTGAAACAGACCTTGGCTTTTAATGCTTTAAGAAACCAGTCTCAAACCTGAGGGCATCAACCAAACTTCAAGTGACATAAAAAATAAGGAAACCATTAAAAAACCAACTTCTGCCTCAGTTCTTTAAAAGGACTTCTTTCAACCAGAAAATTTTCTGGAGAAACACATGTCTGAAGGATAACTAATTTCCTTCTGAACGGTAGATAATTAAAAAGGCACAGTAATAAAAAACTCCCAGTTCTTTGGGCTTTGAGAAGGTGCACTGCAATGACCTGAAGGGCACTCACCTGCTATTTAAAAAATACTCCCTATTAAATATTCACACTTCAGACAACCATTTGGTGTATCATAAGTTTATTTATTAACTGCAGTTTTGTGTGAAAATGTGAAATTCAAATCAGTATTCACGTGAGAGTCAACAAAGTCCATCATTAAGAATACAAAGAGTGCTCTGTAGTAAGTGTCCAAGGCAATTCATAGTTCAAATGATCACCAACTTTTACTGGAGGACTGACAAAAGCTTTCAAGCTTCCTCCACTCCTCTTCCTAACATACATGGAATACTAAGAACTAGTCTGTCTCCACGGCTCTTGAAGCCTACCTGACGGTTGCTAACTCAAGACAAAACAGGTGATCCACAGCTCCAGAGGAAGCACAGTTCAATGCTGTGAGATGACACGAGATCATGTGTTCTGTTCACCGCAGTTTTTTTCTCCACAACAACCGCTTTGAGAGATTCCTCTCGTGGTCCAAGCCTCAGCTTCCCACATGAACCTGATTCTCCTCGATCACAGTCGGTGCTTCCTAGGTACACATCTGGGAAAAGGATTAACAACCCTGAACTCCACCCCCACCCTTTCCGTGGGAAGGGCCTGTTTCGAGCGACGCAGCTGCGGAGAACCCCCGGGCCGCATGGAGCTCAGAGCCGAGA
>VZTZ01008633.1:0-10722 GCA_013400955.1 Drymodes brunneopygia | reverse complement strand
TTTTTTCTCTTAAGTTACAGAATAATAGAATGGTTTGGATAGGGAAGGATCTTTAAAGGTCATCTAGTCAAAATCCGTGCAATATGCAGGGACAACTTCTTCCATGTTAGGTTGCTCAGAGCCCTTGTCCAACCTGACCTTGAATGATTCCAGGTGTGGGGCATCCACCAGCTCTCCAGGAAACATGTTTCAGTGTGTCACCACAATTATTGTAAAAATTTCTTTCCTGTATCTGGTCTGAAGCTACAGTCTTTCAGTTTAAAACAATTATCCTTTGTCCTATCACTATAGACCCTACTAAAAAGTTTGTCCCCATCTTTCTTTAAGCCCTCTTTCCATATTAGAAGTCCAAAATAAAGTCTCCCGGTAGCCTTCTTTTCCAGGCTGAACAACCTGGCCTCTCTCAGCCTTTCCCCACAGGAGGTGTGATTCAGCCCTCTGATCATTATTGTGGCCCTCCTCTGGGTCCACACCAAAATCACCATATTTGGTCTTGTGCTGAGGACCCCAGAGCTGGATGCAATATTTCAGGTGGTGTCTCACCAGAGTGGAGTAGAGCAGCAGAATCACCTCCATTGGCCTACTGGCCACATTTCTTTCGAAACAGTCCCGGATATGTTTGGCTTTCTGGGCTGTGAGAAGATGTTGCTGACTGATGTCCAATTTTCCATTCACCAGAATCCCCAAGTCCTTCTTGGCAGGACTGCTCTTAATCCTTTCATCCCGTGGCCTGTATTGATACTGAAAGTTGCTCTGACTCAGGGGCAGGACCTTGCTCTTCGCCTTGTTGAACCTTACGAGACATTCAACATGAGGAGTGAACCTGTGAGCTCACTCCTTCAGTTTATGCAACTCCCTCTGGGTGGCATCCCCATCGCATCCCTTGGGTGTGTCAAACACACCCCTTGGCTCTTGGTGTCATCTCCAAATTTGAGGGTGCACTCAATCCCACTGTCTATGTCACTGATGAAGACATCAAACAATACTGATACCAATACAGATCCCTGCGGGACACCACTCATCATGGGTCTCCATCCAGACACTTAGCTGTTGAACACTGTTCTCTGAATGGAACTTGTCAAAAAAAGAGACAATTTCAGACTCGTGGGGTTTCTAAGAAGACATTTTATTCTAGAGCCCATGAGGTCCGGTAGATTCCCGAAGGGAAAAAGAAAGGGCTGTGTGGAAAAAAAAGAGGAAAAAGAGTCCCGGGCAGCGATTGGACCACCCTGGCTACCGGTTGGCAGCCAGAGACAATCCTGTTCGAAGCTGGGGTGAATTTGATCTAGAATCAAGTTCAAAATAATTACAGTTAATCTGTCCCAGAGAGGGAGGAGGCCAAACGCCCAGCTTCGAAGAGCTACTCCACCACTAGTTGGTGTAAGAGCTCAGAGAGACCACCTGTACTGATGGGTGGTAAGTAAAAGATCAAAGAAAAAGAAAGTAAAAAAGTAAGTCGTAAGTCCTTCTCTGATCTGGTCTTCGATTTTTATAGGTTTCTGGTCCTACTTTGACCCGCCCCTGTCCTGCCTCCATGGACTGCAATGATTGGGTTTACTAATTAATGAGGGGAGCTTTCCCACCAATCAGCTCGGTGTTGTCTAGGGGTGTAAGTGGGTGATGTCATGGTTACAAAAAAGGCGGGAAGGACTCTCATTAAAATTCACTGTCTCCAAGGAGGCAAGTGACAGGGCTAACGGCTGTTTCTAAATTTAGAAATGGTGGTGCAGTGGGGCTCTAATATGAAGCTGGGTGTTGGGCAGTTAAAGGGTTTCAAACATTAAATAAAATATTAAATACATTCATTCTTAATACAAATATCAGAATTTTTACATGGAATTTAAAGTGTACAAAAAACGGTTACAGATGTTGGATGTAAAAACATTTAGAACATGCTATTCTTTATTAACTTTAACTTCCTATAGAACTGTTTTATTTTACTTAGAAAACCTTAAAACTGAGTTAACAACCGTTTTATTATTTAATAAAAGTGATAACTTAATAAACTTTATAACAAGGATAACTGGTTGTTCCGAGTATGCTCAGGATCAGCTTACTGCATTAGGAGTGGTCCAGTAATAACCTTTTCTTCCTTTCATTTATTAATTAACTTATAACAACTTATAACTTGGAACTTATTTAACATTTTAACAACTGTGATTTACTGTTTGTGTTGTGAGCATGCAAAAGATCATGAGGTGAAGTTCATATTTGACAGAACTGATGCCTTACGAAAGGCTGACCTGAAACAGAAGCTGGACAGAGTTAAAAGAATAGAAGTATTTCTTGAAACAAGGTACACTTTGGGCCATGCAGGAGTCTCACAGAGACTACACCCAAAATGGATGCCTAGCACGTGCTTTTTGGACAGATACACCTTCCGTCCATCTGCATTTCAGAAACCCATTGTCCAATTACAGTTTCGGGTCCTGAAGTCCCATCCCTAGTTTGTCCCCTTCTTCTCTGCGCTGCTGTCCATGGTTGTTTGCATTTTGGGCTTTTGGAGAAACAGTATGTCCTTGAAACTCCGGCTTAGAGAGAAATTGTTTCATCTAAATAAAAGTAACAGAACACTAGCTGACAATGTATGGAGTCTTAGAGTCATACACTAGAGCAATCCTGATCTAGAAAATAAAGAGTTAAAACCTAAGGCATCACAGCCATACAGACAATTCCTTATTCACCAGATAGTCCATCCATAAAATCTCCTCCCCACCTTAGAGAGATAGATGTTGTAGAGGAATGTGTCAGAGGCTTTACAGAAGTCCAGATAAATGACATCTGTAACCCTTCCCTTTCCACTGATGAAATCACTTCATCACAGAAAGGCCACTTGGTTGGTCAAGCAGGATTTGCCCTTGGTTCAACCATTGCTGGCTGTCCTGAATAATCTCCCTGTTAATAGTTCAATACCTCAACAATCCCCAGGTTCATCCTTTTTATGAGTGGCAGGTCACTGGAATGCCATCCCAGCCTTTGAGAAACAGTAGAAAAGGTAAGGGAATGTCCCATAAAATCTCTTTCCCACTGCATGCATCACCCTGAAGTATGTGTAAATATATTTCATATGGGTTTTCCTTAAATGAAATAGGTAATTTTGCTCTGATGCAACCAGTGCAATATGGCCTTCAGGCTTGAACTTGAATCAAAGTTGAAACTCTGGAAAGCCCTCAGGATTTTGAGATAGGCGTTTTGTATAGTCCTGAATATAAAGAATCACTGAGTACCTGTGAAGCAGCATCATTAAAGGAAGAGCAAGCAAGAAATCTAAAAATGCAATACAGGAAGCATTAGCTTTTAAACTGAGGTGGTAAGTGCCTTCAAAATAGCACAGTTCAGTGATGTCACCTTTCTAGTTGCAAGGCCCAGTTGAGCTTCTATAATGTGTTTATTTAGTTGTCAATATTTTTCATAATCAAAGTGTATATTAGTAGACAAAAAGTTTCTAGCTGACAGACTTTAAACTTCCCAAGCAGAAGTAAGGATTAACTAGTAAATACATTTTCCATGTGGCTCAGCCTGAAGTCTGGAAGACCCTTACCAGGAAAGAGTATCAAGTCTCATCAGGTTGCATCTTGCATCAAGACTTCTCTGAAGGCATGTAAAAGGTTAGCATGACTTGTATCACTGATTACGTTTCAGTGGACGAAACAGCACAGTTTTTAGTGTTGAGACCTGTTGGAAATGAATGGGATGAAAGAGCTGGAGAGGAACAAAAAGAGGTAAAATCAGGGAAAAGAACAGTGCAGATAAGAGAATAATGCAATAGGAGAAGAAAGAAATTGTGATAACATGTGTGGGAAATGTTTCCTGCCTGACCAAGACTGAAAGAGACAATGTGATAGTTAATAAATGATAACCACTAAACATACTTGCAACAGAAAGTGTTTATTCTGCCTTGCTTTTTCTGCTGACATAATAGGGAGTTTCGGTGTAGGATGAGAAACTTACGCATCTGTGCTTATTCTCTAGCCCATTGATCACCAATAAAAATAATGCATGGACTTCTATCAGGAATTAGATTTGCCATCAGTAGAGAAACAGTGAAACATGGAGTACATCAGTAGTTTGCTAACAGTCCTGGAAAAAAAGTAGGAAAATGCAGGTCCATCTGTGGGTCCTTTTTGAGGTTGAGGGAAGAAATATCCTTGGAGAAAGCATCTGTGGTCTGATGTATCAAGATGAAAGGAACATTTCCTTTCCAATTTTGGGAGACTTGGAAAACTGTCCCCTTCCAGCTTATTTTACCTGCCAAGTTGAGTTTTCCGTGGAACAGAAGTAAACTTCAATGTAAAGAAAAAAAATTCTCTTTAGAGACAATAAGACAGCACAGACTGTGCTGTTCTACTGAGCAAGAATCTATAAAAAGATCATAGATGTAGTTCTCATAGCCTTGATGCTGCTGCTTTTAATTCATAAATGTTTTATGCAATTGAGAGGAAATATAGTCAGCATTGCTAAAATAATTCTGTTGATAGATCTTATAATGTCACCTGTGACACCTTTATAAATTATCCTGAGTAGAAGACACAGCATATTTATTCACAGCAGTCTTCACATTGAATTCAAGAGTGAAGAGAGGGGCTTTATTCTTATCCCTTTTCACTAAAACTATTGGAATGCTACAGGAATGCTACAAAAGACAGTGGCATTAGGATTGTACTTGCACTACTGTCAGCCTGGAATAAATGAGATCAGAAGCACTCTGTGTAACTAGGGATTATGTTGAGAAGAATATAAGGAAGAGGAAGAGGGTCTGGAAGCTAATTTACTTACATTTTTGCCGACCTCCTCTAGGCATTGTGTTAAGGTGTCATTCTTCCTCCATTATTGTTAGTGCTGAGAACAGGATATATTAGCAGTTGCCTTTTCATTCTTGAAAGAAGTGATGTTTTGGGAATTTTGCAAGCATTCTGAGAATGGGATATGTGGCTTGTGAAGCTGTTTATTGCTTAACTATATTACAGGATTGCTGATCTTTGTCTAGTAAATCCCTACGGTCTGACATCCTTTTTTCTTATACTTTTCTTAATCTTTATTAGTTTCATACATTGAAAAGTTTTATAAAATACATTCTGAATTTCTGCTGCTTCAACTGTTAACATTATTTTCAAAACCATCCTTGAAAATAGCTTATTATCACCAAGTAGATTAGCAGTACCAGTTCTTGATGCTTGACAGCACAAATGTGATTTCATAGAAATAATTGAAGTAAGAATAGGTAATATTGATGGTAATGTAACAGATCATCTTGAGTGCCATCACACAGCAATTAGAGGATGGCCAGACCCAGCCAGCATGGGTTCGGGAGGGGTAGGTCATGCTTGACCAACCTGATCTCCTTTTGTGACCAGCTGACCCACTTGGTGGATGTGGGAAAGGCTGTGGATGTGTCTGCCTGGACTTCAGCAAGGCCTTTGACACTGTCTCTCACAGCATACTCCTGGAAAATCTGACAGCCCACAGCTTGGACAGGAGCACTCTTTGCTGGGTTAAGGACTGGCTGGATGGCCAGGCCCAGGGAGTAAAGGTGAACAGAGCTGCATCCAGGAGGTGGCTGCTCACCAGTGGTGTTCCCCAGGGATCAGTGTTGGGTCCAGTCCTGTTTAACATCTTCACTGATGATCTGGCTGCAGGGATTGAGTCCACCGTCAGTAAATTTGCATATGACACCAAGTGGGAGCATGTGTTGATCTGTTGGATGGTGGGAGGGCTCTGCAGAGGGACCTGGACAGGCTGGACAGATGGGCCAAGTCCAAGAACATGAAATGTAACAAGTCCAAGTGCCGAGTCCTGCATTTTGGCCACAATAACCTCCTGCAGTGCTACAGGCTGGGGACAGAGTGGCTGGACAGTGCCCAGGCAGAAGGGGACCTGGGGATACTGTTGCTTGTGGTGTCCTCCAAGGACTGAACGCTGAGACCATCCTAGAGGCAGCCCCCTAGGAGCCACCCTGGTGGTGCTGCATGAGCTCCTGCGACAGCGTTCAGCCCACTCTGCCAGTGGGCGCAGGCAGACAAATCCCAGTCGATGCTGGGAACAAAGAGGTGGGAGGGGTCTTCTGTATAGAACTCCAAGGTTTCTTGATCAGAACATAGAAATTGTCTTTAGAGATGGAAGAAGACAGAGGTGCAGAAAGAAGTGATTTTCAGTGAAGAATTTACATTGTAGTAAAAATGTTGATCATCTCTTGTTTCCAATAGAAAATTAGAAAATATATCTTAAAACCTGCTATTGTGTGCTGGACTTTATTCACAAAAGGTGTTGAGGGCAGGAACAGATCAGATCGTGTTTAGTGAATCATCTAGTGAAACTCATCTTGTGTCTGCAACATGTGTGTTTACATCAAATTATGTGTGTTCCATTTATGGTCTGTTGGTACTTTTGAGCACAGTTCATGTCATAGTAATTCAAGTATCTAAAAGTGATCAGGTAGATCTCATTCCAGACAACATTTTACTTTCTGTTGCCTACCAAAGGAATCTGAAAGATGCTCCCATCACAGCTGTCCAACGTTAGACCACCTGCATCCCTTAAATTCTGTGTCCAATTCTGGGCCTCCCACTTTGGAAAGGACATTAAGGTACTAGATCATGTCCAGAGAAGTACAACAGAGCTGTTGAAACTTGTGGAACACAAGTCCTGTAAGGATAGGCTTAGGGAGGTGGGATGTTTAACCTGGAGAAAAGGAGGCTCAGGGGAGACTTTATCACTTTCTATGGCTGCCTGAAAGGAGGGTGTTGCCAGGTAAGGGTCAGTTTTTTCTCTCAGGCAACCAGCAATAGGACAAGAGGACACAGTCTTTAGCAGTGCAAGGGGAGGTTTGGGCTGGGCCCTTTTTTTCACAGAAAGGGTGGTTGAGCATTGGAATGAGCTGCCTGGGGAGGTGCTGGATTCACCATCCCTGGAGGTGTTTAAGAAAAGACTGGACTGTGGCATTCAATGCCACAAGGTTGACAAGGTGCTGTTAGGTCATAGGTTGGAGCCGATGATCTCGAGGGTGTTTTCCAACCTAGTTGATCTGTGATTCTGTAATTCTATGTGTGATTGTTTGTGAATGTGTGTCTGCATATTTATGCATAAAGATTAATCCCAATCCCAGTGAAATACAGTAGGTACTAAACTTAATTTTAAAAAAATCAGACTCTGCCATTGAATTTCAGACATAACTCCACATCAACTTTTACAATTACCACTATGGCATATACATTTATTAATAGTTATTTCTCTAATTTTTTAATCTTCTTGTAGAAGACCAGATTTTTTCTGTATGTCTTAAGTATAATCATTCAGTACTGTGATATGTTTAATATTGTAGAAGATTAAGGAGCAATGTATCCAGAAACTTTAAGAAGTCAGAGGATAGCTTCAAATATGAAAATGCAAAAGTTCTTACTATAAATCTACTGGTTAAATCACTGAGTGCTTTACCTGAACATGGGATGAATGAAGTAGAACTAGTCTGGAACATTTGTTTATTTTCCAAGCCTTGCTTCAGATGTGCTTGATTTCTGCAATTTCAATTCTCTACATTTTCCTTGTGTAATTTATGTTGATTTATTGAAAATCATCATGTATATGTGAAGATAATACAAAAAAAAAGTACTAAATCTAAAATTAATATTACAAATGTGAATCTTGGATTAGGATTTGCCTAATCCAATCTGATGCCAAGTTCTGTATTTCTGTGATATGTCTAATAAAACTCTTCTGACCATTCCATCATTTATTTGGGCATTCAGCCAAAATTAAGGACAAAGGCAAATATATATATATGATGAAAAAAATTCTAAAGAAAATTCTTTATCAGTTATTATTCATCTGAATACAAAATGCAGCCTGGTGTGCAAAAAATAATGTTTTGTCTGTATTGGCTGAATAGAGAAAGATGAATTGTGAGAGCTGAAACAGAATAGCCATAAAATCTAACATTATAATGTTCTTAAAATAGTGTCACAGCATTTTTAGAAAGTGTTAAAGGAGCTGACCAAAAAATGGGAGGCTGTTCTCAAGTCAGTCTTGAGCAAGACAGAGTAATTAATTAATTAATTCAGATGATTCTCATAGAATCATGTTATGTCCAAAAATATTAAAATATACATAGTATTTTTTTTTAAAACAACCATTGTTTAGTAGATCTGGAAGGACTTTTAAGTATACTCTACGTATTTATTTTATGAAACATTTAGTAGCTGAATTGAAGAATCATAACTCAGTAAGACATGGATACACTGGGCAGTCTGGATTAAAAAAAATTTTAAATCACTGCAATAGGAAATGAGGAAATGACAGGAATTAAGCACCATGACTTCCTAAAAAGAAAATGTGGTTTCTTTTAGAAAATTATTTCTTCTTTAGAAAAAAATAGATATTTTAGAAATTACTTACTTTATCATTCCTTCCATTTATGAATATACAATAAAAAATAGGATAATTATAGCTTTTGCCTGATATTAATAAAAATATTTGCATTCATTTCTTCTTTTACTGTGATTGGGTATTTAGTTGGCAATATTTAGTTGATGTGGTATCAGCTTGTAAAACTTTAAAAACTTCCCTAAAATGAACACAGACTGTTAGGTATGAGAAGGAATAAAATGTCATGGATCGCAAAAAAGATCATTCTTTATCATATCTAGAAGTTAACTAAACATTTCTGAATTTCTGACTAGGTCTTTTGTTTGACATGTGTATTGATCTCCAAAGGTTAAAAAAGGAGGTAAAACAACATGTGATGACACAAAGTTTTAAAAGTGATTGTCTAACTGTGTGATAGAGACCATTATCTTCAGTTACCTTCAGTGTGATATAACCATTATCATCAGTTATAACTGATGTATTTTGTAAGCATGAGTACTTGTGTCTGCGTAGTTCAAACTCTGATAGTCCAAATACAGAAAAACTGTATAAACAAGCATCTAAATTACTGATTGAGAAGGTTATGTAATTATTGTATTGCCTACGTTCATGGTAACGTTTGGTTCTTTTCTGCATTTCTTGACCTTTGAGATTTGATTGCTACAGCTTTTGCTTAGTTATAAATTTAGCAAAATGAGCAAACGAGGCCAAAATTAGATGGCAAGATGTAGCACATTGTATATACAGAAAGATCATAATGAAAAGATACAAGGTAACATTTTTATTTGGCATATATGAATGAGCGCAATGTACAAGAAAGAAACCCCTTGATCCTGATAATTGATAGTCAGAAAAACCAAATCAAATTGCAGATGAGTTGTACTATGGTCTTTCTTGGAGCTAATGGCATCAACAAAAGTATTACTTGACACCTGTTCCAGTTTTTTATTGGGCTTTCTGGCTGTCCTCTAGGCTTCCAGTTCACCAGCTGATTCTCTCATTCTTGAAGCCTTTTTGGGGAATTTATCTTAGCTGTTTTGAAGATTGGAAGTTCTAACTTAAATTCCTATGATGTGTCCAGCAGTTGAAAATAAATAGTTTATTCACTTCTTTCGTCAGTAGGAACAAGGTTCAGAAGTATGGGGTAGTTACCATAAATCTTTCAGGAAATGCTTCTACTCTTAGCCCAAAATGTAAATAACTTTGAAAACATACTGGTTTTCCCCAAGGATTTGGAGTTCTGGCTGAATTTGTTAATAGAGAGTTCTTTTCTAGGATACCTAGTGTATATCTGAAAGTTGGGAAGATCTTGATCAAGATTATTTGAAATATTCGTGGCATGTATTGAATTGTATGCTTGTTTTGACAGAATGAGCAGTCATAATTGGAAACTGGTTTGCAAATCAATTTAAATTATTTTGAATTATTTCTCACAATATTGCATGCTTTGGATGAATTCTTAGCTCAACTACTTTATGTATAGGTATGGATTCTAATTTGTAAAGATCACATATTTTTGTATTAAGCTGGTGCTTGATGATGTGAAACAGTTCTCCTTAAAAGGAAACACTTAGCAGCCCTGCAGAAAGGCTCTTCTTTTATTTCTATCTTTCTTCTAATTTTAAGAGTGATAAAGTAGTAGTACTTAATCTGTATTATTTTGAATCTGTATTATTTTTGTCCAGTAAGTTATTCCCAGTTTGTGACAAACTAGAAGTAATCTGAAATTTTTAATTGCACTTTTGGATGTATTAGGCAAGAAGAGACATAGTTTGTGTATAAGAAAAACCCAGAGGAATGGGTTACTGTGTCTAAAAGATATCACCAGGAAACTAGAAGCAGGACAAATGCAAGCAAAAAAGCACTGAATTGCAGAGAAGACATTTTTTGTGCTGGGATCAATGGTGCTTCACAGGCAGTTAAAAAAGCCTCAAAGCACCTCTGTAAGTCAAGTCTGACTATATCAGTTTTTTATACTGCAAATCCAAGCTTCTTGTCCAAATTGGCAAAATAGGCAATGGCTACAGAAGCAGTAGGACACCAAAGTCTTGTATTGCCAGATATCCCTAAACCCAGTGAAGATCCTGACTTACGTATTAGGCTAATTGCAAGTATACTGTTCTTAAATACTACATATTCTGTGTTTTGAGGGATTTTCTGCCTTGTTCATGCATGAGGAAACAAAAAGTCAGTAAAAGGGTACTTCATGTATATAGGTATGCGAGACAGGGAGAGGACTAAATCCTGAGATGCTGATTTTAGTTTGATTAATATGTTTGCCTGGTTGTTGCTAGTATCTTTTGGAAGTTACCCAGTGGAAAACAAACATGTAGTAGTCTTCCTTTTTGTCCTAGTTTAGGGCAA
>VZTZ01008630.1:67222-99518 GCA_013400955.1 Drymodes brunneopygia | reverse complement strand
TCAAACCACAACACTTGCCCTGGAATAAACTTGGAATAAAGCTTGTTGCTTCCCTTCTGAACTGCAGAGGGAAAGGTTTAGAGCAGAGGAAGAGCTACTATAATAAAACATTACCTCCAAAAACAAATATGCCAACAGAAGCCTCCAAACACCTTCAATTATTGATGTTTCTCTATTAGCACTCACAGCATGTTAATTCTCCCTTGAGTATCGAGAGTACAGCCTGGGAAGCATTTGGGATGCTGTTGGAGCTTTCCTTGCTGGATTGAGCCATCCTGGCCATTCCCAGGCTGAGGCTTTTCGAGCTGCAGAGATGGGGACGAGAGCAAAGAGGTCACAAAACCCAACCCTGCAGCTCTGTAGGATGGGATTTTGGTTTCTTTAAGCTGGTCAGATAAATGCTTTGACGAGACGCTTTAAAGCCGTGGCTGCTCTCTCCAGGGAGCTATGATGCTGATTTTCCTTGGCCAGAGCACTGTCCTGGGGTCAGGCTGTCAGCTCCTATTAAGATTTGGGCGTGCATCACTAAACAGAAAGCACTTGGCTCCACTGCTGCTCTTTTGATTGCTTTGTGATAAATCCAATCATTAACCTGCTCCACTTGGCCCAGCTGAAGGTGACCAGACTGCTGCTGCAGACATCCCAGGGGAATCCAAACCAAAGTGGCTTTCCCAGGAAGGGCAGCTCCATCAGGGCCATGCCAGGTCTCCTTGTTCCTGTGTCCCAGAGGCATGCACCTGCCCCAGATTTGGACCCAGGTGGATAGGTTTGGGTAATTAAGGGAAATTAAAGCTTGGCCATGTGTCACTCCTTCACATCTGCAGCCCCAGCAGGGCACGAGGCTGGGCTCCAGCACTGCTCCTTGGGCATCACTGGGAACAGAGGTGAAAGATTCCCCCTGTTTTTTAAGGCTCACCCATGGACCAAGCTCCTTGTGAGCCCTCCCATGCCACATCCAGGGGTTGGAACCCTGCTGCAGGTGGTACCCACAGGTGTGACAGGGCTGCCGGGGACCCAGGCTGGGACTGAGCCATCCCTGGGTGCCCCACAATGGGGTCTGAGCCGGTGGCTTTCTCCCTGGAGATTTGGGCTGAAGGTTTGTCTGCTCCTCATGCTTTAACACATCCAGGTCAAGGACTCACATCCCTCATCACCATTTACGGAAACTGAGCAGCTCTTCAAACTCCTCAGGCCTCCTCCTTGGTGGGCAGAGAGGTCCTGAGCAGCCACAGTTCCCTTCTCCTCTCCCAAAGGCATCCAAGAGGACAGCCAGCCCTACCCCAGGATTCCAAGGCCTCTGACCATGACAGAGGTGGGAGTGGTGCCGCAGCTCCCCAGCCCTCATGAAACACTCCCCACCTTCCTCTGGCTCCGTGAGCTCATTAATTTATCACAGGGAATTAAGCAGCCGCTGGCTGAGGCATCTCAGAGAAGCTGCTGGAGTCCTTCTGCTCTTCCAGAGCAGTATGGGAAGGGCTGGGCACTGCCGGGCCAGGCAGAGGTTCTGCCTGGAGATCTGGCAGGAGCCTGCACCACCTTCCCAGGCCTGGGCTGCACAGGCCTATCCTGTGCAGGATGGATCCTGCTGGAGATGGGGGATGGAAAGTAAACTCAAACAAGTGTATTCTCCAAGAAATTCATGGAGTTGGAGCAGGAAGGGACCTGCTGCGAAACGCAGAGCTGCGTTTTGAGACACTCAGGGGCACCAGTGGCTCCCAAACACCATCAGGTCTTTGCTGAAGGAGGCTGCTGCCTTCCAGCAGCTGAGCTGAATTTTCTTTCCTACAAGCTGACTGAAGTATCAGGCCCTGGATTAACTTGCCCACTGTATTTTGGGAAGGCCCTTGGGATGGCAGCAAGCCCTGAAAGCCTTGGGAGCAGCAGGATCCATCCCAGCAGAGAAGACTCAGGGTGGAGGCAGAGGCACGCCCAGGGTAGTTTCCCATGCCCAGGGCTCTCCCAGGCAGGGTTAATGCCAGTCTTGGGCAGGGTTAATGCCAGTCCCTGGGCAGGGTTAATGCCAGTCCCTGGGCAGATTTAATGCCAGTCCCAGACAGGGTTAATGCCAGTCCCTGGGTAGGGTTAATGCCAGTCCCTGACAGGGTTAATGCCAGTCCCAGGCAGGGTTAGTGCCAGTGCCTTGCAGGGCTGATGCCAGCCCAGGCCCAGCCCAGCCCCTCTGCCTGTGTCTGGCACAGCCAGCCCGGGGCTGGTCCCAAACCACCCAGGGAGCTGCAGCCACAGGCAGCAGGAGTGGCCTCCCCGCTCCCTCCCAGGCACAAGGGCTGCAGAGCACAGTTCAAAGTTCTCCTCGGTATAAAAACGGGCTCAGAGGGTAATTTGTTGCAGCTTTAAAGCAGCTGCAGTTAATTACAGGGCAATGAAATATCACACTTTAATATTGCTTCATTCCCCTTGGCTGGGCTGCTGCATTCCGAGATCAGACCCGAGTGCTCTCCAGTCTCCAGAGAACATCCCAGTTACACCAGGGAGCGGCAGCCCGGGGGATGCACGACCCTCTGGAGCTCAGGGGAAGGGGGCACGGAGCACAGGGCTGCACCTGGGGGCTCGCACCCATGTTCGGTGCATCCCTAACCCACACCAGGGCACCCACGGAGCCTCAAGCCCCGTGCTCTGGGCTCAGGTCCTGCTGGACATGCAGGCCTGTCCAGGGACTGGCATTAACCTCCCACGGAGGTCCCTGAGCAATGCCTAGCCCAGTGGTCAGCCCGGGAAGGCCCTGGCTGGAGGCCAGCACTGCCCAGGTGAGCTCCTGACTCACCGTCTCTCGGGCAGCGCAGGTGTCTGCAGCCTCTGCTGGCCTGGGAAGGGCTGCTGGCAGCAGGGAGAGCAGCCTTGTCCGGCCCGGAGCTGGGGCTGCCTCTGCCAGGAGCTGTCCTGCTTGCTGGTCACCCCAGAGAAGGTGCCCAGTGTCCCTCCTGCCCTGGTGCCACTTCGGTGCTTTCTCCTGCTTAGAGATGGCACGAAATAAAGCAACAGGGAACACCAGGGTGGACAAAGCACTGCAACCAGTACCTGTGTAGCCCAGGCGAGGGACAGAGTTAAAAGCACAGATCTGAGAGCCCTTTCCACACTCTGAAGAGTCTCGGCCAGCCCAGCGAGGCTGCAGCCCCTTTCCCGGTGCCGCTCAGAGGAATAGGCTGCATTGCCACCTAACGGGATGCGCTGGGAAAGCCCGAGCATCGCACTGGAAAACAGCGAGCCCGGGACCCCGGGGGCTCCGCAGGTGCCTCTCACTCCCCTGCAGCCGGTCAGGTCGCCCGAGCTCTAGGGACACAAAGCAGAGGGGCCGGGCAGGGTGAGGGAGGGGTTCGTGTGCTCGGAGCCGTGCCATGAACAAGGTGACCCAGCGCTATCACCACCCACGTCTGTCTGGGCACGGCAGGAAAAGCCTTTATGGGGTCTCAGAGTCGCTTTCCCCTTGCTGCCTCCACAGCCCATAAAAGCTGCTGCCAGACCGGCCCGCTGAGCACTGAGCTCCCTGAGGAAGTGGATGCTGTCCAGTTCGAGCTGCCTCCTTGCCAAAATGCTGCCTGCAGGCAGACATCAGAGGGAAAAGCAGCTCCACAGGGACTCCTGAGATGAATGTGGGATGGGAATCAGCGTGGCTGGGAGAAACAGGGGTGGCTGTGCCAGGAAAGCACGGGGACTGATGCCATGTGCCAAAAGCACTGAACACAGCCCTTGATCCTGCTCCTCTCCATCACTACCCGGAGAGCAGCACCTTTATGGGACAGCACAGCACTGCTGGAGCAGCCAGGGCCTCATCCACTGAATTATTGCACTGAAAGTCACAAATGCACTGCCAGGAGGGTCCTGCCTAGAGCACCAGCTCCCAACCCAGGCTGTGACCAGGGAGCAGCAAGCAGAGCAGCAGCTTTGATGCCTCGCTCCTGAGCCACTCACCTCCCCACAGAGCTCTCCTGGCTCAGAGAAAACACTCTAGGGAGAACTTAGAGGGGATTGGAGACACCTCAGAGCCCGTGGGGGCTTTGTTTTCCCTTCCTCTCTGAAGGTACAGCCCCTGCCAGCCTGACCCCAAGGACGGCTCCAGCTGCCCACTGAGGGCAATGGGAGCCTGATTTTTACCCATTTCTAAAGTGGAAATGGATTTCATCAAGTTCCTCCCTCCTTCAGCCTTGAGTCTCTCCTCCTTAAGCAGAGAAACCAAAACCCAAAAAGCAGATGGAGTCTGTGTCCTAATGGCAAATCCCAGCCCAGTTTCTGACACCCTCACCTTTTGTGACATAAAACCAATCCATTTTGTCCCCCAAAACACCCAGAGGCGATGGGAACGTCCTGAGAGCTGGGACAGGCCATGCCTGCTGTATATTAGCACCATTTTGTGCCTTTTTTTTTAATGCATCAACTCCCAGAAACTCTCCTGGGAGCTTCATATCTAAAAGGAAATCAGCTTCCACAGCGAGCAGCAGTGTTTGGAGCAGCCACCATCCTGTAAACAAGGAGAGGAAGCAGAAGAGAGCTCACCTGTGCATCAGCAGCTCAATAAATCCCATTTCCTGGTCTGCAGAGGGGCACTGCTGTGCTACCCTGGCACTGGAACCCTGCCCCAGAGCTGGATCCCCACTTTGTGCCAGGGGCCAACACCTGCAGCAGCGAGGGGAGGAACAGGAACCCAGAGAAACCCAAACCATTGCTGTGCCACAACTCCTCACCCCCAGCCAGAAGACTCACATTCCCATCTGGAATGCCCACCCTGCAAGATCCAGCAGCAATTCCTTTTTGTGTCCATGTCTCCACCTCACACCTCTATGCAGAGATATGGCTGAGGGCTGGGAAGGCTCTTCATCCCCACACCCACAGTCTGAGGCTGTGTCTGAGGCCATGCTCTCTGCTCCAGGCAGTGCCTGCCTCTCCCAGAGGGAATGCTGTGAATTCCAACCCTGGCTGGCTCTGGAGATGCTCAGCACTGAGCTCATTGAGACAAAGCTCTCTCAGGCACAGAAAATCCAAGTCTCACTTGTAACTGCAGCTTTTGCTTGGGAGGGTGGAGAGCACAGCAGGAGAGGTCCCATCAGACAGCAGCAGCCAGGCTGGGCTCCAGCACCTGCGCAGGAATCACGCAGCCCCAGGAGCCTTGGTCCCACTGGGAATGGGTGTTTGGCACAGAACAGGGCCTAAAGCTGGGAACCAGAGCAGCTTCCATGGCATCCTGCCACCCACAGTGCCAGGTGTGAGAGCTGAGCAGCATCACAGGGACCAGCACTGGGAGCTCCCAAGGCCAGGCACTCCCCAGGAGCTTTGGCCACTATCACACAATCATGGAATGGTTTGAGCTGGCAGGGACCTTAGAGCTCTGCTCCAAAGGGCAGGGACACCTTCCACTGTCCTGGGCTTCTCCAAGCCCTGTCCAACCTGGCCGCCCACCATGGCAGGGGGAGGGACAGGATGGGCTTTAATGTCCCTTCCAACCCAATTCCCTCTGTAGGTCTGTAATTAAAACATCAAAGTTTCACCTTGAAGGAGGAAGAAGAAACTTGCTGGACCTCCTAACTGCAGCCCTGGGCTTGATGTCACTGCTGAGAAGCCAATTCTCCACGGAGAAGCTCAGCCATGCACATGTATCTCCACAGTCTGGATGGTCCCAGCCTGCCATAGCTGAGGGGGAATCTTTTCATGGAGATCCTGGGATAGCACAGCCAGCACACCAGTCACTCACTCACCTCTTCTCTCCTCTCTCCCCTCTTGTGGCAAAGTGAAGCCAAGAGGGAGGTTGTTGCTGGAGGGACCACCACCAGGGAAAGCTAGTGTTTCTGCCCATAAATGTGACCTTCCCCAGGGAAGCTGCCCTGGGAAAGCAGGCAGAGCCAAGCACAGGACATGACAGGCAAGAGGCAAAGCCCAGGCAATGGGAATTTGGAATAAGAGGACAGACTGCAGATGATTTCACACTTGCACCTACGCGGAAGCACAGAGAGGAGTTGTGCCATGTTATCTTCTCCAATCTAAGTAAGAACTGGAGATGGATTCATCCAAATGGCATAGCACAGCCTCCAAAACCCAAAATCCTTACAGCTGGTTTGCTGAGAGATTTTTTGAGGTGTTGGAGTGGGAAGGAGGGAAGAGAAAAACACAGCTAGCACTCCTTCCTACAGCAAGGGGAAAGTTATTTCCTTCACAGATTTAGGTTATAAACAGTTTTAAAGCAGAGTTAAAGCCTGAATAAATTAAAAAAAAAAGTATGCTTGAGATGTATGTTGTCATACCACAGGGCTCACCAGCACAGCTTTTCCTGACTGGAATTGAAGTCTTTTACACCCAAAGCTCAGCCCTGTTGCTGCTGGAGTGGGAAGGGAAGGCTTCTAAAGTTGTTCGGCACCCCAGGGAGCCCCACAGTGTCCCCCAGCAACTTCCCCAGCTCAAAACACCTTTCCATGTCTGGCCTCAGGCTGCTCACACACTTGCCAAGCAAATTCCAGCACCCGCAGAGGTTGGCAGCACCAGGATGGAGGACACATGTGCAAACAGAGCTGCACCCTCCAGAGGGATCCCAAAACCACAGCAGGTGTTCCTTGCATCACCACACCCCTCTGGGCTGGGAGATGGAGCTCTGGGCAGGTGGAGGGAGGCTCACAGGGCTCGGGATCTCCTTGCACTGGCTGGCAGTCCTGAAGGATTCAGGCATCCCTTCCCAGAGGACACATGGATGAGGCATAAAACATGGAAACAAAGGATCAGCAGAAAGAGCCACGTTTGTGTCCCCCTGCTCCTCCATCCAGGATCTCTCCAGGCCCCCAAGGCTCTTGTTAAGGGACTCTTCTCACACTGGTTCTGATACGGGAAGGGCCACAAGTGAGATTTGGGTGCTTCACTCCAAGGCACTGCCCCAGATTCAGGAATGCCTGGCAGCACTTCTCAGTGACTGAAGCAGTGAGCCCCGTGCTGGAAATGCAAAATTAACTGCAGCCTAAATCTGGACAGCCTTGCTTGAATCAGTGCCAAGGTGCCTCATTTCTGTGACTAACTAACACCAAATGAATCATTTCTTTCAAAAAAACCCCCTCCAACTTGGACTTTCAGGGACTTGCAAAAATAATAATTACACTTGTCTTTAATACCCAACAAACATTTGGCTCTACCATGGAATCAAAGCAAGCAGCTGTGAGTACAACTGCTGGTAATTATTTTGACTATTTTTTAATAATTTTAAGCAGAGATTTTTGCTGTATGAATTGAGATCATTTATTTCCATCTCTCAGTGAACTTCTCTTGCTTTGCTGAGGTCCACTCAGTGCCTTTCAGAACATCTTGCTGCTTCTAATGAACCTCATAAAACACCACACAGAACAGAGCAAGAAATTAACTTTGTGAGAGCCAGGAGGGTACAGGTTTAATTTCTCTTGAATCAGCAGAACAACAATCCTGGATAACAATGTGCCACAGTCTTGAGGAAGAGAAAGTTCAGCTCTGATGTTGAGCCTGCCCCAGCTCACTTGGCTATCCCCACACTGACTGCCCAATATCCCTGAGTTCCTCAGGGAAAAAAAAAAAACCAGAATGAAGTGGTTTTCCTTCTGGGAGGCTCCTCCCTGCTGCTGGGGATGGGAGATGGTTTCAGCAGCATTCCCTTGGTGCCACACAAGCCATGTGGAGCAGGTGTACTGAGCGTGGCTCCTCTTCCCTCAGGTGCTGTGGTCCATCCTGGCCAGGGCTGCAGCAGGAACAGCTTTCATTTCAGCCAGATCCACTTGTCCCCTACGTCAGTGTTGTAGCCTGGCTTGTACTTGCGCCCAGGGAGCTGCAGAAAGCACAAAGCTCAGTCAGAACTCTGGGCACTCCCACAGAAAGTTCTGAAGTGAGATCTACAGGACACAAAATATTGTTTTTACATTGTAATGATAGAACTTACAGAAAAATCAGTCTCCCGTAAAAGACTGAGCCGTGCAGCTGAAAGAGGGACTGCAAAAACCACAGTGTCACAATGTATGTGTGAAAATGAGGCCAATGATCTCAGCACCACATTCCACCTGGGCTCATCCAGCTCCTCCCAGCCTCAGTGAGATGGCTCCCCTAACTGAACCTCATCCCAAAATAGGCACACGCATTATTAAATATATGAAACACTTCATGCATGAGATACTGAGTTAATTACCGCGTTAAATTTAACCATTCAAATGAAACTGCAGATTTAGCCTTCAAGGGCTGAACCCAACTTCATTAAAGCAAAAGCAGTATCTGCCTGCCTTTACCAGCAAAGCCAGGAACCAATTTTTGATGGAAAAACCCAAAGATTTCTGAAGCCTTTACCCAGATTTCAAGGGACCTAAGCAGCAGCCTGTGAGTGTCAGTGCTGAACCTTTGGAAGGGACTGACCATGACCTGGAGTGCCAGAGATAATGAGATCCTGGCTCCAAAAGCAGAACCCTCCTCCAGAACATCCGTTCCTACCTCCAGGAATGAGAAAGAAACTGAACAGAACACCTTTTAGCTGCAACACTGGACCCCACAAGCAAAGCACCAGGAAAAAAGTCATGAGTTTGGTGACAAAGGCTGAAGCCAGCAGAGATGCTGTAATGAAACTCTTCCTTTAAAAATAAGGTATCTGCTGGCAGCCTCTCCAGATAATTAAGCACAGATCATCTGCTCTATCTCCACACAAACACTGGTTTCACACAAGACCCCAGACTTGTCCCGAGTATTTTTCCTTTCCAAAAGAACACATAAGAGGATCCTGTTGGAGAGAGCTGTCCCTACAGAGAGAAGCAAAGATGCAGCCATGATAAAATCTGTACTCAGATCGCAAAAATGAGCTATTTAATAAAAGATGAAGCTTGTTGTTTTGAGGGGGATTCGTGTTTATATACACTTGAATGCCAAAAAACAAGACACTTTTTTCCCTAAAAATCAAGCTGACAGAAGACCCAACGTCCTCCATAAGACACTTCCCAGCCTGCCTTGTCACAAACCATTTGTGATCAGTTTTTGAGGTTTTCCAATTAATGTCTTGCCTAAACACCAGCAGAAATCACAGTCCTGTTGAGAGTTTCCCCCCACTGAGCAGAGGAGATGGGAGATGAAAATAAATGATTGCTATCTCTACCCCACAGATTTCCAGCAATGAGCCAGGGAGGACATAAGGCCTGCTGTGACCAGCCTGTGACACAAAAACAGCTCTCCCTGGTCCTCTCCAGGCAGCATATAATTGGCCCTTTGATACTTGAAGAGATTCCCAGATAAGTAGATTATTAAAGCAACAGGAGATCTCTGGGAAAATACAGGAGTTTACAGTTTTGTTTCTGGGTACATCTGCCCTCTTCAAAAAGCTACAATATCAACCCCAAGAGAATTCAAATTCATTGTCCAAAACAAATTCCCTGTGTGCCTTTGGTTAAAGACATGCAAGACATCAAAGCAAGTGTTATAATAAGTATTCATCCATAACTCCGTAATTCACAGTGGGCCTTGGCAAAGGCAGCTGAGTTTGGGGATTTGTTACAGATAAGCCTTCAAAATAGAAAAAAAAAAAAAAAAAAAAAAAAAAAAAAAAAAAGGAAGAGGGAAGCAGAGTAAACAAGCCCCATATCACCCAGGAAGCAGCAGGATGGGAATTGATGTTCTGTTCATGACCTGCACAAGTGACACAGACCACTTCCCCAAACTGTGCTCTTCAAATCCCTCATTTCACAGCTGTGACTGCAGTGAAGGAGCTGCATGCTCTGGGACAGGGCAGGATTCTGCAAAGAGCAGTGCCAGGAGCACCAGGAGAGATGAGGAGATGCAGGGAGAGGGGTGGGATGTGCTGCTTCCAGTCAGGCTGGTGCCCAAAGAGCACCCAGCTGAAACTTCCAGGCTGTTCTTGGCCAGCACAAGGACAGGGATGGGAATCAAGGACCAGCCCTGATGTTGCTGGATTTGTCCAGGCTGGGCAAGAGATGATGGAAAGGAGATAGGAAAAAGCTCTAAGGGACTTGCCAGCAGCTGAGACAACAGAGAGGGACTGAATATTCACCTTCTCTTGCAGTACGAACTCCCTGGAGGTGTCCCAGGCCAGGCTGGAGCACTCTGGGACAGTGGAAGGTGTCCCTGCCCATGGCAGGGGGCTGAGATAAGCTTTAAGGTCCCTTCCAACCCAACCCATTCCATGACTTTACGGTCACAGAGATCCCTCCAGGCAGCCCCAAGAGCTCCCCCACATCCCTGCAGCAGGAGGCAAGGCTGGGCTCCTGCCAGGTCACCAAGGAACAGATTTTTCCACTCCCTGAAAAACTGAGTGGGAATGAAGCCTTGGCCTGTTGCATTACACTGCACAGAGCCCAAGAGCTGACAGCAAGGATCATTTCCAGAGGGATGCGATAAAATCCACCACACAGCACAAAACTCCCAAAATGAGCTGTACCCAAAGGTAGAGCCAGCTCAAAGGCATCAAACTGCTCAACTTTAAAAGAGCATTAGGGAAAGAGATGAAAACAAGGCCGGTCTCATCAGTTAAATTAAGAACCTGCCACAGAAGTGTCTGTCAAAACTATAAATGTGATGAAAAGCCCTATAAAGTGGCAAAGGCTGTGGAGAAGCAGCAAGCAGCTCCAGTCAGCTGCTTGCTCGGGATCATTCCACAGCAGGCAAGTGCAGGTAGAGCTCTGGAGAGCTCCAACCACCTGCAAAGGTTGCCAAGAAGCCTGCATTGTTTCCCAGCCTTTGGGGAACAAAGAATCACCGTTTTTGCCTTCTATTCCCATGCTGATGGCTGGGCCTCACAGCTCCAGGAGCACTAAAAATAGCATGTTTGGAGCAGGGCTGATCAAAGAGCACTTAAAAGCAGTCATTATTCTGCAACTCAGGCTCATTCATCAATAAGGCCTCATCCTTCAGTGTTTGTAACAGCCCCTTCCATCACTGCTGGGAGCACATGACTGCTTTTCACAGGAGAAATCCTCCCTTCCAAAGGGCTGGCAGTGCTCTAGGCACACAGAGAAAAGCTGAGAGGATCTAGGAACGTGGAGCTTCAGATACTGGGCTGGATTCAGGGAGGGTTTGGTTCCTGACTGTTCATTGTTGTTATTCCTGCTTTGGTTCCTCTCTGCAGCTGCATAAAAAGCTCAATGATGTTAACACCCGTCATAGCCCAAAAAACAGAAGCACCCAAAAGTTTGGCTGAATCGAGGCTAAAACAACTCCAGTTTGCTGAAACTGTTCAGTGGCTGCTGTCCTGCCCTTCATTCATTCATTCATTAGAAAAACACAATAAAAATCCTTTGGAAAGAGAAGTGCCCATAAGAGGATCAGTTATCCAC
Source organism: Drymodes brunneopygia (assembly GCA_013400955.1). Classification (NCBI taxonomy): domain Eukaryota; kingdom Metazoa; phylum Chordata; class Aves; order Passeriformes; family Petroicidae; genus Drymodes; species Drymodes brunneopygia. The sequence continues at coordinate 88,245 of VZTZ01008630.1, read as the reverse complement.
TAGAGAGTGCAGGGAAAAGCCAAGGAACTAATCCAAGCCACACAGCACAGTTAAGCACCTCAAACTGACTCCACTTCCCTGTGTAAGATCCATGGAGATTCTACCCCTCTATTAAATTATATTTCAATTAGTTTTAATTTAACAGAGGTCTACTCTGGGGACCACATTCCTCCACAGGTATGGGATTGAGAGGGGTTTGGGAAGGGGGGGGAACGTGCTCCAACATAAAAAACTATTTCCTTTCACAGGGAAGGACTATCAAGTTGAAAATGGACTACTTTAATGCTTTGATTATCTTTTTGATTTACAGAGGTACCCAGTGCCTGGGACAGCAGGGGCCATCACGTAAAATAAAACAGACAACCAAGTCCAAGATCTGAGATGGTTCCAAGGCCTGTCAGGCTCCTTCCCTCCTGTTTCTGGGATAGATATCCCTGCCAACTGTCCATGGTATTTTTCAGGGGGAGCAGGGTGGAGAAGCTGCCTGTTCGTAAAGAGGGGCTGCTCTCACACTCTCTCCACGTGGACAGGATTGGTGAGAGCAGAGGAGAAGTGGGAAGGTGGGAAGAGGAGCAGATCCAGGTATCCTTGAGCAACAACTCTGTCATTCCCAGGTTTTTGTTATTCCTCAGGTCCTTCTGATCTTACTGATACCTAGCCAGGCAACATCTTGCTACTTTAGAAAGGCTAAAAATACTTCTGCAGAGATAAAATAGAAAAAAGCCAAATCCTTAAATGAAGCCTTTTCTAATTTATTTTGTGTCTGTTTTCATTCCTTCCTGGATTCAAGAGCAGACAGTGCTGGGCATTACCACTGTCAAACACCTCCTTTTAAATAGAATTAGGAAACGAGATCTTGATCCTGAAAAGAATGAAAACTTCATCAAGCCAGGAAAAAAAATGGCCGGAGAGAGAAAACAGAAGGATCTATCAAAGGCAGCAGCTATGACAACGATCATAAACATGGAGAAGGAAGATATCCTAAGCTCCCTGCTCCTGCAAAGGCAAGAGCCGATCCTGATGTTAATCCAGACCCTGGCTTTCAGAAAGCTCAAGTACTCCTTTTGCAGCTCTTTTAGGAGATTTTAACATGAGGAGTTCCCTGCCCTCTCAGCAGAGATGGGGAGTTAGCCCTGCTGACCCTCTGCTCACCAGCAGCTACCCTCAGCCCCACAGCTGCCACCAAAGGCCAGGGCTGCTCCTGGGCCACCTCAAACCTGGAGAGCCTTCCCTTAATGCCTCCCTTCAGGGCTGGCTGTGATTTCCCATCACAAGCATGTGCTCTCACAGCACTCTCAGTTTTGGGGTGTGGAACAGAGCTGATTTGTGCTGCAGGCTCACCTTCCATCCCTCAAAGCTGCTGCCCTGCAGCCACCTCAAACCTGGAGGCAGGGCAGATACTGCTCACTGGAGGATTCCCCCTCCTCAGGCTGAATCCTTATGGACAAGAGGGATGAAAATCCTGGGGAAAGAGTGTGGGATGCCCCTCCCCTCCATCCTGGTCCCTCTTCTCTATTTGCTGTCCCACAGGACTGCAGGACCCTGCCAGCCACACATCCCCAAGCCCTGGGGCAGGAGGGAGGAAGATGAGGAGCAAGGTACAAAGATGAAGCTTAGCAAGGCAGCTGAGCCATGCAGCTGCTGTGGAAGGAGCTGGATTGCACCTCACAGCAGTAGCCAGGACTTTGATCTGCTCAAGGTTTCCTTGCCTCATGCTCAGCATCCCTATATTCCAAAAGCAGCCTTCCACCAAGGAAAATAGGGAGGGAAATAAAATGAGACCTTCTCTTACCTTTCCATGGCACAGGAGGAATTGCCTGACACTGCCAGAGGGCAGGGATGGATGGGATATTGGGAAGAAAACTTCCCTGACAGGGTGGTAAAACCCTAGCACAGGGTGCCCAGAGAAGCTGTGGCTGCCCCTGGATCCCTGGCAGTGCCCAAGGCCAGGTTGGACAGGGCTTGGAGCACCCTGGGATAATGGACGGTGTCCCTGCCCGTGGAAGGGAGTGGGAATAAGATGAGTTTTAAGGTCCCTTCCAACTGAAAGCATTCTGTGATTCCCTGACTCTCTGAATTCCAGCAAACAGCTGCACTTCTGTGTACACAGAACAGCACACGCACGTCAGAGAAGCTGTTTTTCCCCACTCCAGGAGATGCAGCAGGAGTGTGAAGTACATCAGCACATTATTTAAGTACACTGATTCCATTAAACAGAGCCATTTGTTTTCATCCCCACTGCAAGCACATCTGCCTAAGTGCTCCAGCTCTCCAGCTCCACAGGGCGCACATGGAGTTTGGAGCATTATCCCTGGGGATTGCGTGCACTTGGAAGAAAGGCACAGAGATACAGCAGTTGTTAAGGGAAAAAAAAAGGGTAGTCAAGCCTTTACTAGTCTGACAGTTCCTAAAATAATGTTGCTTCCCTGAAGAATGAACGTGCTTATCTCTGATCTACAGAACCTGACTGAGAGGTTGCTTCTCTCCCTTGCCAGAAAAGCGTCCTTAGAAGTTTCTGAATGCCTGAGCAGAACTCAGGCTGGACCCTGCCAGAGGACTTCATGGTACAAGGAGGCTGTAGAAAGTCATCTCCTCACACATGAAAAGAACCCTTACATACAGAAGAAATTTAGAGAATATATATCAAAAAGCGTGAGTTTCCAGTATTCAGAACTGTATGTGGCCACCTCATTATTTTGTGGAAAAGCACACATGAAAATCTTGAACTCTGGAGAGTGTTCCCTCCTCCTCCTTCTTGGTTGCTTCTAATGAATATTTTGAACAAAACCCAGCTTCTGCCTGGAATTTGTAAATCCCTAAAAACCACCATTACTAGGCAGCATGAATTGTGTGCATGGAACTCTGAAAAGCACAGCAGTTTGCTGCCTATTGGGGAGATCAAAGGTTTACGAGTAGTTACAGGGGGAAAAAATCCCCTACACAAATCATTGTATTTATGTGGTAAACATCATTACACTGACTTTAAAAGCACACATTTCCCACAAGGAAAATTAAACTTCTGTAATTATCCCATAATTAAGCCTTTACTTACAAGTCACGTGAGCCTAAACCCTTCATCTTCAAATGCCAAAGTGGCAGCACAGCTGTGACCATCCCTGCACAGACAGGGGCTTGTGATGCCCTCTTTATAGACCCTAAAACCTCACAATCCAAATTTGGGTGTCTGGAAGCTCATCTGCTCTCTGTGCCTGTGCTAGTTGGCCTCTTGCTGGATCACCTGTGCACAGGAGCCTTGCCTGAGAAAAAAAATTCAGCCCTTCATTTGCTAAACAAAGTTGGAAGGTAAAAAAAAAAACAACCCAGGTCTTCAAAGTTTCAGCACAAAGAATGCAATGCTCAGAACATAAAACAGCAGGTGGGGCTGGCTCTGTGCTTCCCCTTAGAGGAGCTTATGGAGAGCAGGAAAACTCAGCATCTTTTGCATTGTGCACCATCCCTGTACCCACACCATGGAAGGATTACAAGTGTCCAAGCATTCAGAAGAGAGAAAAAGGGTATTAGTGCAGCCTAAATTTAACAGAATACTTCCTGAAACGAGTAACCCCTCCCGGTTCCAAGGGACATTATCACTTTCCACAGCACTTTCCTGAATCAGGGCCTGCAAACAAGGCTGCAGAAGGGAGATTGTGTTTTGGCAACGTTTGTTTTTTGCTCAGCTTCAGCTGTCAACTAACTGGCATGGAGGAGAGCAATCCAAGAGCACAGCTTTCCCTCCCAGGTACCCACATTCCTACTGCTAAGCATCCCTCTGCTACATCTGCAAGGCAAGTCACAAATTCCTCCTAGCAGCCAGGCACTGGATGAGCCAGGACATTCTCAGTTCCTTGCCAGCACAAAGAGGGATGTGCTGCTGTTACAGCCAGAGAAAAAAATGCTTTCAGAAGTCTCACCCCTGGCTCCCAGCACACAGCACCGAGGTCACATCTAGCTGTGTGTCAGGCAGCCTCAGCAATTCCCAGCTCTGCTGCAAAGGGACATCTCAGCCCAAAACCAGCCCTCTCATCTAGGGAAGAAAGGCACTAGCAGTGCAGATGGATGCTGTGTGCTGGAGACGAGTCATGCAGCAGATCTTGCTCAAATCTGTGCTGCACAAATCTGTGCCTTCCTCTTGCAGGGAAGGGCTCCAAAAATCCACAGCCCCAGCTTCAAGTTTTGGGTTTAAGAATGTGACAGCAAGGAGAAGGACATTCTGAGAGCAATTTGTCAGCTGGACCAGGGAGTTTTCAAACCTGTTAGACAAGCTCAGATGCTTTCTGCTGCTTTAACCTTTGGCTTTAGCCCCTTTCACAAGCTGGAAAGGTCACATCTCAAATAAGGCAGAGCAGTGAGAACCCAGGAGCCTCTTCACCACACAGCCAGACCAGGAGACACAAATTATGTGGAATATTCTGTCTATTCCAGAAGAAAACACTGGTGGTTCAGTTTCCAAACAAGTCCATAAATCTGTAGCTTACATTTTAATTTCAGCAAAAGACTCTATACTACCAGGAAAAGAAAAGTGGTAGTGTTTGGATTATGCAAATCATGCTTTCTAACAATTTATATTGTATATTCCTCCCTTTGTCTTCAGGATTGCTTGGAAAATAAGATGTAGTGGCAGAGAAGATTTCAATCCAACTGGAAAACAGAGGCTCACCTGTAACTTCAGCCACTCAGTATTAACTGTCATTTATTCCACAACTTCCCTAAGGAGCTTTTCCAATAGCTGGGCTTTAGGCAAGCCCGATGTGGGAGAGAAGACCCCATGGCAGGGAACCACGGAGCAGCACCAGGGCAGAGCTGCAGGGGGATTGGAAGCTGCTGGCTCCAGAAGCAGCGAGGCAGGAGCTAATTAAAACCCTGTGTGGGAGCCTGCATGAGGTGTACGAGAGCACTGGGCACAACAGGCTTTGGAAGCGTGCCCACGTGCAGAAACACTCTATTTAAAGCAGCAGCACTTTGGGGAAGCAAGGCAGTATCCATCCCTCCTCAAAAAAAACACCCCCTCCTTCAGCATTTGATAAGGAGTCGCCACAGGTTTCCAATTTTCTTGTTTGACTTAAGGGATTATTTTAGATTTCAGAGGTCACAGACTCATCAGGGCACAAGAAACAGAAACAAATGAAAACCATTTATCCTTTAGTCCACATCTAAAGATCAAAAAAAACAACCCAGAAAAGAAAATCAGCTTATGAAACAAACCATTTGCTTTGTTATTCCTCTTGGGGGGAAGCAGACCTGAAAAAAGGTGGGGATTTGAGCAAAACACACAAGTTACGGGTAGCGATGGGCAGGGGGGTGGCGGGCACAGTGTCCCCAGCAGTGAGGGGCACCCTAGCCACGTTCCCAGCAGTGAGGAGCCCCCGGCCATGTCCCCTGGCCATGTCCCCAGCAGCACTCACCGCCTGGTACTCGTAGTAGATCTTGTCGTACTCGGAGCCGCCAATGGTGATCTCGGGGACGAAGCTTGGGATGGACACGGTGTCCAGCACTCCAGCTTTGTCCTGGACACTGAAGGGAAAGGGAGCACTCAGTTCACACCCTGCCCCAGCAATAGCAACATCAGTGGCCAAATACTGTACACTGAGAAGCTGTGGAGACGTTCCAAGCCAGGCTGGACAGGGCTTGGATGCAGCAACCTGATCCAGCCATGTCCCTGCCCAGGCGGGACTGGATGAGCTCTAAAGTCCCTTCCAACCCAAGCCATTCAGGGATTCTTAATCATCATTCCATGATTAAAGAGCTACTTTTCTGTTAAATCAAGCTTCCAAAGGTTTGGGCTGTTTTCCAAACATTTATGCTTCTATACACAAATCTATGATGTATTGCCCCTCATCCTTGCCTCCAGTTTGCTCCTGCTCAATCTTCCTGCTTCTCCATTTCCCCTCCAAAAAACCCAGGTTTTCCCTCCTTGGAGATGCTCCATCATTCCTGGGACCCTTTTCCATGAATCGCCTTCTGCCTTTTTTTGCTTTCTATAAATGCAGTGTAAAACCTAGTGGTTTTATTTAATGCCACACACTACCTTGCTAAATTCCCATCCCAAATGGATCAAGACTTAGGCAGTGAGAGGGTCTGGAAGCAGGCAGTGCCTGAGAATACCTGGAGGAAGGCTGCTGCAGCAGCTCCAGTGATGGACCTCGGGATCCACCACCAATGCACTCTGCACAGCACAGCAGTTCAGAATTCCCAAACTTAAAATGCCCGAGAAGCTGCTAGAAAGCCTCCTGATGCCCGTGGTTATCCACAGGCCGACAGTGCCACCTGCACGTGGCTGCCAAAAACACATCCGCTGCCAGTCAGCACTGACCAAATCCCAAATCCAGCACCAAAAACTCTAGAAATTGCGTTGTTTTCTGTGAATTACATTTCTCAGCAAATACTGATGAGCACATGCCCTGAGCAAAGCAAAATTCATCACCTTTAAGCCATTATTTTTACCCCCAGATCATAAATTTTGGGACCTTTCCTCCCAGCAAGGAAGAGTTTCAACAAGTAAACTGATTTGCTAACATAGCCTGATAGTCACACTGTAAATTATCCCACTACAGACAGATTTGTAGGGAAACACAATAATCCAGTAAAATCTGAGATGGGAGAAGGTGAGGATAAATGCCCTTCTCCAAGATCAGGATCAACACCAAAGATGCTTCCTATATAAACTGCAACATTATTTAACTTCAACAGCATTACATGTTTGTTTCACATGCTGGAAGGCACAAAAGTGAGCTCAGGCACATACGAGGCATAACTTCACACATGGGAATCAGGTTTTGTGGCCACCCACTCCACAGTGAATCCACTCCTTCCTGAATCTCAGCCAAGCGGCCATTTGGAGAGGACAACTCCCAGGCACAATTAATTTTAGGTAAGGGCCAAATGACAAACTTGATGCTTCTTTGCACAAGAAAATAATGCAAAGCTGCTGAGGGCTTCTCCATGTTCAGCTCTGCACCTTCAGAAATAATTTGGAATACTAAGCAAAAGCACACCCAAAGACACCTGCCACAACAATGTCTAACCACAAAACCACAGCCGCTTGCCAGGACTAATTCCCTGCTCAGCAGGAAGCATTTACAGCCACCTTTTATGTTTCTTTCGTTTTCTCTCTCTCCCTCAGCAGAAAATTATCACTTTTTATTCTTTTTTGACACTTTACCAGACTTTCCTGAAGGAGCTCTCAGCATGCAGCACCTTCACCTTCCAGATTAGGTCATATTTGAAAAGGAACTGAGAGCATGTGTGTGATCCCAAGGCTTTAGGAAGATCAAATTTCAGCTCACATAACACTCTTAACTATGGTTCTTCCACAGGAATCCCACCTGGAGGCACCCTACAGCACTGCATAACTCATCTCTTCTCCAAAAGCACCTATTACACACTAATTCACACATTATCCAGCACAAGCAGAAGAATCAGGATTGGCACACTCCTGCTTCTTTCTGGAGGAGGAATTCCTGCTTCCCTCACAGGCAGCTCACACACAACCAACATCAGAGTCTGATGAGCCTTGCCAAAGGTGCAAGGTGGGGTAAGGGAAGGAGACTGTTTAGAAAAAAATAAGCCAGGCAACCCAACAAAAAACGTAGGCTTGCATAGCCTGGGCTGTGATTTCTCAACCCCTGATATTGGCATAGCCACAAAAACTCAAGTGACAAGAGAGACCTAAAAGCATTCAGTGGCCTAAAAGTCAACACCACAAAACCACTCAAGGTAAGTTCTGTGTTGATACATGAAGTTAATTTTCCTCCTTCTGCCAAAGGGACTCCAATTCTCTTGTTTGGCCAGGCAGAACAGGTATGGCATGGCCAAGGTGAGGCACAGCCACTCCCTTGGTGAGCAAACACCATCAACACCAAGAACATAGAAAAGCATTTTCCAAAAAAAAGCAGGTGTGCAAGAAAAGCGGAGAAGGTGCAACAACAGCTCTTCAAACCTAGGAAAGCCACTGCAAAAGAGGAAATCACAAAAGAAGTGTTTCAACAGAAGGAAAAAGGTGGGGTGGACAGGGTTTGGAGCAGCCTGGGACAGTGGAAGGTGTCCCTGCCTATGCCAAGGGTAGGGATGAGATGGGCTTTAAGGTCCCTCCCAACCCAAAGCATTCTGGGATTTATGATGAAGAGAGAACCAAGGTGATAAAGAAAACAGTTTCTTACAGTGCCAGAAGTTTTACAATTAATAGTTCATGAGGTTTTTGGAGTCTCTATGACAGAAGTTTCAAAGCCAGGTCCAAGGCACCTCTTGCCAGCCCCTCCAGCCCTGCTGTTTGCAATTAGACATTTAAACAGGGACACTTCCTCCCTTGGCTAAGCAAGGAGAGGACCTGGGGAGAAAGGGACTGAAGGGACAAAGGGAGAGCACTTAAGGGCACGGCAGAGAGATAAAAGGGATCGTTATGCAACTGATTGCCCATGGGTGCAGTTCACCGGTTTGATTAGCTGGCTCATTTGCATTAATTACTCAGAGGCCCTGCCGGGGTTCCCATGCATTAGACCCCAGGTGTGTGCAATAAAAACCCTCTCCTCAGCCCTGCTCACCCATCTCGGTCCGCCAGAGACGCTGGTAAAAGCTGAGGGTGGAAGGGAACAGCAGGGCTGACACGGCCCCAAGGGCTGGGAGGGCAGCAAAGGAAGGAGCTGCAGATGGAAAACCAAATAGAACAGAATTTAGATTGGATATTAGGGGACATTTCCTCACTGGAAGGGTGGTCAGGCATGGGGACACGCTGCCCAGGGCAGCGGTGGAATCGCTGTCCCTGGAAATGTTCCAGATCCATGCGGGTGTGGCTCTTGGGGACATGGTGGTGGGCTCAGCAGTGCACCACATGGTGCACACCATGATCTCCAAGGGCTTTTCCACCCTGAACGATCCCCAAGAGCTGCTTGGAGCCTCCCAGGAACACCCAGGAGAGGGCAGCATGGGCCAGCACACGAGCGGCACCAGGAACCTGATTCTGTGCTTTAAATAAGCAGTTTATTGCATTCTGGGATCTTCAAACAACCACACGTTTTTGCCAAAATAGGAAATAACTTCATATTATCTCCAGTGACAAGAGCCTTGTGCAGGAGACTCTCTCACCCTCCTCCAGGGTTCAATGAAAAACTGAGTCCTTAAAGCAATTTATTCCCTTCTACAACTGCAAAATGGAATTTAAGACAGTATCTTAACACACTGCTCTAACTGTAAGGTTTCCTTCAGCTCCCTCCTACTCACCACAATTAATAATGCTTTCCTAATACCTGCAGCAGTGTGGAGCTACAGGGAAACAAGTGAATTATTTCCTCTTTCAAAGGAAATCTGATTGTGATAATTTTGCAGGGCCTAAGTCACCAGATGTTATCCTCCAATTACTACACAAAGAAACCTCCTCTTTGAGACATGAAATGCACCCAAACCATGACTTGTTCCTCTCAGGCACCACCCACTCCTCTGCAATCTTTCTGCACTCCTTGATACAAAAAACATAGAAAAGGAGAATTATCTCTAATTTTAGGAGGTATTTGAAGTAACAGCAAAGTAAACTACAAGAAATATCACAAGTCTGCAAAAGAAGTTTAACTTGCTACTCCAATGCCTGTCACAAAGACACAAACTCAGGGGCAGACATCCTATTAAAAAAATCCCTGTGTTTCTATTAACCTGTGAGATGACCAGAAATTAATGAAAATAATGTAACTCTTAAGTTTTGTTTTAAAAATGTAACTACGGTGAAATTTCCACCTGCACATTCAATCTAAAGATTAAGTTGCAGCAAATGTCTCACTTCTTCTGGTATTAACAGACTTACAAGTGCACATACATTCTTTATATATATATATATATCTCTTTATATTTTATATAAACAAAATTGACAAATAAACATGGTGTACTTGGAAAGTATATATAACTTGCACTTGCAAAATATAACCCCACCTTTAAAAACTCATGATTTGACTGTTTTCCCTGAAATTTGATGCCAGAGTTGCTCAATGGCTGGATGACACCGTACTTACTAAAGTCTCAGGTGATGGAAAGAAACATCATCTTGCTCCACCCATGGCCCCTTGTCAAACTTCAGGTACTCGATGTCTTCAATTACCTGGAACCAGAGAAGAAAGCTCACACTATGGGGTGGTTTGATCGAAAAATCAATGAAATAATCAAAACAGCTTATTAAACAAATGAGAGAGGCTTCACTGCTGAAGCTGTAGTAACCAGGAAAATGTTTAGAGATAACATGATCATCTCCCAGCTCGATTTCTGAAGGCTGCCAGGAGCACTGGGTACACCTGTGGGGGATGATCTCCCAACACCCTGTGCTCCTAGCTTTGGATGACAGGGAATAAACTGCCTGAGAGTTAGTCTCACCTGATTCTCATCAAATTCTCACCTGATCCAAGACATCCTTCCTTTAACCTACCACTGGGGCTGAAAAGCAAAGAAGGTACAACTTCACCCCGCAGGGGGAATGAGGACTAAATGGAGAGATAAGTCTAAATTTAACTCCCTTTTGTTACAAAAAACACCTATTTGGTTGGTCTTATTTCCAGGCAGGGGAGCAGGTGTGGCATCCACCTCGGTGCTGTGTGGTTCACATCACAGAAACAAAGGCACATTTCAGGCTGCAAAACTCAGGCCTGGAGGAGCTGCAGAGTCCAAGGGCTCAGGATTTCACTGGACCCACCCAAGCATGAAAGGAGAGGTAACATTCACAGCTCAGAACCCTTCAAACAAGCCATGCCAGCTCAGCAAATCACTCCTTCAGCATCCCCAAATGTATCAGTCCCAGGTTTGAGCTTCATTCACAGCCTGGCTCCAGCAGCAAACAGATCTCTACTGCTCCAGGGGGTAATTGCTGATCACACCTGGCTGCCTGCAGCTGAGGGAAGCCTGCCCTGGTGTCAGGAGAATGCACTGCAGATGCCTGAGGAGGTGGAGACAGCACCTTAGAGCAACCTGGGGAGGAGGGGATTGTTACAGCTCCAAACATCCTCTCCAGAAAACTCTTCCATAGGGAAAGGATCAAGCTGAGGTCATGACCAAATTCCTGATGGCCCACTGTCAACCCACTGACAAGCAAGCAGATGTCAGCAATGAAGTGACAGAATGATAAAAGAAACATCCTTGTATTCTTTACATTAAATCCACTGTAATTATTCCATGCTAAGAAATAATGATTTGGACATGAGTGAATCAACATTTTTGAGGCACAAACTGCTGCAGCACAACTCCAAGGTAAGAGGAAGGGACGTGTATGGTAAGTTAGCTCAAACAGCCATTATTTCTCTTAATTATTTAATTGAAAAGCTGAACAAAAGAAATTCCTTCTCCACTCCACAGCAAAGCTTTGGATACTCCCTGCACCTGATAACAGCACTAATCACAGAGTTGCTACAATAGAGGAAAAAGAACCTGTCTCCAAATCAGTTTGCTCACTGTTATCATCATGTCAGAAGATCTCTCTCCCAGAAGCTCCTTAACAATGGCATCAGTTTCCCAACCAGGACAGAAGAAGAACTTCTTAATTTATAAGGAATGCCCTGGCACCCACCAGGAATTAGCAGCAAATATCCAAGGTTTTAAAACAAAAATTCAAACATACAGCTAACTTTGTATTCCCAGTTTTATCCTCATGCAAAACCAGTGTGGAACACCCTAATGAAGTTCATTTCCGCACTCATTACCCCTTCAGCCACCACAACCAAAGTTAATTCCAACAGAAAACCCCAACTGACCTTTTAAAGACACTTAAAAATAATTTCTAAACTGTGGATGTCTGCTCTGAGCAAGTCAAAAGTTATTAAACTATAAGGCCATAAAAAAAATTCAGCTCCCAAATCCCCAAGCAAAGGGATTGGAGTTGAGCTAACGAACACTGGTGTGTGTCAAGAGGACACACGTGTGTTAACACACACCTTGCAAGCCAAAGCCCTCCTGACAATCCCTATTTCCAAATTTCTGCCATGTCATCCCAGAGGAAAACTGAATCTGAACAGATAAGGGGAAAAAAAAACAACTGAACTCTTTCAAGTACCAACATGTACCACCAACACCCAACAATGACAATGACAAGATCACAGGCTGGATAATCTTACAGGGTCTTTTCCAACCCTAATCATTCTGTGGCATTGTACTTTAACTCCCAAATAATAATCCTTCCCCTAGTCCAGATTTGTCCAAGCAAATTAAGGGCTCCACTGGTGCATTTGATGACCCTATTTAGAGCAACAACAAGATTGCTGGACTCGGGAGAGTTGCTCCTTGAACAATAAGAGCTTTAGACTAAATTTAAACCCTGACTTAAAGGATTAAAATCAAATCTCTAGCAGTGGGGTTTATAACAAAAAAATCTAGGGAGGAAACAACCTGCTTTATTCTGACCACTTGGAGATGTGTCCAGAGAGAAGGACAGTGAAAAAACAGGCATGTAACCCCCATCCCAACCTTCCTTTCTCTCTTTTACAGAGAAAAGTTAATGATGGTGAAGCAAAAGGCTTCTGTTACCCCACTAATAACCCTCCATGAGGGGAAAAGTTCACTGAAATAAGGGAAATCCATTGAACTTACTCCCAGAAAAGCGAAACTCACCTTCTCCACATCCTCAGCTGCAGCTGTTGTGTACTGCAGGACCTCACTGCTCTCGCTGCAAAGAACACAGAAACTGAATTCCCCTGATGAAACTGCCCTACCCATCCGCCCCCCGTGCTCCAAAAGGAACAGAGATGAAGTTAAAAGGCACAAACACCCAACCAGAATCATCGCAATTTTTTAGATTGCTCCCAGCTGTTGCAATAGAATTCCTGTTGCACCTGTGAGCTGTTTCTTTGCTGGTGGGAAGTTACTTTTAAAGGGCAGATGACCTAGAAATCTACATAACTTCAGTTGAAAATAAATTTAATTTATTTTTATTTATTATTCACACACATGTATTTGTTTTCATTTAATTAATGTGGATACTTGCCCCTATTACAACTGCCCAATCTACTTGAAAATAAATGAAATTTTCAGTCTAGCCCAAAACTTCAGTAGACTTTCCTTTTTCCAAGTGCATGACCACTTGTGAATCACTTCAGGAGTACAATGCATTCATTTATCATTATTTACTCAGGCTGAGCTATCTGAATGAATACAAATGCAGACAGCAGGATCTGAAAGTGTAAATAACATTTTTTAAAAAGGTTTCCTGGTTACAAGATTGTTTTTTAAATGAGCCAGCAGCCCTCAGTGAAAAGGCACTTGCATTGCAGGTCCATAAACAGGAGTTCCTACACAAACCTTTCACACTATGGATATTCAGCCACATTCAGCAATAGCTGTTCCCAAACCTGCTCCAGCTAGGAAACTCCGGAATAGCTGCCCAATGTGGACATTCTATCAAACATCACACCTGGATATCATCCCTGCTGTTAAACAGTAAAGCTGAGGAGCATGGAGAAAAATTCATACAATCACAGATGGTTTGGGTGGGACAGGACCTTAAAGCTCATCCTGTTCCATCTCTGCCATGGGCAGGGACACCTTCCACTATCCCAGTTTGCTCCAAACCCCATCCAACTTGGCGCCTTGGACACTGCCAGGGATGGGGCAGGCAGCTGGAATAAGAGATTGTCCTCAGTATCAGCCCAAGGGAGAGGTCAGCCTCCAGCAGCGCCTCACACTGGCAATTGCATTAACGATGCCCATCAAATCACTTGATCCCATCTCTTGATTTGACTCTGCAGATTATCAGGGCTTCATTAAGAGAAAACAGCTGCTCAGTGACTCTGCAGATTACCAGAGCTCTCCTTAAGAGAAAACAGCTGCTCAGTGGAGGCAGTGCTGGATACAAAAGAGAACATTACCAATCGTAAGGCTCTGCTCCAGGAAAAGAGACAAATCAAACAGAACCCAAACACTGACTGTTCCAAATCCCAGGTACCTGCCACAGCACCCAGCTCACAAATCACTACCAATAAAAGCATTAAAGACATTCATAACAAGTCAACTAGAAAGAAAACATCAATTTTAAAGCAAATATCCACTATAAACCACTTTAGGCAGCATCAGGCTGCTCCATTTAAACAGAACAAGGTAATAGTTTTGCCCAGTGACAAACTGCTTTTCAAGAGAATAAGCAAACCAGCTTTAACATGGAAAGAGTGCAGGAGTTTGCTCAGCAGTCTGCACCAACTTTTCAGCCTGTTTGGACCAGATTTTGGGCACCTCAGGAGTCAGGGAATCAAAGCAGGCAGGCAAAGAGGTACCAGCCAAGTGTGAACACAGCTCCCTGCATGCTGCAGCAAACAAACAGTTAAAGGCAGCCTGCATTTACCCCAGGCAGGAGCCACCCTGAGGTGCACAGAGCTGGAGTCACACCCTGCCAGCTCCCCCCAGCCAGGGGACAGAGACACAGATGAATGTGACAAGCTGCTGGGAGCCCATCTTCTGACAGGAGAGGGTATTTGCCTGACAGGGGTACTTGACCATGCACACACAAAGGGCAAGGAGCTGAAATCACAGCAGGGTTCAGGACTGAGCCTCACTGAACATCACGAGGTGCATCCAGAGAGCAAAGCAGCCGTTTTCTCCCCACCAGTGACTGCAGCAGCTCTGCCTTCAGGGGGATGACATTCCCAAGGCTTCTCATGCCCACAATCCCTTCCAGAGCCATGTGCTGGCTGTGGGGACACACAGGGAGGCCACTGACCATTGGTGACAACAACAACCCGGACCTGCATGAGTGACAAGCTCAATATCGAGTTATTCACTTCAGTAGCTGCCAGAGCCATCACACTGATCCATCCAGGGGACACAGGCAGACTACAGAACAGCTGGGAATCTGCTCTGATTAACATCAGCCTCATGCACACACCACAACTTACACAGTTAATTAATTTGATGACCCCTGAGAGTTTCCCTTCCAGAATTATGAGGGACCATAATCCTGCTTTTAGATTTTTAGGATGATTTTAATTTTCACTGAGCTCTTTTATAAGAATTGGGAGAGCTGGCAAGCTCTGTTTCATCCTGGGTTTACAGAGCACACATTTTTGCTTCCCAGCTAGAGGATGCCCAGAGAGAGAGGACACAGGGAATGACTTCCTGCTGCCAGAGGGCAGAGTTAGATGGGATATTGGGAAGGAATCTTCCCTGTGAGGGTGGCACAAGGAGGATTTGTCACATGTTTAGTTGATGTTGGCAGAGATTTTCATATTTGCACACATTTTTACTCAAAGACTTGAAAAGCAAAACATTTTGCTCTGCTAACCTGATCTCTGGTAGGAAGGTCTTCTTGTAAGCATCCTCAATTCCCTGGAGATAGAAAGGAGACACCTTTTTCTCGTATGGCTACAAACAAAACAACAGAAAAAGTTGTGGAATTAACTTTCTTTTCCCACCAGCACAGACTCCAAGGACTCATTCTGGAATAAGCAGTCAAACATCCAAGTGAACCACGTGTACAACAGTGAAAGTTTCAGAGAATTAAGACATTAGGAGCGTTTGGAATTCCTTGCATGCCATGAAGTATCTAGAGCAGCCCTCAGCTTTCCAAGGACTGATGTATCCCTGCTAACTGCACATTCCAGGAACCTGTAATAATCACCCAGAAAACAGAAGACTGAGGCCACCTGTTCCATAAGGAGGCAAATTTGCACCTGTTTCCACAGTTTCAAACAAGTGCGTGGGCAAACACCCACTCCAGACTCCTCCTGTGAAATTTCATGGATGTCATCCCTGCTGTTGAACAGCTTGCTTTCCACTGTGAGCTTTTAATGCCACATTTGCAAAACACCAGGAATTTCTCTGACCTACCATATGTTCCCCAAACAAGCCCTACAGAGCTCAGCACTGCCACTGACCCAAAAAGTCACAAGCTACACCAGCAATTTCTGTGAAAAGGTTTCAAAAATGCCACTGATTTTCATGGTCACGAGGGCTAAGAACACACAGGTTCCCCCAGTACATTAAGAACTCTCTACCTGAGAACTTTTTTTCTAATAAACCAAAGCTTTCTTTTAACCCATCAGGTTTTTCAGAGTTAAACTGCATTTCCCATAGCCTTTGGACAAGGCAAACATAATTTAGTCCTCATAACACATCTGCAAACAGCTATGAGCACACATCTAAATATCAAAGAAAGGGGGGAAAAAAAACCCAATTACAAAACTTCCTTAGATTAATCATTGCCCAAAAGCACCCTGCAGCTTTCCTGACCCCAGAGCAGTTCAATAAGGCAGCCGTGCAGCAGTAATTTGCTGGATTTCAGGGAGTTCAGTGAACCTGCTGATCCCAGGTGACTCAGACATAAACCTCAGCACAGGTGTTAGGGAGCAGTGAACTGGGAAGCAGCAGGCAGGGAGCCCAGCTGGGCTCCTGGCACTCAGGAGTAACACAGATATCATCTCTGAGTGCCCTGCAAGCAGCACATCACATGCCCACAACTCCTGAAGTGGCAGCTGCAATGCCTGGTATAAAATTCACCTACTCTCAAAACAATTTCTCATTCCACAAATGACAACATATTGATGCAGTAACCAAAAAAGTTGATTTTTGCTATTTTTTTTTCTTAAAGCAAGCATACCAGAGTCATCACCACCACAAAGAGCTCGCACCTCAGAGGACAAGCAGCTCTTCAGGAGCAGAATTCAGTAGCAAACCCCACAGGACTAGCACATAAGGTGTGAGTACAACAGCCATTAGCAGGCAGCTATTGTTAGAAACAAGTAATAACAAAGATAAGAGATAAACAGGCAATAAACAGAGACAAAATTACCTTGCCTTTCTCTTGAATCCTCTTCTGCACCTCTGAGACAGGTGTATCTACATAAATAACCAAGTGAGGTGGCAGAAACTCAGAAATGCTGATCTCCTTGACTTCCTTGTAGTGATCAAGGCCTGTGTAAAACACAAACAAATCACATCCTCCACCTCTGTATTTGCAGTCTCTTGTTCTAGGCTCATGAAGCAGGTTTAGGGTAGGCTTTTCCTCAAACAGGATTCAGGAATTTTACACAATAAACAATCTCCTGAGATCTAAGAACCTAAATCCAGTTGTACTAAAGAAAGGTTTTATTCCTGACTCAGGTTTAGAGCAATCTCAGCTCTTCCTCCATCACTTAAGAGACAGCAAGCAGCAGCAGCTCTAATCAAGATGTCTGTTTCCTAAAGATTCCAGTACAATCTAAATTGGGATTTTATATTAAATTGTGGGTTGCTCAGCAATGCAGAGCAGGAAGACACAGGCCATTATAACCAGGTCTCAAAGTTATCCAGCAACTTACAGCAGGTGGTGGAAAATAAATGCACACCTCTTAAATCCAACAGCAAAAGCAGGAGGCAGTCATGAAAACAGCTATCTCCACCTCAGAAGCACTCAAAATAACAGGTTTACTAAGAACAGGCAGTAACAGCTCAGAAGCTCAGTGACCAAAACCCCAAACTAAATCACTCAGGTTGGGAGGAACATCCCCAAATCAGCTGGTTCAACCACTCTGCTGAGAACTCCACCCTCAGCATCCTGAGCATCTCCAGGAGGGAGAGCCCAGCTGATCTGCTCCAGGGTTTGACTCCCTTCACAGTGAAAAAGGGGTTTTTTTTCCCTTACAAATGAAACATTTTGCATTTCAATTTGTCCCCTTTATCTTTTGTCCTCTCACCCACTGAGACCAGGCTGGCTCTACCCAGCAGCATAGGAATACTGAATATTTAGAAGAATTGCACCTTCTAAGCAGACTAAAAGCAGTTTAAAAGCAAACTACCAGATTCCTGACATATTATGGCAGAACAGCCTCCTTTAGGCTGGCAGGAACTCACATCTCTTGTGTACATATCCCTGCTTCAGCATGGCCTCCAGGAACACGAAGTCGCTGTAGGGAGAGCGCTCCAGCACCACGCCCTGACCTGCAAGGGACAACAGGCTCCAGGCTGGGGCAAGAGGAGCTACCAGGTCCCCAGGTTGGGACAAAAGGAGCTGCCAGGTCCCTCCCAGCCCAAACCATTCTGTGATTCCATGATTCCCAACCTGTGCTGAGCAGGTGCTCCAGGGCATCAGCATACTGCAGGACGCGGCTGCCAAAGATCCAGGCCTGGAGGCGGTACGAGTGCCCGTCGGGGGACCTGGGCTCCTGGTAGAACTTCTCCAGGCTGCAGAAGCCATTGAACTTCTCAGGCAGCAGCTGCCCATCCCCCGACAGCCTGTCCTGGTAGTGGATGTCTGCCTCAGGGAAGTATTTCATGCCTGGCAAAGAGAAACCCACAGCAGAAATGAGCTATGTTCATTTCCAGCAGCTCTACAGCTGCTGAACACGAAACTGCTCCTCGAGCAGCTCCCACACTGCCCAAATCCCTCTGTCCAGCACAGAATCCAAACTCTGAGCACTGCCCAGGGATAGCTGAGCTGTTCCAAGCACATCCACGTGGAAAATCCAAGCTCTAGGAGCACAGTGAGCACATTACAACCAAAACGCCACTCCCAACAAACCCCACATCCTCATCCCAAACCTCCCCAACACCATGCACAAACCCTCCCACTCCCTCCAACCAAGAGCTGCTACTTTGCTGAACTTCCTTTGCACAAAAATCACAATTAAACTCTGCCAGCTCTTAGGAGAACAGCCAGAGTAAGCCTTACCCCCACAAAAATCACAATTAAACTCAGCCAGAGTGAGGCTTACCCAGTTTCTCTGCTATTTGCTGGGCCAGCTTGCCTTTGCCAGAGGACAGATTCCCCTCCACAGTGAAGACCTTGCTGTGCTCTGTGAACTTCTTGCTGGCTCTCTCTCCCAGCATGTAGGCCAGCCACCCATACTGCAGCCTCTGCTCGGGGCTGGTGTGGATTCTTGCCTGGAAAAAAAAAAACAAACACATGGAATTCAGCAGATTTGGAGGGGTTTTTAGCTGAAAACACAGCTTTTTCAGACACTCATACACCTGATACAAGGAATTTCTACTCAGCAACCTGAGCACTGTCATTCCAGCTTAGCAGCTGAAGCAGTGGCAAGGCTGGGAAGTTGTTCAGGAAATGAAAGGCTGAGAGTACAGAAAGTATGGGACAATTTTCAGTCTGAAGGGCAGGCACACAACATGCCCAGAGTTCTCAAGGGAAACCACTTTCACTCGTATTTTGTGAGGTTTTGAGCACATAATAACACTAAACTCACTCTCAGAGAGTTACAGCTTCATTTCAACACGGTTTAGTGGGCAAAAGTTTGGACTTGATAACATTGGATGTCTTTTCCAGCCTTAACTATTCCATGATTTCTGAAAGGTGGCAGGAGAGACCCACCTGGGACGTGAGGCTAAAGGCAGGGTCTTTCTAAGCGCTGCTCAGAGCCTCCCAGAGACCCCGATAAACGCTGAATAAACTATCCGAGCGGTGCAGCGACCTCCCTTCCACACAGGAGGCTTTCCTCCTACTTAATACCCCCTTCCCCGCAGCATCACCGACCACAGCCACAACCGAAGGTCACCACGCTCCACTCTCAGGCTACCTCGCATTTCCCAGCTCCCTGATGGGAACAGCCCTTCCCAAGGGACAGCCCAGCCCCACGGAGAGGCACCCGCGGGCTGTCCCTGTCACAGGGATAGAGCCCTGCCCGGCCCTCCCCGCTCACCCGCAGCAGCACGGAGCCCAGCGCGGCGCTGCCCGGCCCGGGGCTCCCTCGCCGGCCCCGGGCGGCCGCGGCCCGGCCGAACCGGGACACCCACAAGGACATGGCGGTGCCGGCAGGAGGGCGGCAGCGCGCTGTGATGACGTAGCACGGGGCGGCGGCGCGCAGGGATGATGAAAGCCCGAGGAGGCCGCGCCCCCCATGAAAGACCACGCCCACAGAACCGTGAGGGCTCCGGCGGGAGCGGCGGGCACGCGGNCCACAAAAATCACAATTAAACTCAGCCAGAGTGAGGCTTACCCAGTTTCTCTGCTATTTGCTGGGCCAGCTTGCCTTTGCCAGAGGACAGATTCCCCTCCACAGTGAAGACCTTGCTGTGCTCTGTGAACTTCTTGCTGGCTCTCTCTCCCAGCATGTAGGCCAGCCACCCATACTGCAGCCTCTGCTCGGGGCTGGTGTGGATTCTTGCCTGGAAAAAAAAAAACAAACACATGGAATTCAGCAGATTTGGAGGGGTTTTTAGCTGAAAACACAGCTTTTTCAGACACTCATACACCTGATACAAGGAATTTCTACTCAGCAACCTGAGCACTGTCATTCCAGCTTAGCAGCTGAAGCAGTGGCAAGGCTGGGAAGTTGTTCAGGAAATGAAAGGCTGAGAGTACAGAAAGTATGGGACAATTTTCAGTCTGAAGGGCAGGCACACAACATGCCCAGAGTTCTCAAGGGAAACCACTTTCACTCGTATTTTGTGAGGTTTTGAGCACATAATAACACTAAACTCACTCTCAGAGAGTTACAGCTTCATTTCAACACGGTTTAGTGGGCAAAAGTTTGGACTTGATAACATTGGATGTCTTTTCCAGCCTTAACTATTCCATGATTTCTGAAAGGTGGCAGGAGAGACCCACCTGGGACGTGAGGCTAAAGGCAGGGTCTTTCTAAGCGCTGCTCAGAGCCTCCCAGAGACCCCGATAAACGCTGAATAAACTATCCGAGCGGTGCAGCGACCTCCCTTCCACACAGGAGGCTTTCCTCCTACTTAATACCCCCTTCCCCGCAGCATCACCGACCACAGCCACAACCGAAGGTCACCACGCTCCACTCTCAGGCTACCTCGCATTTCCCAGCTCCCTGATGGGAACAGCCCTTCCCAAGGGACAGCCCAGCCCCACGGAGAGGCACCCGCGGGCTGTCCCTGTCACAGGGATAGAGCCCTGCCCGGCCCTCCCCGCTCACCCGCAGCAGCACGGAGCCCAGCGCGGCGCTGCCCGGCCCGGGGCTCCCTCGCCGGCCCCGGGCGGCCGCGGCCCGGCCGAACCGGGACACCCACAAGGACATGGCGGTGCCGGCAGGAGGGCGGCAGCGCGCTGTGATGACGTAGCACGGGGCGGCGGCGCGCAGGGATGATGAAAGCCCGAGGAGGCCGCGCCCCCCATGAAAGACCACGCCCAC
>VZTZ01008630.1:42314-66810 GCA_013400955.1 Drymodes brunneopygia | reverse complement strand
CAGAACCGTGAGGGCTCCGGCGGGAGCGGCGGGACCCGGGAACAAACGGTATAGGGAATGACCCAGGTTAGGGATTAGGGGGCACGGAGAACGGCCTGGTTAGGGAACAGCCTGGGACAGACACCAGGCGGGACTAGGAACAACCGAGTTAGGGGGCAGGTGGGACAGCCTGGTTAGGGATAAGGGACAAGGAGGACAGGGAACAGCCTGGTTGGGGATAGGGAACAATCTAGTTAGGGACTAGGCGGGAACAGATGGGACAGGGAACAGCCTGGTTAGGACCAGGGAAGAGGTGGGATAGGGAATAAGCAGCAGGTGGGATGAGGAACAAGCAAGATAGGGGGCAGCCTGGTTAGGGACTAGGCGGGACAGGAGACCGGCAGCAGGCAGGATAGGGAGCAGCCTGGGCTGGGAGCAGGTGAAATAGGGAACGGGGGAGACCGGGAACAGCCGGGTTAGGGAGTGGATAGGATAGGGAACAGGTGGGACAAGGGAGAGCCGGGTTAGAGAACAGGTGGGACCAGGACCAGGTAGGACAAGGACTGGGTAGCCGGTGGGATAAGGGACATCCGGGTTAGGGAACGGGCGGGATAAGGGACAAACAGGATGCCTGCCCCACGTCTGTCCGCAGGTCCCCGCAGGAGGGAGCCTGGGCTCTTCCCAACACCTGCACATGGAGTTGTCCCTCCCTCTGCACCCAGCTTTGGGTGCCTGACCCACATCTCAGAGTTTTCAGGCTTGGAACACGGGCAGTAACCCCGACCCTTATTTAAATACGCTGTCAAACTGCTGAGTCTGGGAACGTCATAACCGAACGTTTTACACGTTTCCCATCGAAGTGACACCAGCTCTGCTGAGCCGGCACATTTGTGACACCATTAGCGGCTTCTGCTCTGCCCCCTGGCAGGAAGCAATCAAGTTGCATTTCGAGGATTTATCCCTGGAACTTGCAAACAGCTTTAAAAAACCCAGCGAAGCCATCCACAAAGGAATTGTCTGGGTTTCTTTAACAGCTCTGTCTGCAACCAGACAAGATGCTCCCAGCCCTGTGCAACCTGGCCTTGGATACTGCCAGGGATCCAGGGGCAGTCACAGCTTCTCTGGGTACCCAGTGCCAGGGCCTCCCCACAGCAGCTGGAGCTGGTTTTAGGGGGAAGAGCAAAAGCTTTGGGGAGCGTTAACTCAGGGAAAGGCAAAGCAAGAGGGAACAGGCTGGCCTTTCCTAAAGGGGCACTAGCAACGACGTCAGGCTCTGGAATGGTGGCCCATAGACATGGTGTTTGCCAGGATTTGGTGGCCCCCTGGGAATTTTGTGGCCCCTGTGAAGAGTGGCCTGTGAACACCGTGTTTTCCAGGATTTTGTGTCCCCTGAGTATGGTGGCCCACGGGCACGGTGTTTCCCAGGATCTGGTGTCCTCTAGGGAGGCTGTCCTACGGACACGGTGTTTCCCAGGATTTGGTGTTCCCGGGGGCGTGGCCAGTGTCCCCGGGCGTGGTGGCCACCCCCCGGGCGTGGCCAGTGCCGGTGCCCCGAGTCCCGCCCCGGGCGGGGTCCCGCTCCCGCCGCCGCTCGGGCCGGCAGTGCTGCCGGTGCTGCCGCCGTCGCCTGGGGATGTACGCGGGCAGGAAGAGGAAGAAGCCGGTGCCCAAGAGGTGGGTGCAGCGAGGGGGCTCCCCACGGCCATCCCCTTGCGTCGGACTGGGCAGGGCGAGCGGCAGTCGGGCAGCAGGAAGGTTCTGGGGAAGCGCCCGGAGCCGCTCTGGTGCGAGGGCTGGGGGAGCGAAAGGGAGCAGCATGCTTGGCTTGCTCGGTTTTAATTAGGGTTAATTGGAGCTAGCGCTGTGCCGGCTCTGGCGCGCCGGTGAGAGAACAGAAATCCCAGAGATGCTTGCCGGGCGTGGTGGCCACGAAGCTCGCCGGAGAGTTTGAGCTGCTCATCAGTGATTTGTTTTGGTGCCTGCCTAAATCAAACGTACAGCAATTAGAAATTACCGAAACATCTCGATTCCTTAATTATTAATTACCACGCCACTCGGTAGCTGTTGCAAAATATCGCCCTCGGTGTGTCCCCAGTGTTTCCTGCCTGCCCCGTGCCTTCCCCAGCTCCCAAGTCCCACCAACCTGTTTAAGCTCAGCTTTTCCAGGTGTACGGAAACCAAAGGTGGATATCTGTTTCTGGGAGGCTGTGAGGGAGGAGGTGGATGAGCTGAGTCGAAGCCCGGGATGAAGGAGGGAGCATCAACATTTTAAACCTGTGACGAGGTGACCCTGAGCCTCTCTTGGGTATTTATTTGTGAGTTTTATTGTGGAAACATGCAGGATAGTTGTTTTACCTTAAACCTGTCTCCTGTTCATCTCGGAGCAGTGCTTCTTCCAGCCTGAAGGTTTGGGCTGGGTTTGTGTGGGAGAAGGTCTCTTTGGAGCAGATTCTAATTCTTCCCTGATTCTGCGAGGTCAGCCTTGGGAATGGGCAGAGGTTGTTTTTGTCTGTGACCGGTTGGATCTCGGAGCGGGATCCTGCTGGGAGAGGCCAGGCAGGGCAGGGCTGGTGGCAGCGGGATGTGCAGCCAGCCGGAGGGGATGGGATGGGATGGGATGGGATGGGATGGGATGGGATGGGATGGGATGGGGAGGATGAACTGAGGGGCTTCTCTAGTCCCTGCTCAGGGCTTTTTACTTATTTAAAAAAAAAAAAAAACTATTAATAAGAATTAGGAGACAATAGATCAGCTCAGGTAAATTCCAGTGTCGGGAATAATCTCCCTTGGTGCTTGGGAAAAACAAACCCCAGCAGCAGCAGCACAGCCTTTGCCCTCCTGAGAGCTGAGCTTTCCCTCAGCATAGAGGCCACCAGCTTCACCATGAACCCTGTGGCACAGTGTGCATCATAACCACTGGACCAAGAGGAAGGGAATTTAAATAGGTTTTGAATGTCTAGACTAAGTTTCAGCAGGAACAGAGGTGTTAGAGGTGACTTGCTGCTGGCTGTGTCACCCCATGTGCCCCAGACAGAGGATTTTCAGCATTTGGCCAGGCTATCCCAGGGATTCTGTTACACCTCAGTGTTATACCCACTGCCCTGCTCATCTCCAGTCTCCTCTTCTTTCTGTCTGTTTGGGGCTGGTTTTGGATGGTGAGTGGCCAGAGGGCTTTAAAGGTTATCTGAGGAGTCTCAGTCTAATTTTCTTCACCCCTTTTTTTTTTATCAAAGGAAAACTATTTTAATTTTTCTCCTTCCTAGTGCGTGACTGTGATTTCAGAAGTGTTTAAGCTCTGTGAAAGCCCTGGTGCCAGTGTGTTTTACCCAGCTTGTGTGGACTAGTTTGAATCTGGGTTGTGCCAGCCTCCTTTTGAGAGGGGATATCCCTCCTGATGCTGCTCCTCCAATTCCAGCAGGATTGAGCTTTCCTGGGGAGATGCTGCAATTTGCCATTCAGCCTTAAGAGACCCCTCGGTCTCTCTGTGTGATCCAAAAATTCAACAGACACCTCAGTGCATTTTGTTTAACGTTCATTTCCTCCAATGTCACGCATGCGAGCAGCCCTGCCAGATGAGATTGGAGAGTGATGGCAGAGGAGAGAGCTTAAATTGCTGCTAAATACTGGCAGATCCTGTTATCCAGAGCTCCTTCCAGAAGCAGGGATGCCTGCAGAGAGGGAGTTTGTGGTTAGACAAATTACATCAAACCAAAGAGGATGTGTGTTAGGGGATGCAGCCAAGTGAGGTACAGAGCTGGGGGGCACTGAAGGGTTTGTCTGCAAGCTACGAAATTCAGATTGGATTAAAAAATGAAGGAGACAGGGTGACATGCAAGACTCTAACGTTAAAGTTATTAACTGAGCTCCTACTGCTGCCCTGGGGTTTTGGCTGGGGTGAGTGAAAGAACTGCAGCTGATAGAGATGGGATCTTGTGTAGGCGGCTCTCCTGGACACTATTCCTTCTGCAGGCTGAGGGTTGCCCCCAGGGCAAAGTTTGGCATCAGATACTGGTTTAGTTTGGAAATGCCCATCTGAAAGGGTCAGAAATCAGAATATGGAAGAAAACAAAACTTCTCATATCACCTTTTTTTTTTTTTTTTTTAAAGAGAGGCTATTTTCTAAGTGCTGTGCCCTAAACCACCCTATGGGATATCCATTTGTTTAAGTCACAGAATCCCAGAATGGTTTGGGTTGGAAGGGACCTTAAAGCTCATCTCATTCTGTCACATGGCTGCCCCTGGATCCCTGGAAGTGTCCAAGGCCAGGTTGGACAGGGCTTGGAGCAGCCTGGGATAGTGGAAGCTGTCCCTGGCCATGGCAGGAGGGTGGAATGAGATGGGCTTTAAGATCATTTCCATCCCAAATCAGTCTGGGACTCTGTGATTTCTAAGAGAAGCAGAGTGTGTGTGGAAAAATCTGAACCATTTCACTGTTGTGGCTGCATCACAGCCAGTGCTGGGTTTGGAAAGAGCCTGTTGGACAATCCCAATCTGATTAACCCCTCCTCTGCCTCTTGCAGCCCCAAACCACTAACCCCTGAGGGTGTGAAGTCCAACCCCTCCAAGCGGCACCGGGAGCGTCTGAACCAGGAGCTGACCAGGCTGACAGGGCTGCTGCCCTTCCCCGAGGATGTGTGCTCCAGGCTGGACAAACTCTCCATCCTCCGGCTGGCTGTGGGCTACCTGAAGGTCAAGAGCTACCTGAGGGGTGAGTGTCCATGCTGGGAGGGGGGAAAAGCCCCTGCGGTCAATCCCCACTGCACAGCTCACATCCCACCCCAAGCTTTGGATGGGAGGTTGTGTTTCCTGAAGGTAGCACGATGATGAGTTGTGGCATCGGGCCCTTGGATGGTGATACTGGCAGGAAAATGTGACCATGGATGGAAGGAGCAGCTTGGGGGCCTGCCCAGCAGCTGAGACCTCCTGCAAAGTTTCTCCATCTCATTAGCAGCCATCCTTTATGTCCAAAACCTTTCCTGTGTCCTACTCCCACCAACCCATAGAGAAGGGAGAGGTGGGTAAAGCAGTGTGTCTTGTTGAACAGCAACATTGCCCTCATCTAACTGGAATGGCAATTTAAATTAATTAAATAATTGAGCATTCATCATGTAATACATATTGCATGTTCCCTTTTATTATATTCCATATTCTGTATTTCCTTATTTAGTCTATATTATATTTATTCCATATTGCTTCTTCCTCCCTCTCTATTCTTCTTCAACCCTCTATTATTATAATTAAAGTATATTTAATAAATTATAACATATATATGGTGCAGAGCCTGGCTGGGGGTAGTCAGCCCATTCCCAGGAGTCCCCAGCATGTGGGGACAGGGTCGTGTTCCCTCTCCAGTGACTTGGGCCTGATGCAATGGGTGATGGACACTGGGGAGGGCAGGGCATGTGGAGTGGGAAGGCAGCAGCAGCTTTTTATTTTTAGAGGCTCCCATTGTGTCCTCTCCCTGCTGCAGAATGGATAAACTTGGCTCCCTTGACTTTTCCCTCTTGCCTGCTCCTCTGGGCCTTCTCCTGCTGGGATGCTGGGCTCCAGGAGGAGGCCCGTGTGCCAAACTCTCCAGATGGGACCTGTGCCTCCAGCAGGAGCTGGATGTGCTCAGCGTGTGCTCCCCAGCGTGGGAGCTGCTCTGGAAAAGCATTTGGCATTGCAGGGGTTCTGCAGCCCTGTTCTGCCAGGACAATTACTCCCATCTGGCCACTTGCCTCTGATTTCCAGCTCCTTGCCCTTGCTCTGCCCTGAAGTTCATCTTGTTTGACTTCAGATCATCCCAGATCCATCAGGGTCGGCCTGGGTCCCAGCTGCAGGTCACAGCAGCCTGCTCCTGGTGTGTCCCGTCGGGCATTTTGGGGGGACACGGTGGCACCCCTTGTGCTCTGCTTTCTGCCTCAGGTTTGCTGTGCCCTGCTTCTTGCAGGCTCCTCTACTGCAGCAGGAGAGCATGGTGAGCATCCCTGTCCTCTCTGCATCCGAAGCCCAAGCCTTATCTCCAGCCAGGAGAGAGATGGATGTTTTGATAGAGTGGTAATTGCCTTATCTCCAGGCAATTGAGAGACCAATTGCACAGTGGGCTCAGGGTGATGCCCTGATGTCGCCATGTTTGTACAGGTCCCCATAAGTTGTAACATTGTAGCTGTAGTTTCCCATGCTTGTTCTGTAAACATGGTCCTTGTTTTCCTTAACCAACCAGGATTGTTTTGCACTTGTTTTTCATTCCTTTCCCTGGGGTGGAGAAAGATGATTGACCATGTCTACAGAACAAGCATGGGAAACTACAGCTGCAGTGTTACAACTTATGGGGCCCTGTAAAACCAGGGCGACACCCTGAGGCTCCTTTCTCCCTTGTGCTGCATTTCTCCAGCCCTAGAGTGAAGCTTCCCTGTGTTGTCTGAGTCTTGTCTGGCTCCTAGCATCAGGAGAAATCTGAGAAGGGGCTTCCAGCCTTCTCCATCTTCTCTAGTATTTCTGAGGTGTGGGCACTGTGTGCTCCTGGCTTGGGAACAGAGCTGTTTGATGGGGTGTAGGAAGCCAGGCATCAGGGTGTGGGACAGAGCAGAGGGCAACCACAGTGGGTTTGGGTGCTGGTGTCAGTGCCTGCTTCCACAGTAGATACAAGGGAAATGGAATTGTCATCTGCGTGGGATCCTGGTTTCCATTGCAGGGTGTGACTCACTGCATCATCTTTTGAATCTGCTTTGCTTTCAAATGTTCTTCTCTGTCTGTGCTTTAATGAGAAACCAGACTAATCAGTAGTTTGCTGGGAATGCCAAGCTTCAGGCCTAGAAAAGGGAAGTTCTTGGAGCTTCTGATTCAGGGTATGCTCATCTGTAACTTGGCTGTGCCCTGGGGCAAACGCTGCAGGTGTTGCACAGCTCCCTGCTGTTTAGGGTTTTCTTAGTCTTCCCTGTGCTAAACCAGGGGCTCAGGGCTTGGTCTCCCCCAAATTTTGCCCAGCCTGTGAGTGGTGCTGGGTAGTAGTGACAGCTCTGGCGCTGCCTTAAAGGCACTTTAAAGGTTTTGTCACTCGTGTAAACAGTGTCTGAACCTCACCACCAGACTTGTGCTGAGCTCTGTCTGCAAACCAATTTGCAGTGGTTGCTGCTTGGGCCTGTATCTGACAGTCGCCCAGACAAATCTGGAGTGACTTTGCTGACCCCTGTCTCTTTGAGAGCAAGTGCCCAAGGAGAAAACCTCATGTCTGTGTTAGTGGCTGTCACAATGCTCTGGGCTCTCTGTGGTGTGACCGGAGTCCCACTTGCTGCAAAGAGGGAGATCTCATGAAAGCTCGGATGGATTTTAGCCCTGAGTGGCTTGGGAAACCTCCAGCTAGCTAGAGAGCTGTTTCCTATGGTTCGTGTAACAAAGGATGCAGATAGTGGGGTTGCAAATGTGGCTCTGCCAAGGGTGAGCAAGAAAATGGGGCTTAAAATGCTCTCTGAGGCAGAGAGGGTGTGATGAGGGAATGTACTGCCATGCCTTCTGCCTAGGACACCCGGCAGAGAGGTCTGCAAGAGAGAGGATCCAGAGTCCCACACTGGTTTGGGTTGGAAGGAAGTTCATCCAGTGCCACCCCTTGCCATGGGCAAGGACACCTCCCACTATCCCAGGCTGCCCCAACCCCATCCAGCCTGGCCTGGAACACTTCCAGAGATGGGGCACCCACAGCTGCTCTGGCAATCTGTGCCAGGGCCTCACCACCCTCACAGGGAAGAAATCTTCCCAACATCCAACCTAACCCACTCTCCTTCAGAACCCATTGAAAACCCTGTCACAGTGTGAGACCACACTCTGGAGTCTGGCAAAGCTTGAGCTATCTAACAGCTCCTGTCAAACAGTGAACAATGGGGCACCTCCCCATCCAGCTGACCTGGCTGGAGCAGGGGCTTGGCTTAGGAGGTCTCACCAGCTCCTTTCCCTCCTCTGGTGCTGGCCTCACCAGTCCCCTCCCCAGTGCTCTGCTGCAGGGCGGCTGGCAGCCAGGTCTCCCTGGGTAATCTGACTGCAATCAGCACTTAATTAGCTTTTTTATTCATCTCCTTGTTTGTTGTTACCATGGGCCAGAGCTGCAGGGGTCAGAGCCTGAAGTGACTGAGGCAGAGAAAGGAGTCAAGCTCAAGTGTCTCCTTGGGCAAGATCCTGCAGGACTGTGTGGCATGAGGGTTTGCAGCAGGAGGTTGGAGAGGCTGGCGTGGGCTTGGGGATGCCAGCACTCCCCAGGGCATTTCTGTGCTCCTTGGAAAACGCAGAGTGACTTTTCCTAATAGTTTATAATCCATAGGTTTGGCGTTTGCCTGTTTCACTTGGATGGCATGAGCCTCCTCTGCTTGGCACCATGCCTTTGTTAAACAGCTGAGGCAAAGGTTGGTGCTAATTTGACAGGGTTTGGGATCGGATCCAAGAGGAAAACGGTTGTGCGTGGCTTGGTGTTGCTGGGAGCTCCTGGCTTTTGGATGCCAGGCACCTCTGGAGCCTGTTCAAAGAGAAGTGTTTGCTGTGGGTGGAGCTTGTCAACTCCCCCTGGTGTAACCCGGTCTGTGAGGGCGGATCTGGCTCTGGGGCTGTTACCAATTACCTCTTATTTTCAGTGCCACATTCATGCCAGAGGCAAGGGATGTGCTTTGGCCTCCATGGCTGCCTTGCCATGTTTTTCTTTGGGAATGTGATAGGCAAGAAAGTGAAGAGATTGGATGACTTTGCTCCGTTTTCCTTCTTTCTCCTGCTGGAAGTTTTTCCTCCATTGCAGGGCTTAGGAACCTCCTTGCCAACCCAAAGGGGGATGCTCTTGGAGATGTATGGGGAACATCCTTGTTGCCCTGGTTTTACAGGGCCTCATAAATTGTAACACTGTAGTTGTAGTTTCTCATGCTTGTTTTGTAAACATGGTTCTTGTTTTTCTTAACTAGCCGGGATTGTTTTACACTTGTAGAATTGTTTTTCATTCCTTTCCCTGGGGTGGAGAAAGATAATTGACCATATCTTTGTCCTGTAAACCTTTAGGGGTGTTGACCCCTTTCACCAATCTTTGACTGTCCTTAGAAACCTATAAAAATAAGTAAATAAAGAAGAGCAGAGCTTTTGGTCGGTCCTGCCTGGTAAAACCACTGCTGCTCTGTGACCTGCGTATTTCTTCTGTTGCCAGCTAACCAACACATCCTGATTCACTGATGCTGGAAACTCTGCTGATCCTGCCTGGCATCTTCCCTGGCTGAGTGAAAGCCTTGCATTGTTTGGGCATCACACCAGCAGCAGGAAACCTCTTGCAGTGCTCTGGCTGGTGTTGGGGTTCAGGACAGAGCTGGATTTCCCCCCTCCTGTCTTAGACATTACACACAGCCTCTATCCCAGCACTTTGAAAATGTAAGTGATCACCAAATTGCTTCATCAAATGCCTGGGACTCAAGTGGTAACTGCAGATGGCTTTTGCCATGGTCTTTTTCATAGAATTATGGAATCATTAAGCTTGGAAAAGGCCTCTACAATCATCAAGTCCAACCATTAACTCAGTACTGCCAAGGTCACCACTAACCCACGTCCCTAAGCACCATATCCACATAATAATTCCCATTAATTGTCACAGATGCACTGCATGAGATTGAAAACACTGGGCACAAACAGCAGAAGTGCATCGTCCTTTTATCTTTTATCCAGTTATTTCTGTTGTTGTGGGTCTGTTATAGCTGGGATACACATTGGACCTGTTTCCTTTAATCCCATTAATTCGTGGTCTCAGCTGCTTTGTGTGGAAGCGAGTCTCACCTGCTCCAATAAAGGAGTATGTTAAATGGGATGAATTAGCCAGCTTTTAATACAACTTGTCACCTGCTTTGCCCAGCCCATGGCGGGGGGGGTCTCTTCCTCCTGCCAGCCGCTGTTCCCAGGCCATCCTAGCCATCAGCCCCTTGGAGACCTGACTGCAGCAGGCTGAGGGATCCATGGCTCTGGGTGGGATTCCAGAGGGTGCCATCTCCCCATCTTGTCTCAAGCAAGTGGGGTGTTTCAGGAGTGATCCCTCCCTCCCATGAGGTTTCCTGTGTTGTAAATGGTCTGGGATACGATTTCCAGGCCTTCTCCCCAGGCCAGGTCACCACAGTGTGTCCCATGGGAGACAGATTCAGGGGGATTTTTTAGCTCAACTCTGCAGAAATGGGCTACTCCATGTTTGAGAGAAGGGGAGGTAAGCACCTTTGGCGGCAGATTAAAAGCCCCTTGCTGAGATCAGTGGGAGAGGTGAAGAAGTTTTGCTGGAAAGCACAAGATGGGTATTTCCTGCTGGGTTCTGTAAGCCACAGCAGCTCTCCCTGCAGATGCTGCTGGTGGACACTGGGAGAGAGCTGGAGACCAGATGCTCTCAGGACATGCATCCTCTCAAAAAGCTCTCTGCCCTTTGAAGCTTTATTTTGGAAGAGCTTGTTTCTTTTTGAAATTCCCTGCCAGCCTGCCTCATTTCAATGCTTTAGAGAGGAGTCAGCCCTTCAAAAGAAATCAAATTTTAAACGAGAATCGATGTTTCATTTTGAAACTATTACGCTCCATGAAGTGCAGATTGAAGCCATGTGGTCCAGATGGGATGGTTTTCCTTGGGGATCACAGGGCAATCACATGAGGAGGCCTTTTGCTTGGTATCTCCCCGTTGAACCTCATCTTTCCCAACCTTTTCCCAGAGGTCTCACATCCCCTGATGTGGCTGATCTGATGGCACAGAATGGAAAAGGGCAGAAGCTGTGGCTGATGGAGAAGGTGGAGATGCTGCCTGAGCATCTCCAAGGAGCAATGAGAATCTGAGTGAGGAAGAAGTATCCCAGCTATGCCAGTGGTGGAGATGGAGGCTGGCTCTGCTTCAGAGCTCCCTCTCCACTGCTGTTCATGTCACCTTGTGCAAGACCTGCAGATAATTACCCTGACCCTACTGTATCCCTGCCCTGGCTGCTGACAGCCACCATGGGCGGATGCTTGTTGGCACTTAGGCTCCAGGTGTAAATACATCCCAGGGATGCTTTGACTCCAAGTTTGGTTCTAATTCAAATGTGCCAGTCCATCAGGGAAAATGCTTTTGCATGCTGATGGTTTGCTGCAGAGCAAAATGTCCCAGATCAGCAGTTTCATGTGAAACTTCTTTAGGTTCCAAATTATTTTGGCTTTCAACTTGGTGTTACCAGGGAAGAAACCAAACAAACCTTTAAAACATTACAGTGGTGAAGTGAGAGCTTCTGCCACAGAGCGAATTAAATGTATGGTCAGACTTGGGATGGTTTGAGGTTCTTCCTCATTTCCTAGTGCTTCCCAACATTCAGAGGATCTTTTCCCTTTGGATCCAGCACCGTCTGACACCCAGGGCTGAGATCTGAATTACATGGTGTATAGTGAGCTCTGTCAGACCTCAGGGAGCTGCAGGAGCTGGTGGTGGTGGCGAGGTGGGGTAGTTCCTACATGGGAGCTGCTTTGAGCTTTTCTGTGATTTGGGGATTTTTTTGTGAGCTGGCACAAAAACATGCCTTGAAAATTGTCCTTATGCTGGAAGCTGAGCTTGGATTGAGTTTTTTCAGTGATAATCAACAGATAAAGGACCACACTGGGGATGTTCCTGGGAGCCTCTGTCCCCATTCCTGTTCCCTGAACAACCAGTTCTGTGTAAGTCCCATGACGCTCGAGGTCCCACAAGCAGGGCAGCAGGAGGTTTCGTGCTGGCTGCACCCAGGGCTGTTGCCTTGAAGGCATCCAGTGCTGAAGCATGAGGCAGCTCCTGAATCAGCCTGGGGAGGTCATGGCAGCAAGTCCTGGGAGCTGAGAGCTCTGAGGTGTCACTGGAAGTGCCATGGCCACCAGCTTGTGATCTGCTTCCAAGCAGCCAAAGATGGAAGGGAGAAATGGGATCAAGCAGGGGAATAATCTCTTGGAGGAAGCCCTGGGCAAGTTGGGTGTGACTCTGTAAGTGGGCTCTGTGCCAGTTCCCACTGATGGTCTCACCTTCCTCCACACTGGGTCCACGGGCATCCAGTAGCTGCATGAGCAGCCCTATGGTGGGGAGGAGGAAGGGGAGGCTCCTGGCTTGCTCCTTCCACACTGATTTCTTGCCTTCTCTCTCGCAGCTACAGCTCCAAAGGTTGGCACCTGCGTGGATCAGCCCAGAGCCCGAGGAGGGGACAGATGGACAGAGCTGCAGGGTGATAGGGAGCTGTTTCCTGAGGGGGAGCTGCTGCTCCAGGTATGATGCTGTGGCTTGGTCATTTGGGCTCTCCCCAAGCAGCTCTGGAGCTTGTGGTTCCATCTGTGGAGCGAGAGGAGACCCTGCCTTGCCCAGAGCTGCTTCGCTGTGATCCTGCAGGCACTAAGTTCCTGGGGACAGAGACCAGTGACACTGCCAGATCCCCATTCCCGCCATTCCCTCTCATCCCCACTGCAATGTGCTGCCCCTTTGATTATGTTACAGTTCAGGGCACAAGCTCAATCCCAGCTAAGAGGTTCAGGGGTATCACATGGTGGTGTAGGCATTGATCCCTGAGAAGTTTCCAAGATGCTGGGCTGGTTCATTTTCTTTAGCAAAGGCCAGGAGGAGAATATTGAGAGCCATGGGACAAAACATCCTCCAGAAGCTCCTTGCCCTGCCTGGGGTATTGCGTGAGCTCCACAGAGATGAGTTCACAGCCTGCCTGGGATGGGAAAAGCCCAGCTTCAGTTTGCAGGTTGTGGGGGAGGAAAGAAGGGCAGATGGATGTTGGAAAGCAGTGGTGGACAAAAGCAGTGTTACATGGGAGCTTTGCTTTGTGGGAAGGCCACCATGTGTCTCATGGAACAGTGTCAGTGTTGCTCAGAGCACAAGACGCTCCCACAATGAATCAGCCTCCTACAATGCTGCTGGTTTGGCTGCCATTTATAAATGTGAGCTGGAAGGGCCTGGCATGGAAAGGTCACATGGAAAGGCTGGCTGCCGTACAGGCATCTGGGCACGTCAGCTCAGGAGCATGCTGCTCCCTGGAGCTGCAGGGCAGGTCTGTGCAAGACCTTCAGTTGTTCCTTGTTCTTGGCATCTCCTATGCCTGGGCTTTCACAGAATCCCAGAATGGTTTGGGTCGGAAGGGACCTGAAAGCTTATCTTGCTGCCGCAGGCAGGGACACCTTCCACTCTCCCAGGCTGCTCCAAGATCCATCCAACCTGGCCTTTGACACTTCCAGGGATCCAGGGGCAGCCACAGCTTCTCTGGGCACCCTGTGCCAGGGCCTGCCCACCCTCCCAATATTCCATCTAACCCTCTGGCAGCATGAAGTCCCCTTGTCCTACCCCTCCATGCCCTCTCCAGCTCTCTTGTAGGCTTTCTGGGCCTTCAGTCCTCTTCTCCCACCTCTCCAAACACCAGCAGATGGATGCTTGGCTCTCTTTAAGCCTGGCTTTGGTCGCCTCATCCCTGCTCCTGCAGAGCCCTCCAGGCAGTGTGAGCAGACCCCCAGCAGGAGCCTCCATGTGGGATTTTGGTGAGGCAGTGACTCCTGGGAGCTCAGTGTGACTTTTGGCAGTGAACCCTGGACCGCACGAGGTCCCCTCTGGTCCCAGCTGTGTGCGAGTGTGACAGTCACAGAGGAGCAGCTGGATACCAGGAGGCAGCCCCAGCATGGAGCTGCTCCTGAGCGCTCTCCAGGGCTTTGGACTTGGACTATACAACGGCAATTTGTTGAGCCACCAGAGCAGTGGCAGGCTCGGGTGACTGAAGGCATCTGGAGAGCTTATGAGGTGTTACTGTGACACAAAACCCCCCTGCTGAGCTGTCTGGTGGCTTTTTTTTCCTCCCCTCAAAGCTCATTTTAATCAGATACTGTGATTTGTAGAAAACTCTGACTCTGGGTCCCTCAGGGGGCTGCAGCAAGCTGGATCTGTACGCTAGATTTCCATTTAGGGTGTTCTTTTTCTCATTTCTCTCCTTCTATTCACTAATAAATTAAACATATCACGGTCAAGAGCAGGGGGCATGAGTTACTGTCTAAGGCAGTGCTTTGCTTTTGGGGGAAATCAGCCTGAAATGGTCACCAGAATCACAGATATCACAGAGCTGGAAGGGACCCACAGGGATCATTATGACCAAAGCAGAGCCCCAGGAGAATGTAGCTATTCCCAGCTGAAGAGGAGGAAACCAGCTCGAGGTCCTCTATGAAACCTCTCCTTAGCTGGTCCCTCCTGATGCAGGAGCTGCCCTGCAGTGCGAGGGGCTTCCATGGGGGGTTTGGAGAAAATAATCAGTCCAGCTTGGATCATTGCTTGTGCTGGGAACAAAAAACTCCACAGAACTGAGTCTTGCATGGTAACAAGGTGCTGTCCTATTGAGGCTTCTTGTTGAGGAAGAAGGTCCCTTCCTGTCCCTGAATGCTGAAGAAACTGGGGGATTTCATGTTGAAGCTGGGGAGAGTAACTTAGGACTAAACTTTTGCTTTCAGGCACTCAATGGATTTGTCATCGCCGTGACCGGAGATGGCTACATCTTCTACATCTCCCCTACTGTGCAGGACTACCTGGGCTTCCACCAGGTGAGCACCGTGCTTTCCTGGCTGGAAACAGATGGATGTAGTCCTGCTGTGGGAAGGAGGTGCAGATGGGAAGCAAAGCTTCCCAAAGGGCAGCAGCTCCCATGGCAGGAACTGGAGTTTGCCTGTTCTTGTAGTGCCCAGGAAGGGAAACGTTGTGCCGTGTCCTCCTGCAGACACCTCTGCCAGGCTGTTCAGGAGTGGACACCATTCCCTTGTGTCATTGCAGTCGGATCTCATCTACCAGAGCGTGTATGAGCTGATCCATGCGGACGACAGGGCTGCCTTCTGCCGCCAGCTGCACAGGAGCCCGCTGCATGCTGCTGATAGTGAGTGCCAGGGTGATCCCTGTGGGGCTCCCCTCAAGCAGCTCTGAGCCACGAGCTCAGGGGGTGCAGCTCAGCTTAGACAGCTTCCTTTGCCCTTTGCTTTTCCAGCCTTTCTCCCTGAGCAGCTGCTGCTGGCCGGCATGTCCAGCCCGCAGCAGCTCCACGCTGAGAAGCACTCCTTTGTGGAGAGGAGCTTCACCTGCCGCTTCCGCTGCCTGCTGGACAACTCCTCAGGGTTCCTGGTAATGCTGGGACACCCCTCTGCTCCCCCAGAGCCACCTGCGTCCCATAGGGATGAGAGCACAGCCCGTTCCCACCACCCTGTTTGCTTCACGCCCACTTTTTCTAATCCCCTGTAAGGCCTTGAATTTCCGTGGGCGCCTGAAGTTCCTTCATGGACAGCAAAAGTCAGCAGCAAAGTCCCCAGTTGCCCTCTTTGCCATTGCAACACTCCTCCAGCCTCTCTCCATCCTGGAGCTCCGGACTAAGACACTGATCTTCCAGACAAAGCACAAGCTGGACTTCACTCCCATGGCGTGTGATTCCCGGTAAGGCATCTCTCACTTTCCCTGTGGCAAAATCCCTGGTGCTGGACAGAAAACTAGACCTGGTGGGTACCAGGAACACCTGACCCAGCTCCCATGGCCTGATGCTTTTGTCTGTCTGCTGCAGGCCCCCAGTCACACTGGGGGCAGGTTAACGGGACACCAGCACTTCTTGTCTGCTGTGATTTGGGTGGTTTTGTGGAACAGGGGATGCAGCTCAGCCCAGGGTGGAGAGTTGCACCACCCAGAGCAGGAGTCTGGCCAGTGGGGCAACTGTAGGGGCTGTATCCCTGGTGCTACTGTGTTTCTGTTCTGTCTCCAGGGGAAAGGTTGTGCTGGGATACACAGAGATGGAGCTGTGCAGGAGGGGCTCCGGGTACCAGTTTCTGCATGCGGCTGACATGATGCACTGCGCAGAGCACCATGTGAGAAGTGAGTGCTGGGGGGTGTTTGTGGGGTCCCTCAAGGCTCTGGCCTGGCTGTGCTATTGCTCCTTGGTATTGTCTGTCCCAGGGTTGGAGTAGCTACGATAAAGGCTCTTCCTCCTGGATGAGCTCAGGGAGCTGACAGAGACAGCATCCTGCATCTCCTGCCCCCATAGCATGGGCACGAGGTGATGCTCAGCCTCATGGGTGGCATCTTGCACACGTAATTTGTCTGCCTCCGTGAAGGAGCTCTGTGTGTGGCAGCTGTCTCGTGTCCCTGTGCAGTGATGAGGACGGGGGAGAGCGGGCTGACAGTGTTCCGGCTGCTGACCAAGCGCAGCGGCTGGGTGTGGGTGCAGGCCAACGCGCGGCTGGTCTACAAAGGGGACAGGCCCGACTGCATCATCGCCCGCCAGCGAGCCTTGTCGTGAGTATTGCTGGCCTCCTGCACCTGCTCTGGGCCTGGGGGGCTGCCCCAGGCACGCAGAGGCCAGGAGGGTGGAGGAAAGGGTAGGTGGGGTTGGCACTTGGCAGCATTTGTCCTCCTGTGGTGTGAGTGAAACGGCTCTGAGGAGGTGGTTGTGGGCACGCTCCTGCCTGGGAGCAGCAGCCCTTCCCTGAGCCTTGCAGACCTCCCTGTGGGCTCCCCAGAGCCCTCTTGTAGCCAGCCCAATCCAGCCCCCTTCTCCTCTAGAAAATCCAGGGCAGGGCTGTGAGTCCACCCCTTGCTGTCAGGAGGGTGATTTTGCCTGGCCTGGAGGAGTTGCTCACGCTGTTTCCATCCCTTTTTCTTTCCACACCAAAGGAACGAAGAAGGGGAGGAACATCTCCGGAAGAGAAACCTGCAGTTGCCTTTCAGCTTTGCCACAGGGGAAGCAGTGTTGTATGGGAATGACCTCCCTGAGTTCTTGGGCTCGTTCCAAGCCAAGGAAGAGGTGCAGGCACGAGCAAACCCCAACTCAGAGCAGCGCTTGGTAGACCCGAACTCTCTGCTCGGGGCCATGATGAAGCAGGATGCATCCATATACAATTCCCACACTGATAACGTGCCTCAGTTCTCCCTGCCAGGTTTCATCCCTGAGCCTGACGGGCTTAGCTGGAACGAGGATGTCAGCAGTGCCAAGGAGGACAGCGACTCCCTCCTGGTGGTCATCGAAACCCTCTTTGAGAAGAGCGAGGGGGATGGAAACGCCTGCCAGAGCCGGAGCCTCGGTGTGGAAGACACAGAGCTGCAGCAGTGGGAGGAGGCTCTGCTCAGCCTGGAGGCAGAGGAGGAGCCGCCAGCTCCGGGGCTTGGCCAGAGGCCAGGCACCAAGGGGACATCCTGCATGGAGCAGATGCTGCTCAGGGAGGGTGCTGGGAAGAGCGTGGACTTCCCACCCTGCCATGAGGAAAACAGTGCTGTGGCTCACTTCCAGCACTGCTGGGCAGCTGGTTCAGCTGCCCCAGCACAGCCCCAGGCACCAGGCACACGGGGAGGCCAGGGGGCTGTGGGCTCTGTAGCCTCTGTTACCTCTGAGGGCAGCTCTGTCCAGCCAGAGCAGCAGGTCCCACTTCACCCAGCAGGAACTTTGCTGGGTGTCCCCGTCTCTAGCAGCAGAGCCTCTGCAGCACTGCAGCTGGCAAACCAAGCCTTTCAGGCAGGAGCTACCCCCTCTGCTCCTGTAGATAGCACTGCTCCTACCACTCAGAGCCAGCCTGGCTGCCAGCTGCTGGGCTCAAGCTGCCCACCCTTGTTGCACTCAGACACGATGGTGGCTCTGTGGCACAATGTTCCCCTCCAGGCAAACCCAGCCAGTTGCCCATCGGAGGCTTGGCTGGCCACAGCTCTGGAACAGCTGGAAGCTGCAGGAATGCACATGGAGTCCCAAACTCTGCCAGCTGGAAACCCTGAGAGCCCTGGGCTGTGGTTGCCACCCCCCTCCCAATCTATTACTTGCCCTGAGTCCTTGTTCTCCGGGGATGGGAACCTCCGTGATGTGGAGGCTGCTCTCTCTGCTCGAGCATCAGCACCCCGAGGAGCCAGGCAGCTGCCAGGGCATGGCAGCTTCCCCAAACAGCCCCTGGTAGCCCATGGACAGCCCAGCTTTTCCTGGGAAGGGGAACAGGCAGTGCTCCAAGAGGACAAGTGGTTCTCCCAGCTGTGGCTGCCACAGGGGAGGAGCCATGGGGCAGGGCCAGTGCCCCACAGCAGGCTCCTGCTGGGCTCCAGCATGGATCCCAGCGCCCAGCAGATGGGCTGGGTGGTGCTGCCTGAGTACCAGTATGGAAACAGCCTTTTTGGGCATGACAGCAACCTCCTGAGGGATGCTGCTAAAGCACCCCTTCCCCAGCGGCCAGGCGCTTTGCCTTGCCCTGCTGAGAACCACCCTGGAGCTCCCTGTTCCTCAGCAGGCTCCGTTTCAAGGTGCTCAGCAGCTCTCCCTGTGAAGGTGGGTGCGGGAGCACCCCTGTGCTCCGGGCAGGGCCCTGGCTGCCCTTCAGTTCCCTTCTCAGCTGGGCAGCCCCTGTGTGCCTCTGAGTTCCAGCTCAAGGTGAGGTGTGAGGGCTGCAGGACCTGAGGGGAGCCCCAGGTGTGTGCCAGGGGTGCAGCCACACCATCCATTGTGGGCAGCCTGGTTTGGCTGTGAACAAGGAGCCCTGTCTTGGAAAGCCACCAGCAGCTGTGAGCTCTTCCCATGCCTGCCAGTGGTGCCCCATGCTCCCTGGCCTCAGGATTCTGTCTTTCAATACTGTCAGGCAGTCCAACATGAAGTGGTTTGGATTTTTTGTTCCATGAGAAGTCTTTCAGGGAGGTGCAGCTGTGCCTCGGGGAGGCTAGTGGGTTCTTGGGGTCCAGGGAAGGACAGTGCTGGCATGTCCATGTGCTTGGGGCAGCTTCTTGCAGAGGGAGCTGCTGCTGCTGCCTCGCAGGCAGGTAGCACTGAGCTGGTGTTTCTCACCAAAACAGCGTGGTCTCCTTATCTCCTGTGTGTGGACCACCCTTGTCATGTGGCTGTTTGGTCCCCTGCGTCATCTCTGCCTGCCTGAGCCTCTCCATCTCCTCCAGAGACCACCCAAATCTTGGAAAAGGTATAACCAAGCACTTGGAGAAGCTCAGCAGCATTGAAGGGTCTAGGTGGGAGGTGGAATTGGTGGGAGTGGAGGCTTTCCAGCAACCTTCTAGGGGAATTTGGGAGAGGTGGGTACCAGACCATTGTGATCTTTCTGGGATGCAGGGTGGGGAAGGTCCAGCCCAGCTCCACTTGGGTTTGTCACTGGCTTGTCCTTGCCTTCCTCTCCTGTGCTCCACAGGATGCTGGCACAGAGGAACAATGGGGGTTCCCCCTGTGGTTTTTCCAGAGCAGTGAG
Source organism: Drymodes brunneopygia (assembly GCA_013400955.1). Classification (NCBI taxonomy): domain Eukaryota; kingdom Metazoa; phylum Chordata; class Aves; order Passeriformes; family Petroicidae; genus Drymodes; species Drymodes brunneopygia. The sequence goes on along the minus strand of VZTZ01008630.1, from coordinate 47,658 downwards.
AAGGAAAGGCAGGGAGGGATGCAGTGACCACTGGCTGCCTCTCCCCTTCAGACCCACTTGGTGCCCCTCAAACCATTGTCCTACAGCCCAGCACAACCACTTTGTTGAATTTTCTTTCTTTTCTATATTTTTAACTTAATATGTGAATGAATTGTTCTTCCCCACCATGGAGCAAAGTCTTGCAGATCCATCAGGGAAACCTGAAAAAAGCAATGATTGGGGAGGGTGGGGTTGGTTTGAGACCACACTGGTTTGCAACATTGGGTCAGAGAGATGAGAGTGCTTTACACCTTCCCCTCATGCTCCCATCACCCTGAGAATCACATCTGCCTGGAACACCAGTGTTAAGCATTTACGAGGAAATTAAATCAGATAAATTAGTGCAGGGCCAGCAGCAAGCCCACATGTCCTGCAATGGTCTCATCTCCCTGAGTCTCTTCCTTCGTGCCCAGCTTTGCCTTGGCTGATGGGGCTTGGAAAAGGTCAAGCTCCTGGCTGCAGGCTGGGAGCAGAGTGATGGTGGAAGGCGCTGGACCCCTCTAGAGTGGCCTGGAGGAGCACCTAGGACAGGGCAAGGAGTTGACTGCTGGCCATGATCCGGATTCAGAAAGCAGCAGGATGGACTCTGCTCACCAGCCTCTGGCACTTGTGAGGATGCTCCCAGCCCTGCAAGAGACGGGTCTTGGGGTGGGGGCACTGCTGCTTGGGGTTGTGATGGACCCTGCTATGCTCTGTCCCTGAGCTCTGAGCTCTCTGCACCTCGTGGCTGTGCAGATGAAGTCTATTCTGGTGGCAGCATCTCATTTTCCGCTCTGTGATCTCTTTGTGCTGCTGGTGGCAGCCGGAAGGTGCTGAGGAGAAAAGAGTTGTCCGGAGCCTCACCCCCTGTGTTTGGCGATGTATTAAAAGGCGATTTGCTTTGTATGGTGCTGATGTTTTGTTTTGACCCGAAACCATGTCTCTCCATTTCCTCCTTGACTGAGCAAGTGCTGGGAAAAGCCTGGCCCCGGTGCTGAGTGTGTGACACTGTCATTGTCACTGTCCCCAGCCACTGTGGGCACGCACAGCAGCAGAGGTGTGACAGTGTCCCCCCTTTGCACCCCAAATTGCCCTGTGGGGTTGCAGGACTCACAGGCAGGGTTACACTCGACATTGACATGCATGGTTATTAGATCCGACTATTAAAAATTATTAGAGAGGTGCCTCTGCCCGAAATAAGGTGTGAATGACACCAAACACCAATGTCAATAGTATGGATTTTTATTTAACAGTAAACGTGAGGGGGGAGAGGGAAAAGATGGGAGGGTGGAGAGAAAGTGACAGAGAAATAGACTAAGCAGAAAAAAAAAAACCACTACTCTGTAGATTTCAGGGATGTTCCGTCGGTCCTCTTCGAGTCCTCTCCGTGTCTTGCTGAGGTGGTGACTGCAGACTACAGCCTGAAGGGAAAGAACCCAACAACCACCAAGTCTATGGGGTTTATAGTCTGCTGAGGCTACGTGGGAACATCCCCTGTACCTCGCCAGGGGCGCGGAGCTTCACACTGGGTAATATTGTGGGTCCCGGGACACTTGGGGACCCTTGACATCTTCTGAGATGTTGCAACTGTCTCCAAGTGAGCATAGTTGAATTAATTATGGCCCATCAGTAGAGATGGGTGCCTTCATATTATGTGTGAATGTCCCCGTAATTCGGAACGGAGTTTTCACAGTTGAGCCATTAGGTGAGGGAGGACATCGGCACGATAAAGACTTACCCCACATGGCAGGATTTGCCTCGTACCAGCCTCCTGCCTTATCTGCAAACCCACTTTGTGGCCTCAGGTGTGCGCGCCCATCTGCACCCGGCAGNGCAGGCAGGTAGCACTGAGCTGGTGTTTCTCACCAAAACAGCGTGGTCTCCTTATCTCCTGTGTGTGGACCACCCTTGTCATGTGGCTGTTTGGTCCCCTGCGTCATCTCTGCCTGCCTGAGCCTCTCCATCTCCTCCAGAGACCACCCAAATCTTGGAAAAGGTATAACCAAGCACTTGGAGAAGCTCAGCAGCATTGAAGGGTCTAGGTGGGAGGTGGAATTGGTGGGAGTGGAGGCTTTCCAGCAACCTTCTAGGGGAATTTGGGAGAGGTGGGTACCAGACCATTGTGATCTTTCTGGGATGCAGGGTGGGGAAGGTCCAGCCCAGCTCCACTTGGGTTTGTCACTGGCTTGTCCTTGCCTTCCTCTCCTGTGCTCCACAGGATGCTGGCACAGAGGAACAATGGGGGTTCCCCCTGTGGTTTTTCCAGAGCAGTGAGAAGGAAAGGCAGGGAGGGATGCAGTGACCACTGGCTGCCTCTGCCCTTCAGACCCACTTGGTGCCCCTCAAACCATTGTCCTACAGCCCAGCACAACCACTTTGTTGAATTTTCTTTCTTTTCTATATTTTTAACTTAATATGTGAATGAATTGTTCTTCCCCACCATGGAGCAAAGTCTTGCAGATCCATCAGGGAAACCTGAAAAAAGCAATGATTGGGGAGGGTGGGGTTGGTTTGAGACCACACTGGTTTGCAACATTGGGTCAGAGAGATGAGAGTGCTTTACACCTTCCCCTCATGCTCCCATCACCCTGAGAATCACATCTGCCTGGAACACCAGTGTTAAGCATTTACGAGGAAATTAAATCAGATAAATTAGTGCAGGGCCAGCAGCAAGCCCACATGTCCTGCAATGGTCTCATCTCCCTGAGTCTCTTCCTTCGTGCCCAGCTTTGCCTTGGCTGATGGGGCTTGGAAAAGGTCAAGCTCCTGGCTGCAGGCTGGGAGCAGAGTGATGGTGGAAGGCGCTGGACCCCTCTAGAGTGGCCTGGAGGAGCACCTAGGACAGGGCAAGGAGTTGACTGCTGGCCATGATCCGGATTCAGAAAGCAGCAGGATGGACTCTGCTCACCAGCCTCTGGCACTTGTGAGGATGCTCCCAGCCCTGCAAGAGACGGGTCTTGGGGTGGGGGCACTGCTGCTTGGGGTTGTGATGGACCCTGCTATGCTCTGTCCCTGAGCTCTGAGCTCTCTGCACCTCGTGGCTGTGCAGATGAAGTCTATTCTGGTGGCAGCATCTCATTTTCCGCTCTGTGATCTCTTTGTGCTGCTGGTGGCAGCCGGAAGGTGCTGAGGAGAAAAGAGTTGTCCGGAGCCTCACCCCCTGTGTTTGGCGATGTATTAAAAGGCGATTTGCTTTGTATGGTGCTGATGTTTTGTTTTGACCCGAAACCATGTCTCTCCATTTCCTCCTTGACTGAGCAAGTGCTGGGAAAAGCCTGGCCCCGGTGCTGAGTGTGTGACACTGTCATTGTCACTGTCCCCAGCCACTGTGGGCACGCACAGCAGCAGAGGTGTGACAGTGTCCCCCCTTTGCACCCCAAATTGCCCTGTGGGGTTGCAGGACTCACAGGCAGGGTTACACTCGACATTGACATGCATGGTTATTAGATCCGACTATTAAAAATTATTAGAGAGGTGCCTCTGCCCGAAATAAGGTGTGAATGACACCAAACACCAATGTCAATAGTATGGATTTTTATTTAACAGTAAACGTGAGGGGGGAGAGGGAAAAGATGGGAGGGTGGAGAGAAAGTGACAGAGAAATAGACTAAGCAGAAAAANGGTGGAGAGAAATTGAAAGGTAAATAGACTAAGCAGAAAAAAAAAAACCACTACTCTGTAGATTTCAGGGATGTTCCGTCGGTCCTCTTCGAGTCCTCTCCGTGTCTTGCTGAGGTGGTGACTGCAGACTACAGCCTGAAGGGAAAGAACCCAACAACCACCAAGTCTATGGGGTTTATAGTCTGCTGAGGCTACGTGGGAACATCCCCTGTACCTCGCCAGGGGCGCGGAGCTTCACACTGGGTAATATTGTGGGTCCCGGGACACTTGGGGACCCTTGACATCTTCTGAGATGTTGCAACTGTCTCCAAGTGAGCATAGTTGAATTAATTATGGCCCATCAGTAGAGATGGGTGCCTTCATATTATGTGTGAATGTCCCCGTAATTCGGAACGGAGTTTTCACAGTTGAGCCATTAGGTGAGGGAGGACATCGGCACGATAAAGACTTACCCCACATGGCAGGATTTGCCTCGTACCAGCCTCCTGCCTTATCTGCAAACCCACTTTGTGGCCTCAGGTGTGCGCGCCCATCTGCACCCGGCAGGCCGCTCTGTGCTCAGCCAGCAAAGCTGCAGGTGGACTGTTGGCGCCATCAGCACCCATGGACCATCCCCACCCTCACATCCCCGCTCGCCCATCACCCCCTGCTCATCCCCCAAATCCCCCTTCAGCCCCCTCGTCTCACCACAACCCCCCCCATTACCCCCTACTCCTTCCACTCGCCTTTCACACCCCAAATCCGCTTCACCTCCTCATTAACCCCACCCATCACCCCTTCTCTCCCTCACCTCCACCCCATCAGCTCCCACTCCCTCTTCAGCCCCAAATCCCTCCTCAGCTGCCTCACACATCAATCCCCGCTCCCAATCCCCCCGCAGCCCCAAATCCCCGTCCATGCCGGTCTCCCCCCTCGCCGGGGGCGGGCCGTTCCCGCTCCCATTCCCGCTCCCATTCCCGCTCTCGCTGCCTCTCTCTCTCCCTGAGGGAGCGGCGCTTGGGCGCTGCCGGCCCGGCCATGTACGCGGGGCGCAGGCGGAGGAAGCCGGTGCCGCGGGCGTGAGTGAGGGGCTGGGGAAGGGCTCAGGGGCCGGGGAAGGGCTCAGGGGGTTCCCCCTTCCCCGGTAACGTGGCTGTGCCCGGCAGGACGCGGCCGGGCCCGGCCGAAGGCGGCGGCGGCTCCAACCCGTCCAAGCGGCACCGGGAGCGGCTGAACCGGGAGCTGGAGCGGCTGGCGGGGCTGCTGCCCTTCCCGCCCGACGTGGTGGCCGGGCTGGACAAGCTGTCGGTGCTCCGCCTCAGCGCCGGCTTCCTGCGCGCCAGGAGCTTCTTCGGCGGTAAGGGATGGGCGCCTTTCCTCCCTCACAGCTCCTGCCTGCAGTTGTGTGGGGTCCCCCTCCTCCCTCACCACCAGATCCTCCTGCAACCCTGTCNATCTTTCCCGAGATTTTTTTTCCCTCCTCGAATTTTGACGGTTTTCCCTCACTTGAATTCCGTGGGTTTTCCGCTCTCGAATGTTTGTGTCTGTAAGAGCATCGATTTTTTTGTTTGGGTTGTTTTTCCCCCTCTTGAAATTGATTCCCTCTTTCCGCCTGGAATTTCGTGGGATTTCCCTCTCCTCCTCGAATATAGCTGTTGTGGTTTTTCAGTTTTTTTCTCCACTCGAATTTTGCGTTTGGTTTCTTCCTCCCCCCCTCCCCCCCCCC
>VZTZ01008630.1:0-42278 GCA_013400955.1 Drymodes brunneopygia | reverse complement strand
CCCACCCGAATTTTTTTTCCCATCTCAAATTTTGGTGGGTTTTACCCCCTCGAATTTTGTGTCTTTCCTGTCTTTACCCCCCTGAAATTTTCTTTCTCCCTCTCCCCGAATGTTTTGGTTTTTACTTGCCCTAGAATTTAACCTCTTAGGCCCCAAATTTGGGTTTCTTTCCCCTAGAATTGCTATTTCCCCCGTTCTAACCCACATTTCCTCGCTGTGCCGTCTCCAGCTGCCAGGCTGCGTCTGGCACAGCCTTGGGATCGGGAGGGTTCGGGAAGGATGAGGTTAATTTTGTTTGTGGGTTTCCCTGGAGTATAAAATCCCGGTTTGTGCGGGAGGGTGAGGCAGAGTCCTATGCGTCCCGGGTGGGGAGTTTCCCGATGGAAGTAAGTGCCTTTATCCCTCTGTTCTGATGGATTCGGTGTGCTGGCAGTGAGCAGGAATTCCCTGTGATGCGCTTACAGCTCACTTGGGAGCCTTTTATTTTTGGGAACCGTTCCGCCGCGCTGTGGTTGTGATTAAGAGGAGCCCTCAGGAGGGCATTGAGGCATCCCTGAGTTTTCTTAGTGGAGTAGCAGTGACTCGAAAATGCTGCGTTTTCAGGCCACAGAAACACCACAATTCCTCACTGAATATATTCTATACTTCCTTTTTTCTTTCTTTTTTTTTTCTTGCCCTTTTCCACTCTCTTCTAACCCTGCTTAAAGGTTTGGCAAGTGAGTAAGCTGGAAAAGGAATGGCCTGGGAGAGCTGCTTGCCTTGCAGCACCAGGTCATCGGGAAATCTACTGTTCTGAGATTCTCATTTTGTTTTGGTTTGTTGGGGTTTTTTTCTCCCCTGTCATTCTGTCTGGTTTAATTCCATGGCACCGATTTCAAAGCTTCATCCTTTCAGATGCAGTGTTTGCAGACTGAGTTGGGTTGCTCCTGATGCTTTAAAACAAAACAAAAATCAAAAATAATCCTTAAATGGAGCTCTGGGCAAGCTCATCAACACAACAATTGATTTTAAGTGACTTTATTTTATTTATTTATTTGTCTATCGTCCCTGCTTGAGCACTCCCTGAAAGAAGGACCAGGGAAAGCAAGGACAGAATCTGGGATGTGCTGCCACAAAATGTGAGGAGAAACAGCTGGGGCAGGTCTCAGGTGTTGCCCATGATCTCTGACAGTAATTCACCCAGCAGGCTGATGCCAGCCCATCCCTGGCCTGAATAAATAATTATTGATCTATTAATTATTAATTGGTTTTAATTTTACTTCTGCATCTGGGTTTACGCATAGCTGGTACATGGGGAAGTTTGTACGGGCCTTTGATTTTTATAAAGATGCGTTTTTCCTGGAGACACAGGGATTTTTCTGCTTTATACAGCCCAAAGGAAGGGAAGCTGTCCCTGCTTCCTCTCTGCCTGCCTGGGGGCACCACTAAAGCCTTGCAGTTCAGTGACAGGAATCAGAGGATTTAGGGCTGCTCAGTGTTCTATTGTTTAATCTCTGGAGTGGTTTAGAGATCATCCAGCACTGCCTTTGCTAAGCAGGGTTATTTACCCAAACAAACCCTCCCTCGGGCTGCTGTGCTGGGCTGGTGGCTCTGCTGTGGCTCTGCTGCCGCCCTGGTGCCGGGTGGTGGCTTTCTGCAGGGCTTTGGAAGAGCGGAGGACAAGAGCATCCTGTGTGTGTTTGGATACTGATTCCACTCAGTTTTTTTTCACCCAAATCTCCCCAGTTTAACAAAGCAGGAAGCAGCTCAGTGCCAGGTGTGTTCAGCAGCTCTGGGGGAGGAGGGATCTCAGTCAAGGTCTCCTCCTGATCCACATCAAGTGGAAGAGGATCCCTTTGTGGTGGAGCAGAAGGAGCTGGGGTTGGCTTCCAAGCTTGAGGGTCCTCTCCAAACATCAGTACCAGCTGATTTAAAGCCTTGTACCTCCTTCTTCCCATCCAGGTCTCTCCCTCTTGCAACAGCCCTCCCAAATGCCTTCTTTCTTTTCCCCCTTGGTGAACAAATACTTTTAATTCTTGTTCACCACTTGAACCTTACTCCCTGCTCTGCTGGAGGCTCTTTCAGCACGTGGAGTTCAGTAGAGACAGGGCATCTCCCTGTCCCCAAGCGCGTGTGCTGCTGGTGGTTGTGCCACCACCCCAGGGGGTGCACAGCATGTCACACCAGCTGTGTGCTAGCAGCTTATCCCGTGGTGCCTGGCGGGGCTGCTCCCCTCTAATCCCTCCCTGTTCCACTCCTGGGGAGGAGGTGTCCCAGTCTCTTCCACCTCCCTCACCTTCTGGAGAGGGGGAGAGAAGGAAAGATGCTGCAGGGGAAGGTTTGCTGTCTTGCTCTGCGTGAGGATTTCTTTCCAAGAAGAGAAGATGCCTCAAAGGCGCCGTGTCGTGTGGCTGTCGGGTGCCATCTCTGTGGCTCAGGCCACTTAAACTCCTGGTGGGAGGTCAACAGGCAGAGACGTCACAATGGCCAAGGGCTCACTTTGGAGAAATGTCTCTCGCAGCTTGTTCTTGCCACGTGCTGGGAAGGTCATCTGAGCTGTGCTTGCCATCCTACAGCAAGCCTGGCCCTTCTGGTGTGTGAGGGTAGCCCCTGCTGGGCACTCACTTGCCCCTGGGGGCCAGCTGGTCACAGAGCTGTGCCTGACATTCAGTGACTGACCTGTGGGATTTCTCTTGATGCTCTGAATTGAGTCTGGGGTTTATGAGCTGTAGGAAGAGCGGTAGGAAAAGGTCAGTCCGTGGTGTCAGGAACTGCAGTCTGTGATTGCAGATCTGAGAGTTGTTTTGGGCTATGTGTGGGTTTGAGCTCTGCATGGGTCTGTTTTATATGGAAGCTTAAGGTTGTATAGCCAAAACTTGAGCATTTTTTCTTTCCCGTGTGTCTTTAAAGGATAACACTCCTGTGGATGGTGGGAGCTTGGGGATTTTCCCAGAGTCCTCATAAAATCGTTGTGGCTGCTGTGGGATCAATGTGCAGCCTCGGGGCTGAGCCTCACCCTTTGAACTGTGATATAAACCCAGACTGGTACTGCTGGAGCTGTGATGACCCAAAAAGTGCTTGAGCCGCAGTCAGATCGGGCTGGAAAAGTCCTTTTAATAATATAATTATTATAGACTATATAACTGTGCCCCTGAAACCTCTGCTTAGGAATGAGGGCTTGAGATGGGGCGTGCCGGAGTAAAGCTGCTCATACCTTCCCTCGTCTGCCCTCCCTCCCCCTGAGCTGTGTTTGTCCAGCACTGCAGAGAGCTGCAGCAGAGAAGCCTAGGGGCTGGTTCAAGAAAAACAAAGCCTGGTCATGTGATCACCGTGCTCTCTTAATTGTCTAGGTAATGAGCTGAGCTCGGAGGAGCAATTTGAGCCGGAGAAGTCTTGTGACTTCCCTTAGGTAGGCAGTTTTCCTGCTGCGTGCTTTCCTTGCTGAGTGCTTTTCCCTGGAAAACTCTCAGGAAAGCAGCTGGTGGAAAGCACCAGGTGGTGTTTTAAGGTCCCTTCCAACCCAAAATGTTCCATGATGGACACTAAAGCTCCTGAGGGAGGAGCAGTGGGAGAGGGAGGGTTCAAACAGCTGCTGATGCTGCAGGAGGAAGGAAAATCCTGGCAGGTCCTTGTCCTCTCTGTCCTTGTTTAAACTCCTGCACATGCTTCTCCCTTTGAGACCCGAGTGACACAACCAAAAGCTACACCTAATCAAGGCCTCCTCGCTTCTGAAAGCACAATGAGATCTTTTAAGAGGTCATCCATTATTCACCACGAGTGTTCTTGGAAAGTGGGGTATCCACACTCTTCAGGCGGGGATAAATAATTCATCTGTTTAATGAAATTTTTGCCAGCAGGGAGTTGTGGCAGGTATGAAGTTAAGTAAAACCGTGGTACCCATTAGGAATTAACAAATGGGAAGTCAGGAAGTGTTTGCCAGTGGCTGGAAGATGGGCTTTGAACAGCGCTGATGGGAACCCAACTGATGGTTCAGCAAGGCAGGGAGAAGATGGCTCTTTGGCCTGGTGTCAGCAAATCTGTGCCCACTTCCTTCACCATTTCCATGATGTTTTCTAAATTTCCAATATTTTCTCTCTTACTAGCAATAAAAAGCAGGAAAAAACAATGTTGAAGGATTATTTGATGTGAGGGGGGCCTACCAAGCAGCAGAGCTGCAGATTCCTCTTCCTGCGAGCATGGAGAAGCTGGAGAACTGGATAGGAAAGGGAGATATGCAGATCTATTCGTGGCAGTAGAGACTTTACCATGAAGAAAGACCAGCTCTTCAGGGAATTGGCACAAATGATGGAAAGAGAGAGGTGGACAAAAGGCAGTTTTATTAAGAAGTCAGTTAATCCTTCCCCCAGAGTGGCTGGTCCATGCTGGGGTGTTTGGCAGAAGGCTTGCAGGGAGCACCATTACCAAAATCCTCTTTCCCCTCTCCATGACCTGCTCAGACTGACAGTGGCCATGCAGATGGCCCAGCCCTCTTCTGCAGCGCTTGGAGAATCAGGAGGCAGTTTGGTTTCCTTCTCCTGCATCAACACCTGGAGCAGGTTTGGGATCCAGTTGTTTCATTTTCCTCCTTCACAGTCAGTGGCTGATGTGAAACTCTGCTTCCGCCGAGAGCTTTTGCCATGTGGAGGGAAGGGGGCTGGGAGATATCCTCTCAAAAATGTTAATTCCTGCTTGGTGGTGTGGAGATTTCCCATGTCCACAAAGCTCTGGCAGGTTCAGGAGTTCACTGGCAAACCTCGTAGGCAGCTAAGTGTCCCTGCAGCAGCACGTGAAACAGCTTCCTGGGCTGGGTGCTGGGAGAAGCACCTGGAGATGGAGGGGCCCTGGTGGCCCCTCCTGCTCTGTTGGTGACCAGAGAGCTGTTGAGCACCATATGTGAGGATGACCATGGAGCAGGGAGCATCCTCCTCCTGTGGGGAGGCCTGTGTGGGCAGGGAGCTTGTTCCCCAGAGAGGGGAGAGATTTTCTTCCTCTCAACTAAAAGGCTTTTTGTGGCCAAATAGCCTGGCGGGAGCTGCTTCTTGGAAGAAATAGCAGGAAAGTCACGTGAGCCTTGCTGCTTTCAGGTGGCCAGCTTCTGTCTCCTCACCTTTCTCCCTCCAGCAGCAAAGGTGACCCCAGTGACCAGAGGGAGGGGGGCCAGGAAAAGACACTTCTTTCCTTTTTATTTCCCTCTTTTTTCCTGCAAGTGCCTGTCCCCAGTTTTGCAGAGAGGGCAAAGGCTGCACCTGGTGTTGCTGCCCCAAATGAAGGTGAGTGCTGTGCTGGGAGTGTTTCCCACCTTTCCTGGTGCCAAGCTCCGGGCGGGATGCAGGATGCACGCAGCAGGGAGGATGTGGCGGTTCCCCAGCTCCTTCTGCTCCATCAGCCTGATGTGCTGTGACAGTTCTGCTGAATTGCTGACCCCAGGGGCTGCACGGGGCTATTTATGGACACACAAAGCCGGGGGACACCGGGCAGGATGCCAGCCTGGCGTGGCCACAGCCAAGAGCCCGTCCTCTTTGGGGATCCTCAGGCACTGTTTATTGAAGTTCATGGGGAAACCTCTGTGGGGAATTCTGGTTTATCCCTCACACCCCAGTGGATGGATCCTGTTTGGTGGCAGATATCCCCACAGAGGACAGCGGGCTGTCCTCTGCTGTTAACATGTCTCCTCTGGCCCCACAGCCCAGATGCTGATAGCAAAGCCTATTTTTAGGCAGCAGTTGGGATCAAGATTCCTTGTTGCAGAGGCGATATCAAGCCATTAAACCAGAGCCCTGAGTAGAGAGCAGCACCTTCAGCTGCTCTTCTGTCATCCAGGTTTATTTTTATCTCTCACCTCCAGTACAGTGGGCTGGGAGCTCACAGAGGAGGACTGGAGACCTTTAATAATTCATAGCTCCTACATTTTGCTCCCAGTGATCGGAAAAGCAAGTTGATGGAAGGGCACTGGCACAAGCCTGCTCCATCCACACCACAGGGGCCTGCCTGGGTGTTGTGGCCTCTCTCCTGCTGCACTGCCTGATGGTCTGTCCCTCTCCAAGGTTTTGTGCAGGCTCCAAGCTGGACAGGTGACCCTGGGTGGTCCCTTGGGGTGGGGAAAAGCGAGACCACAGCAACCTGTACATGTCCACCCCAGCTCGCTCAGGCCTGATCCACCAGTGGTACAAACATGTTCTGTAACCTCAGTCCTGGTGCCAGCCCATCCCTGGCCAAACAGCTCCTGAAACAATCTGGGCAGGCTGAGCTCAGGGAATTCCCTACAGCTCCCAGAAGTGAGGATTGCTGCTGTATCAGCTGTTTTTCTCTAAATATTAGATCTAGGGCGCACTTTGCCTTTGGTTATGGGGTAAAGTCAATCTTTGGGATGGTCCTGTGCCTGGTGGAAGAACTTTGTCCCCAAAGCCTGTCTCTGGAACATCCACATTTTGCTGCATCTGAGATCCTTCATGATCGGCTCCATGCAGATGGAGGAGCTGAGTTTCAGCAGCTGCTTTGGCAAAGCACAGGAAGAGCAGAGCCTGTTGCAGAGCCTGGTTGTGTTTATGTGCTGGTGGCTGTTGCCTTCTGACTCACTGTCCAATTGCTTCCAAGGTCCACTTGGTGCTCCCATGGGCTCTGAGCCTGGCAGCCCGGTGGCACATGCAGCCCAGGAGCGAGGAGAGGCAGCTCCAAGAGAGCTTTTGCTCCCTCCATGCACTGGCAGGCTGCAGTGGTGCTGCAGCTGGTGCCCCACACCTTTACTCCTGGATCCCTGTGGGAGCAGCTGGTTTACCAGCAGCCAAATGCTGTCCTCTGTCCTTATGGTGCTGGCAAGAGGCTTCCCTGCTTTCCTGTGAGCTCCTTTGTCATGCACAGGCTCGTTGTCATCTTACCCTTTAATTATTACCCACACCAAAATATCCCCAGGAGTTGCTCTCTTGGGGTGTGCAGAGCAAGGTTTACAGGTACACCCTTCAGTCCAGCTGAGTGACAGATTCCCTCATGCGTATGGATTGTGCATCAACCACTGTTGGATCTCGGGTGTCTGTGTCTGGATCCGTGTGTTTTCTGTGTTGTTTTTCTCCCACTGTGAGCCATGGGTTGCCTTAATTTGGTTGAGTAAACCCACTGTGTTGCTGTACTGTAATGAGATATCGTTGACTGAGCTGTATCCTTCAAAATGGCACATTCCTGATCCTGGGATTTGCTGCAGTGCCTCCTGTGTAGGGCAGGCTTCTGCTGCTGTTGGCCAACATGTGGTTAGGAAGGCCATGGTGGGGCCACAAGGCCAGGGCAGTGACTGTCCCCTGTGCTGGGCATTGCTGGGGCCACACCCTGAATCTTGTGTTCAGTTTTGGCCGGTGTTCAATTTTGGACCCTCACAACAAGAAAGACATTGAGGGGCTGGAGCATGTCCAGGGAAGGGAACAGAGCTGGGGAAAGGTCTGGAGCACAAATCTGATGAGGAACAGCTCAGGGAGCTGGGAAAGGGCCTCAGCCTGGAGAAAAGGAGGCTCAGAAGGGACCGTCTTGTTCTCCACAACACCCTGACAGGAGGGGGCTGGGATCTGCTCCCAGGGATCAAGGGACAGGACAAGAGGAAATAGCCTCAGGTTGTGCCAGGGCGGGTTTAGTTTGGGTATTGTGAAAAAGTTCTCCACAAAAGAAGTCAGGCTTTGGACCAGGCTGCCCATGGCAGTGGTAGATTCACTGTCCCAGGAAGTGTTCAGAGGACCTGTGGATGTGGCACTTGGCGGCATAGTTTGATGGTGGGCTTGGCAGTGCTGGAGGATGGTTGGGCTCTGTGATCTTGGTGGTCTTCTCCAACTTAAGGATTTCATAGTTCTATGATTCTGATGCCTACCTGCTTTAAGGATCCCTGGCTTTAACTGCTTTTTACTTGTAGGTTGTTAAAAGGAGGGGCAAAAGGGGTGAGGAAAGACCAGACCAAAACAGTTGAGGGTGTCTGAGGGGTGGGGAAACATCCTGTTAAAATTTACTTTTGTGAGGGATGAAACCAAGGGCTGTCACTGCGTGGTGGCTTCCCTGGTGGCTTCCCCTGCACTGTCCAGCCATGCAGCATTCCAGCTGTTGTGGCAGCATTTTTCTGCAGCACTGATGTCCCTCCCCTTCCCTTGGTGCAGTTGCCCTGAAGAATCCTGGTGCCAGAGAAGCCCAGAGGGATGGAGCCTGTGGCACTGGACTAGCTCCGGGTTCAGCGGCAGTTCCAGAGGGTGAGCTGCTCCTACAGGTTAGTGCTCCTCACAAATGCCTTCACAGCATCTTCCTCTTGTCCCTCTCCCAGCTTCTTTGAGTTTTACCCCAAAAATGGGCTGTTTTGTTGCTGATGGCAGGTGATTTGTGATTTCATGGGGTGTAGCTCACTGTGCTTCTCACTGGGCAGAGGTTTAAGGCCTCCAAAGGTCCCTGGGGCAGAAACTGTGTTGCTTCTTCCCTGCTTTTCCCATTATTCCTGGAAAAAGTTGCCATCTGTGAATAGTCCGTATGTAAGAAATATCTTACTGGATTTCCAAGCACGGAGATTCATCTTTTCTGCCTCTCCACCCTCATGTGTAAGTCCCCAAACTGTGTGCAGTCAATGGGAAGAGGTCAGGCTCTGGCAGCACGAGGTCCTGCCAGGACACAGGTCTGCTGTCCCCTGCCTGGCACCCGGGCACGGGCTGTGGCACTGTCCCCTGCCTGCCTGGCTGTCCTCCAGCATGAGCTGAGCATGCTGGGGAGTCCCAGCTCTCGTCCAAACACTCACTCAGCACAAAGTGTAATTGCTGTCCTGCCTGAGAGCTGAGGATCTCTGTGTCTGCTGAGAGAAGTGCTGAAGCCAGGCTGGTTAATGATCAAAAACCTGAGGGATATATATAACCTCAGGATATAACAAAACTGCTCAGCAGGGCTTGCTGGGGATTGATGTCCTGTTCATCAGCTCCTCCCATAGTTGGGGGCCGTCAATTTAGAGGTACCAAACTGGGTCTGAAATGCTGGTTCAGCTCTCTCAGGGTTCTATCTGTGTGACCCTGGATGTGGCAGGAACTCAGAATCTGTCTCTGTGTCCCCAGGGAAACATTCTTGCATACTTACAATCACACTCCCACCTGGTCTGTCACCTCTAATGGCCAAACTTCCTTTGTCTCTTGGTCCACTCTGATTCTTACCCTCTCTTCCTCTGAAGCTGCTCAAAGGGTTAAAGTGCATTTGGCAGCACTAATTAACCTCTGCAGCAGATTCCCACACACTGAGATCAACCCCAGTAAATAGAGAGAGCGTTTGTGCCTGGAATAAAGGGAAGGAGAAGGAGGAGAAACACTGACCTGGACAATGGAACAGGAGTTGGCAGCAACAGTAGCTGGACTTGGCTGAGATGACATGCCAGGCCTTAATTAATGCTGATGTCTATACATTGTGGAGTGGGGGAAGCAGGCCAGGACTGGCTACTGTGGCTTCCCTGCCAGTTTAGTGGTGCAGCATGGTTTTGGCTCTGAAAAGCCAGAGGTCCCACCCTGTCATCCAGAGGGGTCCTGCTTCATGCTGCCAGAGTGTCCCCATGGCATCTCTTGCCCTTAGGGAGGGGTGGCCATGTGGTGGTGTCAGGGCAGTGAAAGCTCTTCCGCTTCTGGGAAGATAAACCTGTGGTTTTGGTGGGGTTTCACTGCCTTTGCTCTTGGGCAGCACCACGGGCTTGAAGGTGTCTGCTGGGTGACTCTGGGGATTTTCAGAGTTGGGGACACTGAGTCTGCCAGCAGTGCTCAGGGAATGCTGCTGTGGGGCTGCTCTCAGCTCTGGCAGGGGGGTGACAAGGTCTCCAAAGCCCTGGGCTCCAGAGGCTTGCAAGGGTTGGTGCTGTGCCTGCAGCACTCAGATGCTTCCCTGGATCCTGACATTGCCTGTGTCAGCAATGTTCTGCTGCCTGTCAGCTCCTGCCTGCTGCCGGAGAGCAGGGATGGAAAGCAGCTGCACTCCCAGACTGGTAGGGAAGCATCTCTGCCCCTTCTAGTCTTCTCCAGGTGTAAAGCAGGGAGTCAGCCAGCCTCCTGGCCTCCTGGTCCCTTCTCCTGTGTCCTGGTCTGCCAGCTTTGGAGCTTTTAGCTCAGGGAGAGCACCCAAATTACTTCCCAAATTTATTAAACTGGTAGCATTGAGCTCCTCTTGAGGAAGACAGAGGCTCTGATCAGCTCAACCCATTCCTGCCAGGAAGCCCAGCTCTCCCTTGAATATTGACTTTGCAATCCTGGAGCTTGAGGAGGGGATGGAAGGGCCAGTGAACTGTGAAATATGTAAGTGTCTGACATTAAAAATGCAATGGGAACTTCAGATGATGGCTGCGTTTGCTCTTCTCTGTGGGGAGGGCTTGGGGCTTCAGACCCACACACGCAAAGCAGCTTTGAGTATTTATTGTGTGAAAGTAGAGCACGGCATTCAGCCCTAAGGGGTGTGGGGTGTGGAGGAACCAGGTAGTGATCCTGGAGGTGGTGATCTCAGAGGAATTCTCCAACCTAAATCATTCTGTGATGTATTGGCTGAAAGGAAAAGGTGCTCTGGGCTCACCCAGGGATTCTATGGTTTTTCCCCCAAGTTCAGGTACCAGACTCAGCTTGAATTCCCTGCTGCTTTGGAAGAAGTTGGCTTTTCAGAAATCAGATAATTTTTGCTGCAATTTCAAATCCAAACCCTTATGCTTTAGCTTTTGGCTTTTCCATTTCCACTGGTAAAGACCCTTTCAGCACTGGCCACCTTGAGGAGGGAGTGGGCAGTGGAGACACCACCTTCCTTGGCCTTGCTCCTTGCCCATGGACTGTCCAGTCACACTGTGGTCCTTCTCCAGGCCATCCTCTGGCACCTGGGATGGCCACACACAGCTGCCAAAGCCCTCAAGACTGTTGGAAAGGCTCATTTCCACCAGAATGGACCAGTTGCTGATGGTGTCCAACTTCCATCCTGCAAGCAGTTCAGAGGTTTTTATCTGCTCCCTGCACTGGGCAAGGATAAACATCCAAAGCTGAGCCCGAGTGAATGCTTCCAGCATGGAAGCACCATTTTCCATCAGTCTGCATCAGGATGTTCTCAGGCAGCTGTATGGAAGAGCTGTGTGACTTCGGACAGACCAGCTGTGGTAGCTCAGCTGCCTGCTAGCCAGTGTCCTGCTGGAAAATGGATATGAGCGTGGTCTGTAGCTGCTGATCTCCTCTCCCCCACAGGCACTCAATGGCTTCATGCTGGTGGTGACATCAGAAGGGCTGATATTTTACTCCTCACACACAATACAGGACTATCTGGGATTTCATCAGGTTGGTGGGACTCTGACTTGCTCTGGAGGGTCAATTTTTCCTTGGTGGTGGAGGATTGTCCCATGTTCTCTGCAGGGGTCACAGGGCCTCAGGGGGCTGTTCGGGGCTTTTCCTTGGTCTTGGGAATTTGGACCCTGTATTGCCAGATGTGGTCACTGGTAGGTGACAAGGGACTTCATCAGCCCATGGATACTTTCCAGCAGCCACGTTGATGGGCCTTCATAGGGTTCTTGGCTGTGGTGAGATGTCTGGGGTTCCCTGCCCTGTTTGCCTTCGGCACCCACTCAAATCCTGCTAAATCCCACAAGGCTCCAGCACTTTGGGCACCCAGGTAATCTCGAAGGTCAGATTTACAGGGAAGTGGGAAGTTAGTCCTTCAGCTACTGTGGTTTGGTGTCACCCACACACAGTTGGCTGTCCCCAGCACCTGGGATAGATGAGTCCTGTCCACCTGGGCACAGGGAGCAAGTCCCAGGGCATTGGTCCCTTGGGAATACTGTAGGGGTGGGGTGGTTTTGCTGCTGTTTTCTTCCCAAATCCGTGTTTCCATCTCATCTCTTAAGTCAGCAGTAGGATTTTGCATTACTGGGATGTCAGAGGAAAGCTGTATTGGCTCTTTGGGACTGGGGGGAGGAAGTCAGGCCCAGTATGGGCAAGGGGTCCTTAAAGCCATATGTGCTGTCTGTTCCCACCAGCATCAGTTCTGGGGGAAGGTTTCCAATCTCACTTAGGCAAGGACCAGGAAAATGGGTAAGAGAAAACCAACTGGGGCCATGACAGGCTGTTCCCAGGTGGGGACATGAAGACTGGCTCTGAGGATAGGCTGCAGCGCTCATGGGTGGCATTTCCCCTCTAGACAGATGTGATGCACCAGAGCGTCTTCGAGCTGATCCACACCGAGGACCATCCAGAGTTCAGGCGCAACCTCCACTGGCCCATGGACCCACCACACGCTCCCGAGGGTGAGCCTTGTCCAGCAGGTAAAGGAAGGCTGGCATCCTGGCTGGCACGAAGTGTGTAGCACCCCAGTGGTGCTGGGACCCCAGGTCCTTGCCACCACTTGCACCTATGTGGCTCAGGCCATGGCTTCATCAGAATATTGTGGCTTTCCCCCAGTTCCTATTACTGTGCTCTGCAAACTGCTTCAGTGCCCAGTGCTGGGGACATCCAGCCCTCACTGAGGTGAATCCTTGCTTGAGCCTCTCTCAGTCCCTCTCTTCCACAGTGGGGAAGGGTCTTGGCTCTTCTGCTGTCATGTACAAGTCGGATCAGCTGCCCCCAGAAAATTCCTCCTTCCTGGAGAGGAGCTTTGTGTGCCGCTTTCGCTGCCTCCTGGATAATTCCTCTGGCTTCCTGGTGAGTGCAGACCCTCCACAGCAGGACAGGGACAGGCTCACCACAGGGGTTCCTGCGACCACTGAAACAACCCCCTGGAAAGATCCCGTGCTCCTTTCTGCCATGTGCAGCACCTGCCTGTCTCAGCAAGGAGACTTCCCCTGTTTTTCATAGGTTTGGCCTGTACCTACAGCCTCTCCCTGTGGGTTTTGTTCCTGTCGTCTCAGAAATGCTGAATCTTGAGCAAAAGTGCTTTTTCCCCACGTTTTGATTGGTTTTTCTGTTAAAAGCATGTCTTAAGATCAAGTAGGTGGTGACCATCCCTCCTTCTCTCTGCACTAGAGAGCACAGGGTGCCCAGAGAAGCTGTGGCTGCCCCTGGATCACTGGAAGTGTCCAAGGCCAGGTTGGACAGGGTTTGGAGAAATCTGGGATAGTGGAAGGTGTCCCTGCCCATGGCAGGGATGGAATGAGATGATCCTTAAAGTCATTCCAAATCCAAACCATGCTGTGATTCGATGATTCTGTTTACACCAACCCTGCAGACAGATGTCTTGCTTTCCATGCAGCTCTCCTTTTCCCTCTCCATCTGCTTTTCTGCATGACACTGAGCTTTGCTTCTGTTTCCAGGCTTTAAACCTCCAAGGCAGGCTGAAATTCCTTCATGGGCAGAACAAAAGGTCTGAAGATGGTTCTGCCCTGCCACCCCAGCTGGCTCTGTTTGCCATCTCCACGCCCCTGCAGCCCCCATCCATCCTGCAGATCCGAACCAAGAACATGATCTTCAGGACCAAGCACAAGCTGGACTTCACCCCCTTGGCGTGTGATGCCAAGTACGCAGCAGAGCTTCCAATGCTCCATTCCTGACATCCCTCCCCGGCCCTGCCTCTGAGCAGGGTGTGCTCTCTGTCTCTCACAGGGGGAAGATCGTGCTGGGCTACACCGAGGCGGAGCTGCGCATGTGTGGCACGGGGTACCAGTTTGTCCATGCTGCTGACACACTGTACTGTGCTGAGAACCACGTCAGGAGTAAGAGTCCCCTCCCTGGTCACTTGTACTGGTGGGTGGGCTGGGCCTGGGGCAACTCTGTTGGCTGCTGTGTCAAGCTCAGTTGCTCTTTCCCCATAGGATGCTCTGCTGTGCTGCTCCTGTCGCTGCAGGGAGTTTGGGGCAGAGTGTAGTGAGGGGTGTGCAGCTGGATGGTGTCCTCTGTGCGTGCAAGCCATGCTGCTGCTGTGCCCAGCTGGGAAGGGCAGTGTGCCATGGTAACAGCCCTCAGCCCCTGTGCTTCCTCCCAGCAGTGATGAGGACGGGGGAGAGCGGGCTGACGGTGTTCCGGCTGCTGACCAAGGACAACCGCTGGAAGTGGGTGCAGGCCAACGCGCGGCTTGTCTACAAGAACGGCCAACCCGAGTACATCGTGGTCACACAGAGACCCCTCGTGTACGTGCCGAGGCTGGGCTGGCTTTTTCCATCACTCTGGGATGCCCTGAGCAGGGCAGGGTGTTGGATTTGTTGTTGCAGATGTTTGGTTTTTGTGTGTATGTGTGTATTTGTGTGAGTACATGCTGGCTGTAACAAAGGGGCTGTGGCTTGCGGGGATCACAACTGCCCATTGCAGGAGCACTTTGTGGGGTGGGTTTGTGCACGTGTCAACCACAGTGTCCTCTTCCTGCCCTGCAGAGATGAAGAAGGAGGAGAGCACCTTCGGAAGCGGTCCATGCACCTTCCCTTTACCTTTGCCACCGGAGAGGCACTTCTATACCAAAGCACTCACCCTCTCCCAGGCTTCCCTGACGCTTTCCAGAACAAAGGGAGACCCAGCAGGTCCAAGAAGACCTCCTGCAGCCATGGAGGGTGCTCCCAGAAGAATGGCCTTGACCCCAGGTCCCTGCTGGGTGCTGTGATGCAACAGGACAGGGCGGTGTACGCCTCCCACCCAGCTCCCACTCCCAACCCTGCCTTCAGCAGCGCTGTGTCCTTGCCAGGTGCAGGAGGGGATGCCTGGAGTATGGGCACAGCTGCGGTTTCCTCAAGGGGCAACAGCCTCAAAGAGAAAGTGCTGGATCTGCAGCAGGAGGACCCTCTCTTGGCCACCATGGACTCGCTCTCAATTAGGAGTGACGAGAGCTGTTCCAACAACGAGCTCTTTAGTGCTCTGGAGGGCCTGGGCTTGAATGCTGAGGACCTGGAATTCCTGCTGCTGGATGAGAAAATGGTGATGGTCAATATGGACCCAGACCAGACCGTGTCCCTTAATAACAGCCTGGCCAGCAGCCAGATTCTCTCCTACATTCCCAGCCCTCCGGTGAAGGAGCACGAGGGAGGGCAGCAGGTCTGTCCCCTGCCAGGCACGTCCCCTAGCCCACAGGGAGGCACTGCTCTGTGCCACACGGAGAACAAGGACTCGAGGTGCCACCCGGCACAGTGTGGGACATGGGACCAACCCCTCGGTGCTGTCCCAGGGCTTCTCCCAGAGCAGGAAGAGCTGTCCAGTGGCTCCCAGTGGAGACCAGCTGGGGAGGAGACTCTCCTCCACTTCCTGCAGCCAGTGCAGGGCACCACATGGGACAAGGCCCCCAGCTCAGCCCCAGGAGCCCCCTGTCTGCAGGAGCCACCCAGGGCCCAGCAGCTACAGGGTGACTTCCCAGCCGTGCAGCCCCTCCCAGGGGATGCCCACCAGTCCTTCTCCCAGGCCAGCCAGTGCCAGGACAGCGTGGCACTGCCCAGCCAACCCAAACACCATCACTTGCTGATGAATGGGGTGTGTGGCCACAGCCCCAGCCTGTGGCAGGACTATGTTTCCCCACTGCTGGGGTCTCCAGCTCAGCCTGGCTTTTATGGCCTCAGCCAAGACTTGATCTCCCAGCAGCAGGGCTGTTTGGGACCCAGCGTTCCCCCACAGCACTTTAGCCTGAACAGATTGTGCAGCGTGGAAGCTGCAGGCACTGGGGACTCCCGGGAACAGATGGCTCCATACCCCAGGTTTTTTCACCCTTCCTACCAGCTCATTCCCAAAAAGCAGCTGAGCCCTCTTCCCTCCTCCCAGCAGCCTTTCCCCAGCTCAGCTGCAGGGCACTTTGGGAGCATCAGCAGCCCTCTGGAGACTGTGCATTCCTGTGGGACACACACCCCTGTACAGAGCCAGGAGGGCAGGCACAGGGTAAGGGCCTTGCTCTGCTCTGGGGCTCAGTGTTTTCTGTGCTGGGAATGTGCCCAGCCGGTGCTCATAACCCCTGCAAATTGCCTCACCACTGTTTTCTCTCTCTCCTAGCCCCACAAAGGCTGTGGTTTGCCCAGCTCTCCCGTGGGACTGCCCCAGGACCAGCCGGTGCTGGGGAGAAGCCTGGTACTGCCCTGCCAGCCTCAGCCCCGGGCAGAAGTGCTGCTAGATCCCCCTCACACCTCCAGAGGGAACTTCTGTCTCTAGGAGAGGCAGGAGTGGACAAAGCAGGATTGTTCCCTGGGGAAGGAGCTCCCTTCAGACTGCAGATAACAAACCTTCCCACTGCTGTGCACATCCTGCCGGTGCTACTGACATTGGTTGCTTTGGCTCACCTGGGGATTTTTGCCCTTTTCTCAACTTCCCAGCACCCTGCTCCCTGTATTGGTGTCCCTGGCCTGGGGAGGGACAGCAGCAGGCAGCAGAGCTGGAGGACAGATTTCCCAGGGTGCTGGAGCAAGCTGAGCTGTGGTTGCAGGTCAGCCCATGAGTTCTACCAGAGCTTCACCAAGTCTCTGCATTTATGTGGATACAAGCCTCACGTGTCCTGAAGAAAGAGAAAATGTTTTCACCTCTGATATTAAATCTCCTGCCATCCCAGCCAGGCACTTGTGGCTGTGGCCACATTGTACAGATATTGCCTGTTTTATAAGGAAAATGAGCCCTGTATGGTGTTCTCATGTTGCTCTGGTCCTTTCCCACACCAGCTTTCCCTGTGTCCCAAGTGTTCCCAGTGTTTGGGATCCAGGTTAGAGCTCCTGTAGTAAACACCTTGGCTTTGCTGTACTGTACATGACATGCCCAGGTTGGCTGCTAAGCTGGTTTTCTCTGGGTACTAGCCTCTGAGGTACCTTCAGACTTCAAGTCCCAAAGTTTTCAGTTAAAACCCAGAAATTTCAGTAAGATAAAGAAGATAAGTATATTAATTATAAGTACTGAGATAGTGATGTTTTCCCACGGAAAAAAAAACCCACCTGTGTGTATAATATGAGTTGACAGATTTATTTTTATGCCACTCCAGTGGAAGGAAGAAACCTCTTACCATCCCAAAGCAGCATCCTGTGGAATGGAAGAGGCTGCTTAAAAGATCAGAAGCACAGTGACCCTTTAAGAACCCTGACAAAGCTCAGTCCTCCTCCAACTTTCCCAGCTTTGTATTCATGTGAATTCCCATTGTTTTTGTTTCAATAAATGATTTTGGAGCTCATCCCTGATGTCCCCCTGGCTGGTTGTGTCTCTTCCCAATCCTGGCTGCAACTTTGAAGCCCAGGCCTTGCCATGGGTGCCCTGGGATACAATGGTTTGGGTTGGAAGGGATCCTGAGGAGCACTTGGAGCCTTTGGGATGCACACTGTCCATCTGCCAACTCCTACCATGGATGTTTGAAAGGAACTGGGAAATTTGACCGAGAAAGGTGAGTGTATAAAAACATGTACAATATTTATATGTAATAATTATATATAATAATACATATTACATGTATATAAAGTTGCATGTAGATATATTGAAATATAAAGTATATGTGTTTATTAAATGTCTATATGTAGCTTCTTGTATGTAATAGAAAACTTCAAGATAAATGAGCTGATTCTTTTCCCCTGTAACAGGCTGTTTTGCAACCTGAAAATAGGAAAAACGCAGGTTTGTTTTTTCTGAATGCTGTTTTCCAGCATTCCCACCCCTACCTGGCATCTGCCTTTTCTTAGCAGAACAAGGCAGTTTTGTACGGTTTCTGAATTTTTGATGGATAAATGCTGGGAGCATTTAATCTTTTATGGTTTCTGTGCCCTACTCTGTTTTTTCCGCCCTTGTTCCTTCAAAGGAGTTGGCTCTGGGCAGCACCACCTGCACTGAGGGGGTGGCACCAGAGCACCCCTGCGGCTGCAGCTCAGGGACTTCCAGCTGAGTCTCAGATGCTGAGCACTACCTGACCACTGCCAAACTTCCTCCTTGAGCCAGCTCCTGCCTCACCTGCTCCCTCACCAGCTGCCTTGATAGGTTTCTCTTGTGCCATGCCACTCGTCCCCACAGCACCACCAGCTGCCCTGCAGCCCAAGTGACCTTGGAAGAGCCACAGCCCTGCTGGCTATGTCACCAGGGCACTGTGTTTTAGTGAGCACAGCGTGGATCTGCCCAGCATTGTGTCTGGGAGGTCTGTGGAACACCAGCCATGGTTTCTGTGGAGGGAGGTGCCCTCTGCTCCCAAAGCACATCCATAATTCATGTCCATCCTATGGCCAGCTGCTGCCTGTCCTCCCCTGGGCCTTGTGGCATTGCTTCTTGACACACTGGGCTGGCCCAGGGAGCCTGGCTGGAGGAAAACTTCCTGCTGCAGCAAGGGAGAAGCCTCTGTTCATCATCCCAGCATCTGCAGCCTGCCCTGAGCTGTGGTGGTAAAGAAAGGGAGTTGGGCAGCTGTGCTTTTGTGCTCTGGTGTGCACATCTGGAGGGAGCACAGTCCCATGGGGCATACTGATCCCCAAGAGCTGGATGAGGCCAAGGAAGTTGTGAGGAAAGAGTTTGGAGAGGTTTCGAATCATAGAACATCCTGAGTTGGATCACTGAAGTCCTGGCCCTGCACAGGACAGCTCCAAAAATCCCAGGCTTGGATTTGGGGACGTTTGTGTAGCTGTGGGCTCAGCTCCATGCAGGAAGGGGCAGGAAGAGCTGTGGTGCTCCTTTGCAGCAGGGTTAGATGCATGTTTGGAGGCACAGGAGCAGGAGAGCAGAGGACATTTATTGTTTGCCTCTTTCTCCCTTCCCTTCCTGCCCACTGTGTTCCCAAATGGCAGCCAGGACACAGAGCTGTGAGACACAGCTCAGCAAAAGGGGGCTCTTGTCTTGAGCCAGCTGGGAGAGGTGACATCTGACACTGGCTGCATCAAAGCACAGTCCCCAGCTAGCATCACAGAGGCCAGGATGTCTCCCAGGGCCCCAGGGCAGCAGAGGGCAAGGTAAATATTTCTGCAGAAGCTCAGCCTGGTGTTTGCCCACACGACCTCTGTGAACCATCCCTTATCGATGGGGGCAGGAGCCGTGGGCAGCAGAGCAGAACACACTTTGTGATGGCTCCTGTATTAAACAGAGATGAGGACGTGGAGATGTGGTGTTCACACCCAACCCATGTCCTGTTTGCTGGCTGCTGCTGGGTGCCAGAGCCATGCTGAGCTCCTGCTGTGGGCCAGAGGAGAGCCACCTCGGTTCAAATAATTTTTAAAAAGCCAATTTGGACAAAGCATGAAGTCTCTTAATAGGGGGGCACTTCAAAACATCGCTATTGGAAATCCCACTGCCGAGTTGAGTGGCCAGCCATCTACACACCCTTCTGTGCCCATGATTTTCAAGTACAAAGGACTTTAGATAGCCCCAAAAAATATATTTGTGTATCTTTTTGAAAGGTCCAAAGACTTTCCAAGCCTGGCTGGAAAAATCTAAAGAACGATGGAGCACATCAGCCATCACTGTGGGGTGAAGGACCAGCTCATGGCTAGCAGGTACTTTGGATTAATGGGATTGTTGTTATCATCATCATCATCATCGTATGTTGTCATCACTGTTATTCTCCGGACCCAGGAAAGTTTGATATGAATGGGCCAAAACTTTCTGTATTGCTTGATAAATATGTGTGCCACAAAAAATAAATCCAATGTGAAATCTCAGAATCCCAGAATGGTTCAGGTTGGAACCTTAAAGCTTATCCTGCTCTCCCTCCCTGCCATGGCCAGGGACCCCTTCCACTGTCCAGGCTGCTCCCAGCCCCAATGTCCAATCTGGCCTTGGGCACTGTCAGGGATCCAGGGGCAGCCACAGCTGCTCTGGGCACCCTGTGCCAGGGCCTCCCCACCATCACAGGGAACAATTCCTTCCCAATATCCCATCCATCCCTGTCCTCTGGCAGTGGGAAGCCACTCCCTGTGTCCTGTCCCTCCATGCCTTGTCCCCAGTCCCTCTCCAGCTCTCCTGAAGCCACTTTAGGCACTGGAAGGCTCTAAAAGAAGTGTTTTTAGCTCCCATTTAATTGTTCTACACTGAAACTTAAGCTCTGTTTCATTGATGGGTTTAGGAGGGTTTATATTTTATATTCCTTACGTTCTGCTGACATATCCCTGACCTTTCAGCTGTGAGGACTCCTGCCCTTGCTAACAGATGTACCATTGTTATTGTATTGCTGATGTCTGCCAGATGTCTTTCACTGAGCAGAGCAGTGTTCCAGGGCTGTTTGGTGTCATGGTGTCCCATCTCTGCTTTGAATTTTGCCATCCTTCCCATTCCTTAATTCCCCTTTTCCTGGCCAGCTGTGGCTGCTAAACCCTCAAGTGGTTGCTAAACCCTCAAATGCGTCTAGGAGGATTTCCAAGCTGAACAGGTGTCACTTCTACCTCGCACAGTGCTCTGTACTGGTGCTGGGTTCCAGGCCCAGCTGTTGTAGCCATCTCTGGTGGGTTTGGCTCTCCAGAGGAGGAAATGTCTTTTTCAAGCTTGCCCAAGAACAGTTTGCACCTCTGAGCTTGCTGCCTCCTCACAGGATGTCTCATGCCAGAAATCGCCTTGGCTTGAGTTTGAAATATCTTCAGTGTTAAAACTCCCAGGCCAGGCTGAGGGTGGCCTGGCCACACAAGAGGAAGGAAGCTCTCAAGGGAGAAGAAAACCCATTTGTACCTTGGTCCTCTGCACAGTCCATAGCTGGGATTACTCTGCAGAGAGCAGAGCCTGGCAGGGAGGGATCAAACAAGCACTGTGAGTTCTGCACACAGAGTGCAGGAGCTCAATGTGGATTGAGCTGCAGAAGGGACACCAAGCCTGTGAGGCCAGTGCTGTGCCAAGCAGCAGGGAAGATCCTGGCTTCTGCTCAGATCCTGTTGCCCTCCTGTGGGGTGAGTCAGGAGAGTTAGTTGAGATAACTTGTGGAGGAAAACAAACACATTGGGCTGGACTCTCCTGAGGTGCCTTCCAGATTGCGGTGATCCCATGTGGCTCAGTTAATCCCAAAGAGAGAGATCAGCTTCATTTTCCCAGGGAGCCTTTGCCTTGGCACAGTAGCCTCTGCTTCTCTCCGACCTCTGGAGAAAAAGCAGGGTTTATAGGTTTGCCCCTGGGATTTACAGATTTTAGCCTGCCCTGCAGTACTTCTGGAGTTGTTTTCCCAAGGTGTCCGTGTGCCTGTCAGTAGCTGGCTTCCCAGTGCAGGCAGGATGGGATATGGATGGTCAGACCAGCATGGAGAGGGGCCCTTGGGGGCTGCCTGCAGAGCAGCCCCTGTGAGACAGGGGAAGCTCAGCCTTCTCTTTCCCCTCAGCAGGAATGAAGTTCCTGCAACGCAGGAGGCTTTGAAGAAATGTGGAAGGGAGGCCAGGCATGGCTGTGGCAAGCTGGGAGAGGAACAGGCTGAGCATTATCCGGGCTGGCTGCGCTCCCGTGGTGGTAATCTCATAGTTATTTTAGTCTCCAGCTGGGATGCAGCTCTGATCCCAGCTTTTGCAATTTCCTGCCAAGCCTAGGCTCCAAATCTGCCATTGCTGTCTCTGAGCAAGGCGGGACCGCGTGGTGAGAACCTGCCAGCATCAATTGAGGGGAAAGACCTTTATACTGCTCCCTTTTCGTGCCTTGCTGCCCATTTTGGGGCTCCTGGGAAGGGGCTCTGGGCCTTGGGCTTGGTTGTTTGGGTTGGAGTTTTTTCCCCCCTCCATAATGTGCAGATTTAAAGACAAAACTGGAGCATTTGGGTCCATGCCTCCCTATTCTGAGGAGTTCCTTGCTCCCTAAAACGGTCCCATACAAGCATGGGAGCTCTCTCTCCTGTTTGAGTCTGTGTCCTGGAAATGCATGAGAAGGCTGCTAAGAAACTTAAATTTGAGCTCCTCCCTATTCATCAGCAGGGCTGGCTGTTCCTCCAGCTGTATTCCTGTACCATCCTTGGGTCTGGAATACGTTACAAGAATCATATCTCCTGGACACACTGGCTACTTCCTCTGGGTGGCTTCAGCCTCCCTGGTAACCTCAGCAATGCTCCTTGAGCAGTTAGGCTGGGTTGAATCAGCTGCAACTGCTTCTGGTCCTCAGATCCCACAAGGATTTGAACCCTTGCCCAGTTTCAGCTGGACAGTGCTTTGCTTTGGTGGGTTCTCAGAGCTGGATGAACAGACACTTTTTGGAGCTTGGTTTGCTTCTTTGTTTTCAGGATGGAAAAGGAAAACCCAGCTGGTTTGGGGGAAATGGGAGGGTGGAAGGACCTGAGTTTAAAGCAAGCTTTGCTTTCCTAGCGAGGTTAAGGAAGTCTCCACATCCCTCGAAATAGATTAAGTGTGGCTCCAGGGGCCATTGTGGAGAGTGAGCACTGTAAAAATGCAGATTTCAGGGAAAGCCTTATGCACTGTGACAACTTAAAAGTACCCCTGAAGGGCGTTCGCTCAGGCAGAAACACACTTTATTTGGAGCATAATATGAATGAGACAAGGGAACAATTTGTTTGCTGGAGATGGGCAGAGGACCAGTTAGGCAGTGCAGAGGGCACAGAGCAAGTCAATTTGCAAAAGGGCAAAACACAGAGGAGGTGGCTACATCCTGTATCTTCTTTTTGAAGGGAAGGGACTTTGCTTAGGTAGAAGGCAAAGTGCTCAGAATTACAAAATCTTACTGGCTGCCAAAGCTAATTCTTTTTAATGGGAAAAGGAAATAATGAAGGAGTTTTTTGGGTTTTTTCCCCCAGAACCTCTCTGAAAGTGGCTGGGGAAAAAAAAGCAAGATGGAAGTCTTAAAACTCCTTGGGTGTGCATGTTTTTGTGCTCCATGTGCATGAGTTAACACCACAGCTGTGAGGACCACATATGTCCTTCTGAACTTTGAATTTCATGACCTCAAAGCATATCCTTAATGACCAAAGGCTACCTTCTGAATTTTGAAAAACCGTGAATCCAGCTGAGTGCTCATAAGTTAATTGAAATATGAGAAAAGAAAATTATTTCACTGTCCAATGGGTGGTGGGCAACCTAGAATGGCCATGGGGCTCTTTGTGGACACGGTTAGTGGTGGGCTTGGCAGTGCTGGGGGAATGGTTGTGCTCAAGGATCTTGGAGGGCTTTTCCAACCTTAGTGATTCCCTGATTCTGTGATTGTACTGCCATCCTGTGTCACTGGGTGCAGGCCCTGTAACGAGCACAGTCATTCTGCTGCTCCTTATCTTTAAGGATCTGTCCAGAGGGAACTGAAGGTTTCATTCAACATGCAGAGCCCTCAGTTTCCCCCTTTGGCACCAACCCCTAGCAAGAAACTGCTCATAGTTCTGGGCAAGACAGTGGGATTTTCTTAAAAGGACAGCTCTTCCTGCTCCCTGGGAGTGCAGGTCCCCGTGCAGATCCTTCCATCGATGGAAACATAGCCATCACTCACATGCTTTGTTCTGTGTTTGCTTTGGCCACGCCGAGATTTCAGTCCCTGAAACTCCTACTGTCTCCCACAGTGGCTGAGCAAGCCCAGCCCCAGTAACTGTCCCGCGAGCTCCCCCTCAATCCTGGCCCCTGTGTGCCTAGAAGCAGCGAGCCACAGGCTTCAGCTGGAACCACAGAGAGCAGCCCAGCAGCTCGGAGCAGCCCTCCCTCTGCGAGCCACCCGGCTAACGAGCTGTGACACGGGCGAGTCTCCCTGTCTGCACCAGACCCTGGGCAAGCTACTGCCGGAGGCAATTCCAGACTCTGGGCTTTGTGGATAACCTTGTCAGCAGGCTGGTTGTTCTGCTTGTTTGGGTTTTGCCCTGACACACGGTGACAGCAGTGATGCCAGACATTTCCCTGCGAGGTGCGTGGGGAAGATGGATGTGCCTCGCCACCCTCGCAGCAAAGGATCCCTTCCTCATACCTGATCCAAACCTGCCCTCTGTTGCTTGGAAGGGCTGCTTGGATTTCATGGTGCTTTTGAACCACAACCTGGGGGAAAGCATTCCTGGGGCTGGCAGGTGCATTCTGTCTCTGTCTTTGCCTTGTCTCAGATGATCTCTAAGGTCTGTTCCAACCCTAACCATTCCCTGATTCTGAGGTCCCTTCAGCAGGGAAAATTCTGGTTTGCAGCCAACACTTTGCTCTCTGTGTTTGGAAGATGTGTATATTATACACAGGACTGGCAGGGCTAGCCAACATTTTCCTTTAAAAACACAAGCAGAGAGGAAAATGGGTTTCAAATGCAGTGAATATTCATTTGAGTGTTTGTTGTTTCCAGGAAAAATGCTGGTATTTTCACCAAACAGTCATTTAAAATGTGTATTGTATTGTAATGGATGAATAAATGATAAATGTTGGCTTTGCAAAAATAGCGTTATGATAAAATATAGTTC
This sequence comes from Drymodes brunneopygia, assembly GCA_013400955.1. NCBI lineage: Eukaryota > Metazoa > Chordata > Aves > Passeriformes > Petroicidae > Drymodes > Drymodes brunneopygia. The sequence goes on along the minus strand of VZTZ01008630.1, from coordinate 18,137 downwards.
AGAAGAAACAAGATTGTAGTAAAATTATAACCTCGATAAAAGTGTGATATATTGGAAAATGTAGTCATAAATATATAGCTGTAAATGTCTTTTGAGCTGATTACTTGCAGTGCTAAGGAATTTCAAGGGAAACAAGAGAAGATAAGGCCAATTTACAGCTCTCTGCTGACACTGTCCAAGCACCTGAAGAGGCATTCTGGGGAGAAGGAGTGGGGCAGAGACCAGGGGGAAAGAGTTGTTTGAAATGTAAATTTTCCTCTGAGCTTAATGAAAATGTAACAGTTAAGAGTACTTAATTCATTGTAAAATGAACTGAAGTGTGCCTCTAGCAGATATGCCATGCACCCAGCACTGTTTTTGTCTTTGTTCTACTAATAAATGTTCAATATTATTTTACTAAGATTTTGTTCCTGGACCCATTTTTAACAGTATTGCAAAAGAAGCTGGTTTGGGTTTCTGTGGAGGGTTAGGTATTTATTTATGATGTCTTCTAGATCCTGTGTCCTAAATGTGGTATTCCTGCAAGCTGCAGTTGAAGTCTTTTATGGTTTTTTAATCCTTTATTTCTGAAGAAGTGTGGTTTTTTCTCCCACCTCACATAAGGTCCCAAAGCTCTTCCCGTGATTCCCTTGTACTGTTTCCTAGAGTTCATTTTGTACTAGATGTGTTTGAAATCCTCAGGCATGCATCATTCCACCTTAGCAGTTAGAACAGAACGGGTTGTCCATGGTGTACCCACATAATCTCTCATACTCCATGAAATACGTTCAGGGGTCTAGGAGAGTGGCACAAGAGTTGGATACCAACTCATTGTTTTTTCCCCATGAGCTTTTGCCCCAAGACCTGCCATTTCCCTGGGAATGCAGTCAAATCTCCAGGGTTAAATGCCACACATGTGGCTTGGCCTGAAATTCTCACCAAAGGTATCGCCTTCACCGTGGGGGGTTGTTGATTGATTTGATAGCACCTACCCCTCTGTTTGGAAATAGCCAAATTCTCCCTGATGTTGCTCTGAAAGAACCTCTACAAAGGCTCTTCCTGTGCTTGCCAGAGGAAGAGCAGAGGGTGAAGGAAAGCCCAGTATGTATTTAGATAACTCACCCCCAGCCACATTCCCTTGGCTGAGCTGGAGCTCGGCGTTCCCACCATGTGGGTCACTCACTGGAGATCCAGACCTGAGCTTCAATAGCTGGGGCTGGGAGTGGAGACCCCAGTGGAGGAGGGAGGGGCTGATCAGGGCCACCAGGGTTTATTGGTGCCCTCAGGGCCCTGACAGGGATGAAGAGATTCCTTGACAGCAGTTCTGGGATTAGCAGCCCCCCCCTCCCGACTGGAAGCTTTAGGTGAGAGGGAGGACTGTGAGGTGAGATGAGATATGCACTGGTCTTTTCCACAGGGAACAAGGAGGAGCCAGTGAGTTTTGATGTTCAACCCAAGTCACTTCACTGGAGAAGCTGCTTCTGCTTTTCCAAAAATACACCCTTGAGAAGCTTTCCAAGTTGGGCAGCCAAGAGCAAAGCCACCCAGAGCCAGCAGTTACTTTGGAAAGCTGGCACTGTAGTGGAAAATGCTGCACTCACCTGGCAAGAACAGGGCTCTGAGTCACACTGGGCAGTGAAAAATGCCCCCTGGAGCTGCTCTTTGTGCATGGTCCTATGTGCTCATATGGGTTTCCTCAGTTACTGTTGCATTGCCCCTATAACTGCTGCAATTAATTATTGAAAAAAGGAAGGGCCTGGTTACGTCAGGACAGAGGTGAAGGAGAGCTCCAAGCTGCGCAAAGCCCTTCTCCCTTCTCTTGAAGGCAGACTGTAAAGACTAGGTGGCCTTTCCCAAACTTCTGTGTCTTACTTACACCTGTGGCTGAGGAGAACCTTAAAAAGTGAATGAAAGAGAAGACAGCACAAGGCCCTCTTGGAAAGAAGGAAATGACGTGAACCATTTATGGCATCTCCCTCTGATTTGATGTGACAGCAGAGCACTCTAAGCACTGTCTCAGGAAACCAAGTATAGGCAAAATGTCTGCTTCCATCTCTCCCAGCCCGTCCCCTCCAGCTACAGCTGAGATACTCCTGCAATTCACCCACTATGTCATGTCTAGCAGGGTCTGTTCTCAAAAGTGTCAAAGACAGCTGGAAATGAACTTCAGTAGTGGCTCAAAAAGTAAGTGAAGACTCAGCTCTTCTGCCTGCTCATTTCAGGCTGGCAAGTCAAGAGAAAGCCATTGTGGCTAGTTGTGCTGAAGCCTTTTGCCAAACCATGGGCAAGTGTGCCCACAGTATCCCCCCGTCTGGCATCCCGGCTGGCGCGGGCGCCTCGTTGACGAGGTGCCGGCGTTGGGATGCTGCTGTTCCTATGCACACTCTGGGGCTGTTTCTGTGGGGTCCAGAGCTGCTTCGGCAGCAGCGACTCCGCAGCCCTGCTCGAGGGGACATCCCCACCCTCCCCATGGTGGCAGCAGTTTTGCGGGCCCTGAGCTGTGTGTCAGGGGGACCTCGGTCACAGCCCTGTGGCCTGGGCAGCCACACAGGCCCGGACTGGCCACCAGCCCTGCCTCTGCCCACTGCCCCTTATTGGCAGCACCCAGAGGCCATGCCGTGGCAGGACCCCCCAGCCCTCATTGTCCCCAGCCTGGGCACCTCGGGGGTGTCCCCACCCTCCTGGTGGGGTGGTGTCCCGGCCTCGAGGGCTTCTGCCTGAGGCCTGGGAGATGCTTTGGGGAAGCGCCAGAGCAGCTGGGAATCAGGAAGAAGGCGGTTGCCTGGGGGCCTCTTGTGGCCCCTGACACCCAGTTCCTCATGGCCTCCCACTGCCCCAGCCCCTCAGGGTCTCCCCCAGCCCAGCCAACCTGCCCGGCAGCAGAGGCACAGCCCCGATGGAGCTGCAGAGGAGCAGGATCAGGAGGCACCTGGGAGCCTTCAGCAATGCAGCCAGCAGCACACGGGCAGGAGGACACAGATGGCGGTTCCTGCCTGGGACAGGGCTTGTGGCCATCGCCAGGCACCAGTGTCACAGGGATCCCCGCAGCTCCAGCCCCTGCCCGCCCTGTCGGCAGCGTTAAGGCAGAACCACCAAAGGCCAAGGGGCTTCTGGCCATTTTCCCTGCAACACTGCACACCTGGGCAGCTTGCTGAGCACAAGCACCCTTTTCCCCCTCTTCCCTGATGCCCTGCAGACCCTGGACACCAAAAGAAAGCTCCTGGACATCCTCTGTGCATGACAACAGTGATTTCATATTTCCATGCTGCGATGAGGTCTTCCCTGCAGGCTCAGGTGGCCTGAGCAGACAGCCTGGGATTAGACTTAAACAAGCTTGCCCCACAGAGGAGTCTTCCTACTCCCCACCCTTCTGCAAGTGGTCTTGCACCTTCTGAAACCTGAAGAATATGGAGCCCTCTGTGCAGAATTTAAGAGTTGCAGGGTTTGAAGTGTCAAGCTTGAGATGGTCGGGCTGATGTCCTCAGTCAGGTCTTGAAGGGCTGCAAGAGAGAGGAACAGAGGCACAGTCAGATCCTGGATCTGCGGGGACCCGATGAGAGGCCCGTGCTGGGGCCATCCCAGCCTGCTCTTGCCATGGCCAGGAACGAGCAGGGACCAATGGGATCAGCCCAAAGCTGCTGGACACAAATCCCCCACATGTCCATAAATTCTCTGCTCTGCCCATGCCACCCCTTGTCCGCACAGGGAGCAGAGCCCTCCGCAGCCAGGACAGGGCTTCCAACTCCCCCCTGCCAGCCCCCACTGACAGCCCACTGCCCTCACTCACCCTCATAGATGAGCTGGGTCTCTTCCTGCTGCCTCCTCAAGTACCGCCCTGTGACTNGGGCGCAGGCTGGCGGCCCTGGCTGCAGCACTGGGCAGGGCCACAGCTGCCAGCCCCACACACTGAGCACAGCGGTCACGGGGCTTCTCCAGGCTGCGGCTGCGCCTTCCAGGCTGTCCTTACCAGGCACTCGCTGAACTTCCACAGCTGTTCCTTCTTCACCAGCTGTTTCAGACGCCTCCTCTTTAGGAACCTTATGGCACAGAGCAGCGTTTCCCGGGAGGCCTGGAGAGCAGCAGAGAGCTGGAGATGGCACCACAGCCCAGGGCACAGGACCTGCGTCCCTGTGCTAAGGCAAGGAGGAGGCTGCAGCCTGCGAGGCACATCCCAGGGGAACTCCAGCAGCCCACGAGTCCTCACCTGTGCCACACACCAGTTCTGGTCATGGCAGTGGAAGAAGAGTGGGAGAAGGCTCTTGCTCACGTGTTTCTTCAGGGGCTTTTTTCCCTTGTCCATTACCAGCTCCATGACGTCTCGGAAGAGGCGAATGGAGAGCAGCTGCACATGGCTGTTGTCCTGTTGGAAAGGAAGAGGACAAGAACCAGCAACGGTTTCTCCAGGCCCACCTGGGCACAGGTCTGCAAATCCACAGGGCACAAAGTGCCCGGGCAGCAGCCGGTGGCCGTGGCTGGGGGCACAGAGCTTTACTTTGTCAAAGAGTGGCCAGAGCACCTCAGCCAGCTGCAGGGCAGTGGGTCTGGATATCAGGGTGGCTCTGTCCTGGAGCTCGTTCAGGAATACAGAGAGGATCAATGCAACCACGTCTCCTTCTGCATCCTGCAGCAGGCCCATGAGGCTTTGTGTCAGACTTCGGATGCCTTCAGCCTGTGTGGGACACAGTGCTGCACTGTGATACCATGAACTGCAGAACCATAGCATATTCTGAGTTGGGAGGGACCCACAAGGGTTCTGTCCTGGCCCTGCACAGATACCCCAATAATCCCACCCTGTGCATCCCTGAGAGCATTGTCCAAACACTTCTTGAGCTCTGGCAGCCTTGGGGCAGTGACCATTCCCTGGGGAGCCTGGTCAGTGCCCCACCACCTCTGGGGCAAGAACCTTTGTCTAATACCCAACCAAAACACAGCTCCAGCTGTTCCCTCGAGTGCTGTCACTGGCCACTAGAGAACATCGTTTGGTGCTGCTCTTCCACTTCCAAGCAAGGAAGCTGCAGATTGCAGCTCTTCAGGCAGAACTAGTCAGGTGCCCTCAGCCACTCATCCTATGACTTCCCCTCTAGACTATTTTCATATCCTCCTTTGGACAATCTCTAATAGTTTCATGAGTTTTTTACATTATGGTGCCCAAAATTGCACACGGCACTTGAGGTGAGGCCACGCCAGCCCAGAGCAGAGCAGGACATTCCTGTCCCTTGCCTGGCTGGCAGTGCTGTGCCTGATGCACCCCAGATGTCCCTCCTGGCTGCCAGGGCACTGCTGACTCCTGTTCGCCATCACAGGATCCCCACAGGTTCCTTTCCACAGCACAGCTCTCCAGTCTATCATTCCCTGCTCTAGACACACAGCCAGGCTGCCGTGCCAAGTGCAGCATCTGGCACCTGCCCTTCCTGAACTTCATATTGTTGGTGATTGCCCAGCACTCAGATCTGCCTCTACAGGGCCTCTGCCCTTGAGGGAGTCAACAGCTCCTACCAATTTAGTATCATCAGTAAACTTATTTAGTATTTCTTCAAGTGCTGTGTCCAAGTAATTTGTGAACGGCTGCACCACCAACGCCACTCTGGCACTGCCACAGGGCCCAGAGGCCAAAGGCCTGTCCCAAAGCACTCGGACAGCTGAGCCAGGAGGCAGGAGAGCTGGGAGCAGCTGCCTCAGCACCCGAAGCCCAGCCAAGCCCCAGCGACTGCGTTCCCCAGTGCAGCTTCAGCCGCTGCCCCCTCCTCACCACCAAGGGATCTTTGCTGAGCATCACAAGGCCTCTGAGTGCCAGGCGACACTTTTCCCTGGATTTGCTCTGCAGGCGCCTTGAAATGACCTCGAGGGCACTGTCACTCCATTCCCTCATGTCATGGCACTCCAGGGCCTGAAAGGCACAGGGCAGTGAGAGGGGACCCAGCCGGCGCGAGCCTGGAACCACACAGGGCTGTGGCCAGGCAGCAGCACAGAGCGTGGGCACCGTCCCAGGCAGCTGCGGCTACGAGAGGCCAGAGAGCTGGGAGGCAGCTGAGCGAGGCAGCGCTGGCCTTCGGGCTCACCTCCACGAGGAATGCCAGGGCAGGCAGATCCCAGCGTGGGTCCCGCCTGCTGAGCAGCCCCAGCAGGCGGAGTGCAATCCCAGAACACAAGGGGCTTGAGGCACGGCGCATCTCCCTGGAAGGCAGAAAAAGACACAAAGACCCTGAGCCAGCAGAGGCAGACCTCTCCCAGGTCTGACTCACAGAGCTCTGGTCTTTCCCCACCATCCTGCAAGAGGACCTGGGCCTTTTGGGTGGTGGCTCCTTGTGGGCACCCTCCTCTCCCAGCCTTTGCCTGTTTGTTTGGCCGTCCCTCGGTGGCAAGGCTCTCTGGCCCACAGACACAGGGACTGTGTGGGGCACTCTGGGCACATAGAGCAAATTCCAGGGGCAGTGGGGACATGGGGGTCTCACCTGGCCAGCACACCCATGCCATAGTGGTGGGTGGCAGCACAGAGCAGCGTGTCCCAGCCATGCTGGCGCTCCATCGCCACGAGTAAATCCAGACAGCGCAGATGGCAGAGCAGAGCCCTCACAGTCTGCACTACAAACCTGTGTGCAGAGGAAAGCTCACGTCACGCTGGGAGCACTGGCTCCTGCCCTGGGGACATGGGAGAAATGGGATGGAGCACCTGTTGGGGCTGGTAGGAAGGCTGAGTTGTTCCTGGCATCCCGTTGAGAAAGCATTGACTTCCTCTGGCATATCTAATGTGCTGACAAAAACTTGGTAGAGCAGAGCTACGAGGAGGCGGGGGGAATGTTCCACAAATGGTGCTGGGCACCAGGGCAGGCGGAGAATCTCCCAAACCACCCTGGTTCCCTGCAAAGGACAAAGCAGCCGAGACAGCGCTCAGTGCCGAGGTGTCCGTGTGGCAGGACCCGAGCAGGGGAGGGAGAGGCCAGGGGAGAGGCAGGGGGAGCAGCAGGCCTGGTGCCCCTGAACGTGGCCCTAGGCCAGGCTTCAGCCCAGCGCCTGAGGCAGGGAGATGCAGTGGGGGAAGCAGGATGGAGAGCTGCTGGAGAGGCAGCCTTGGGGTTAGTAGAGGCCAGTTGCAGAAACTCACAGCCAGGGCAAAGACATCAGTGTTGTCCCCATCTGAGGTGGACATTTTGTGCAGTGGCCAGTGCTCCATCACACAGAGCAGTGTTGGAAGCACCTTCTCCACTACCGTTCCTGATGAGGCTATGGTTCTCCACAGGATTGTAGCAGCTCTGTGGGACCAGAGCTCTGTGTCAGGGGGTTCTCAGCCACAGCAGCATGGCCTGGGCACCTGTGGGGGCCCAGGTGACAGCCCCAGTGCCCTGAGGGGCAGGGAGGCAGCATGGCAGAAGGCTGGGTGGCTGACATGCCAGGGCTGGGAAACAGAGGGCCTCGTGTGTCCTGAAACTCTCCAGCTCTCTGTTAGACCTCACTGGACAGCCTGTACAGGGTAATGGACCCCGTACCTGTCACATGATGGGGCACAGCACAGGAGGGTGACTGTGACATCAGCAGGGTATGCCTCAGTCAGCCTCAGGATGTCCATGAATATCCTGTCATCTGGAGCTGCCTCGGATGCAAGCCTCTGGTGCATGTTCCTCACAAAGCCTGGCACCTGGAGGAGGCACAGGGAGAGCTGGAGAGCTGCCAGAACAGCAGCTTCTCCTGAGAAGTGCTTCCCTTCCCACCACACTGTGAGGAGCCACACAGTTCCTGGGGGGGATCCAGCCCTGGTAAGAGGCTGCTTACTTCCTTTGGGTGGGAAACAACTCTGTCTCCAAAAAAATCCATGTTGGAGGCAGAAGCCTTCGTGTTTGCCATGCTCTGGGTGGGTGTGATGTCAATGTGATGTCAGGGTTTGCATCCTCTTTCTTCTCCAGGCCATGCTAGAGGGTCTCCCTCCTGTCCCACCAAGGTCTGTCCCTAAGGACACATGGAAAAAAAAAGGGTTAAAGCCTGGGGACAACAAGGAACAAGGTGGCTACATGGGGCCTCCCTGCAGCACCACCCTGTCCCATTGCCTCCTCTGGACACTGTGGCCACCAGCAGCTGCATCATGATGTGTTATAAAGGGCCCTGTGACACACAGCCCACAGTGCCCACTGTCACAAAGGGCCCTGTGACACAGTGCCACATGCCCTCCCCCAGCCCAGCCAGACTGCCCTGCCATGGGGCAGCTCTGAGGGAGCTCTGCAGGAATAAAAGGACATGCTGTTGTCTTCCATGGGACACACAGCTGGCATAGACAGTTCTTACCCTCTATAACTATTGGGGGACATAGGGGACCCCAAAATCAGAGTGTTCTGCCCCAACGGATTCCAAAGGTCAATGATCCTGTACCAAGCAATGAAAAAGATCCATTGCCACTGGGGTTGCCCACAGGCTGACCCATCTTGGTGTTGTGCCCATGACCTAGGCAGATCCACTGTTGGTTATTACTGCCTGCTTGTTTGCCCTTACTGTTGATTGTCTCTTTGTTCTGTAGGATGAGAGGCCTGTGTGGAGGTTGCAGTCTGACCCTTTGGGACAAAAAGAAAACCCTGAAGGAGGAGACTGAGGGGAGACCTCATCGGGGTCTGCAGCTTCCTCATGAGGGGCAGTGGAGGGGCAGCTCCAATCTGTGAGTAGTGACAGCACCCAAGGGAATGGCTGGAGCTGTGCCAGGGGAGGTTTTGGCTGGATATCAGGAAAAGGCTCTTCCCCCAGAGGGTGCTGGGCACTGCTCAGGCTACCCAGGGAATAGGCATAGCCCCGAGGCTGCCAGAGCTCCAGGAGCGTTTGGACAGCGCTCTCAGGGATTGTTGGGGTGTCTGTGCAGGGCCATCCTCAAAACAGCACACCCCCACAATCAGATTTCTTTGGGTGAACATGATCTCTCCATCAATAAACTCGTGTTCATAGTGACTGCCTCTCCAGGAACAGACCCTGGCTTTTCAGCCTTATTAAAATTCACAGAAAACTTTGCTATGAATATTTTTTCCCCTCTTAAATCACGGACGGGCACTTCCCGATGTGCCTCAGTGCTGGCTCCAGGCGAGCACCGGCGACACTGCGGGTGCCACTTGTCAGTGCACGGGAAGCAGGGTAATGATCCCGCCGTGTGTTCCGCTGGGGAAAACTCCTATTTTACAGCTAACCCGGCTTTCAGACAAGCGGGGCGTCCTCCCGATTCAGTCCTGACTCCAGATTGTGCAAACGGGGTTGTCTCTGCGGGTTTCCCCGAGAAACTCGTCCTTGGAAATGGCCACAAACATTCTCCAAGGCAGGAGCCGCCGTGTGTGTCCTGCTCATGTGCTGGAAGATCGGCAGAGGGCAGGGCAGTCCCATTGAAGGATGGCTGAGGACAATTCCCAGGAGCCGGTGCCCACTGCAGTGCCAAGGATGGCACATCCAATGAAGAGGAGGTCGGGGTGCTCGGTCGACCTCCTCCCCAGAGAGGGTGCAGCCAGCTGGGCAGGGTCCCTGGCAGAAAATAGACAGGGCGCCAGCGAAAGTGCTCTTGGAGGTGCCAGAGTTCCTTCTCTCAGCGTCCTTTGGGGGACAGGGAGCACGCTGTCTGCCCCAGCAGTGTGAGGTGCACCCAGGAAGCAGGAGCTGAGATAAACTGCCTGTTGCACAAGTGCAAGGTCCACCTGGAGACAGGGGCATCGATAAACACAGCCGGGACTGAGCTCCCGCGCCTTGGGCTGTGACTGAAGGATGTGTGGGTGGGACCTCAGGTGAGGCCAGCCAGACCCCTCAGTGCCCCCAGGAACCCAGCAGTGGGGCAGCCCAGGGTTTGAGAGGGGAGCAGTGAGTGTCCCAAGGGCACAGCTCTGCTTGGGGGCTGAGGGAAGCTGCGTGGTGGTGGTGCCCATTCCCACGGCAGGTTGTGGCCAATTCCCTGTAACCTTTTCCTGTGGGGACGGGAGTTTATGGATTTTTTGGGGGTGACCTGCTGGCTCAGGAAAGGGGGAAGAGCCGGGCACTCTGTTTGTACAGTGGTTCTGCCAGAGCCCAGAGCACCCCCGACACTGGATACCTTTGCTTCTGTGAAATCCCAGGAGCAGCCAGGTCACTGAGCTTTGGAAAGGGTCACTGGCTGCCCAGGGCTGACCTGCTCGTGTGCTCTCCTGGGCGCTTGGCTTTCAGGGGCCCTTGAAATGGCACTTGGAATGTGAGTGTGCACAGAGGGGTCTCATGCCCTGGAGATGCTCTTTGCCCTTACCAGCAGATGGGCAGGAGAGAAAAGCCCCAACTTTCCTGCCCATGAATTGTAGTCAGAGGAATGAATCAGATGAGCGTCCAGCTGTGCCGCCGGGGTGATGTGCCAGAAAGCCAATTTCTGCCGGGGGTTGGGGGCCAGGACAGGGCTGGGGGAGCTGCACCTTCTGCAGAGGCCTTGGGGAGGGGGAGTGGAAGGCAGAAAAACTGTGAACCCACAGCCCAGATCAGCAGCTTCCTTCCTGCAGCAACAGCCATGCTCATAAAGAGCAGGAAGTATGGAGAAGCAATTAGAGATGAAAAAATAAATAAATCACACGAGACAAGTGCCCAGGAGTCCTCAGCCCTGCAGAGCACGTCAGGAGCGGAGCAGTGCCCAGTGCCCAGTAGGCACCATGAGGGCAGCACGGGGAGCTGCAAACCCACACCTATGTCTTCTACCTGCTGCTTTTGGGGAGAGCTCTGACACCTCAAGTTCTCTCTGGGGCAGAACCAGCCCTTTCCCTGGGACACTGAACCCTGGCATGGGAGGGGAGTGGAGAGGCCTCCTTCCTCCCCACCTCCAGCAGACAGCAAGGGCAGAAGTGGAAGAAACAGAAAGGCTCCAGGGGCCAAATTTGCACCTTGTTTCGCTGCTGGGGGCTGGGGGGTGGGAATTTGGCAGCTCTCCTCCTTTGGAAAGGGTCTAGCTGCCTTAGGAGAGAAATTCCTCACATAGCTTTGCTGTGAAGAAAGTGCTGACCTGTTCAGGGGGCGTTTGCTGAGCAAGTGAAGACCAGCCAAAGGCAGCTTGTAAGTGCTGGGGGAAAATGGCCCAGTTCACTCATGGCCAGGGTTAGGCAGCAGTCAGGCTCTCTGGGGGAAGCACTGCCTGGGGACAGGGGCTTTGTGTGCCATAAGGAAGCCCATGAGGACATCCCGACACTCCCTGGCTTCACATACCTCCAGAGAGATGATCCAACTGCAGCACAGAGGCTGCCACTGCCACACCATGTGAGCATCAGAGGTGACCTTGCAGCTACACCCAGACACTGGGACCCAGGAGAACCCCACCATTCCCAGGGGTGAGACCCAGGGAACACCTGGAGAGCTGGAATCTCAGGGTGGGGATGAGGCAGTGGGTCAGGGAGGGGGGGGTTTAGCTATGGTTTAACTGGGAGCACATCTTTGAATGCAAGGGACTCACACAGGACACTGTCACTGCAGTGACAAAGGGGATTTAAACACACAGCAGGCGGCTGGGGAGAGGGCATGGTGGGACCGAGGTGGGAAATACACCTCACGTTCACTTCTGAAAACCTAGCAGGAAAACATACAGCCCAAATGCAATTAAATATGGGAGGCAAAGCTGACCTCCTGCGGTGCCAGCAGAGCAGCCAGTGCGTGACTAAAAGAGTGTCAATTTAGATTAGATCTAAGGCAGCATTTTTTAAGGATGAGGGTGGTAGAACACTGGCACAGCTTGCCCAGGGAGGTGGTGGATGCTGCCAGGTCAGGATGGACAGAGCTCTGAGGAATCTGGTCTAGTTTCAGTTCTATGATTCCATGATTCCATGTTCCTCTGCCTGAACAACAGAGCAAGGGCAAACCTAAATGTGCTCCCACACCAACACCAGACACCTATCCAGCTACTCAGGGATTCTAGGGGACACTTCAGCTTGCAGACTGGATTGAAGTGTCAGGGAATAAGACATCAGGATAAAACTTTTGAATGCAGTACATGGTGCCGTTCCCTCAGAAACAGTCTGAGAACCACCAGGAAAAGGTGCCACTCTGGATCTGCTCTGAAAATGAGGAAATGTGTCAAAAAACCCCAACAAATCAGACCAATCCTAGAGAAAAAGATAATATTGAGAGTCTGAGTGAAACAGGGAGCAAAGAGGAAATAGGGTAATCCTATAAAGCCCCCAGACAGCTGATGGGAAAAAAAGGGGAGTACAGGAAAAAGTGATGCTGAGGAGTGGAAGGTCTCCCAGAAGAACAGGAAAGCTGAAAAAACGCATCAAGCCAGATACAAATAGAGAAGCAAAAGGACTGGGAGCAAGCTGGAGGCATGTCCCACCAAACATGCTCAAACCAGTGGTGACCAGCTCAGCCAGACTTCTGCAGGGACTGGGAGGTGGGAAAGGGTGCACAGGGGTGGGATGGACACAGTGATGGGGCTTTCCCCTGGGGGCATTCCCTCCCCTGACATCCCCACCCATTTTTCCCCCCAGACAGGAGGGAAGGGCTCTTAAATTGGAATAGAAATCCTGATGGGGTTGTCTTGGAGAGAAAAACTAAGTGTCCTGGACAGCTTGGAAGTGGCCAACACCAGGATGGGGACACTGATGGTCAGCAGGAGCACGGTCAGGTCCTATCCATGTGAATGTGGGGATCATCACAGTAGCAATCCTTCCTTGGGGCCATTCCCCCTCCCCAGAAGGGAGCCTGTGCATCCCAGAACAGGGAGCTGGGGCAGAACCTTGGGGTATCCAGCTGCTGAGCAGCCTGGAGGAGCCCAATCCTCAGTGGGGAGCTGGGAATTTCCTTTTCCCAGGGAGGAAACAGCTCCTATTTTGAGTCTTGCTGGAGCAAAGGATGTTGATTTCTTTTTTTTCTCTCCTTTCTTTTTTCCAGATGAGTCAAACTTGACCATTCCTCTGCAGAGGAGATGCTGAGTGCAGCCTGGGAGAGCAGAGGTGACAGCCTCCAGGCTGTTGGGACAATCCCCAAGGAAGAAGCGGGAACACACCAGGGTCTTCCATTTTGGGGCTGTTTCCTCTGGGTCACCGACAGACAGGGAAAGCCCAGATGAGTTCCACCAGCCACAGCATCCCCAAGGCAGTGCTGCTCCCTCCTGCAGCCACCGCCCTGCACCGCACCTGTGTCCTGTCCCCATCCAGCTCCCTTTGAGGCCAGAGACAGCCACGGCAGCGCTGTGCCCGCCAAGGTGACAGGGACACTTTCAGGGCCATCCCCCAAGTGACATCCTGGGCTCAGCCCTGTTACTCCCTCCTGGAGCCATTCTTTCCTGGCTGGATTTCAAGGCTCTCCCTTGAGCAAGCACCTGTCTGTCCGTGCAGGAAGGAGGAGGAACATTGTTCTATTTCTCCAGTTAAAAATGAACTGCTTTTCAAGTTGGTCCCTCTGGAAGGGCTGGGGAGGGGAAGCAGGAATCCAGATGAGTTTCATTGCTTTGTGGCTGCTGGCCCCCCCCCAGCTCACACCCAACAGGGAAGGCAGTCGGTGATTATTTGAAGTTAATTGAAATGAACTGCACTTTGGGGGGAAAACAGGAAGGTGGCGGGGGCACAGTCCATAGAAAGGAGGCAGACCCAGGGAAACCCATCCCAGGCAGGACCTGGAGGCTCTGGATGGCCCCCACTCGCCACAGGAGGGATGTGGAGGGCCTGGAGCTGGCAGCCGGGGCGTTCTAGTGTGGGAGGAGAAGGACTCCTCCCTTGCATGAGCAATTCAGGCATCACAGAAGGTTTTGGGAGCTCTCCCAACCTTCCTGAGTTTGGCAGAAGTGAGGAACAGCTCTTGTTCCCAGCGAGCCCCAGCCCTGCAGAGGGATGGGAGTTTGGGCAGGATGTTCAGAGGGATGGGGCAGACAGGAGATCTCTCCAACCTCTCCACGGATCCCTCGGAAGCTTTGGGGGGACTAAACCTGGGGTTTGGATGCCCCGAGGTTTGAGGTGACTGACTGCCGTCCTCCTCTCGCAGAGCTGGCCCGTGAGTACAGAGCGGGAAGGGAAGCAAGTGCCATTTCCCACAGCCAGCCGAGAGGCAGGACCCGGGGGGAGCCGCTGCGATGAGGCATGCGAAAAGCATCCGCCGTGTCCCCTTTCCCATGGAATGCTGCTCCCGGTCCTTTCTCTGATGTCTGCTGAAGTATTGGTTTTCCTCTGGAGTGGATGAGTCACGGAGAAAGTCGGGAGGGAGCGGGGGCTGCCCAGCCATCCCAGGTGCCCTGTCCGCTGGAAAGGCTGTGTGGGAGGGAGCAGGCACTGCCCAGGGGTGCGGGCAGAGGGCAGGGAAGATGCGTGTGAACCGGGGAGCTGGGGCTGACTGTGTCCCTGCCGGCACCGCGCGGGGCTCCCCCGTTCTGGGAAAGGAAGGGGGGTCCCTCCTTTGGTCCCCTCTCCCTTCCCCGGGGAGGAGGTCACTGTGCGTAGGGGTGAGCTCCCAGCTGTCCCTCTGCTGACTGAGTGGCTGTGTCTGTGCTGGCTCCGCAGAGCTCTCCCTTGCCCTTCTCTCGGCAATTTCATTGACAATGTCCAGCTTGGGAGCGCGCCAGGCCGGCTCTGTCACGTCACGGTTCCGCCAGATGGGAGCTCTCCACAGCAGCGGCTGCGGGATGCGGCCAGGGCTGGGGTCCCTGCCCAGCAGCTTTGTATGCAGGGCCCGAGGCTCGGACTGTGCCACCTGGAACCTGTCCTGGCTCTGCTGCGCCAGGAGTTGACGGTGTGGTGGCTCCCTGGCTCACCTCCCTGCACAGCCTCAGCAATCCATGCTCTGTCCCATCCCATCCTCCTCACATCCATTGGCAGGGTGCGGGTGGGCTCCAGATCCCGCAGCGTTTCTGCTGCTGCCCCTGGAACACCCCTTGCTCTCTGCAGCCCCTCGCTAGCCCATCCACCAGCTCTGGCTGCCGGGACCAGGCGTGGTGCTGCCCCAGCCCCCCGTACCCCGGCCTGGCTGAGCTCCTCCCCTGCCTCCATGGGCAGGTAACGTGCTCCCGGCTCAGCCAGGCCCCTGTGCCTGCCAGCTTTCCTCACCGGAGGATTATCGGGATTTCCAGTTGTTCCCACTCCCTTCCTGTGCTCCTGGGTCCTTCCCAAACGCCCACCTTTGTGCCTGTGCGCGCTTCACCTCTGGAAAGGAGGGATGGTGTTCACATCATCCCTTGCCACATCCTCCCCAGAGTTGTCAGCTGAAGGCAGGGCACGGTGCTGCCCTTTCCCGAGGACATCCTGGCAGGTCCTGGGCCATCAGCAGACACAGACTTCTGAGCCAGAGCAACAGATGTGGCAGCAAGATGCAAAACCAGCCGCTCCCAGCAGCCCCGTCCCCAGCACTCACACCCGGAGGCTGCCCCGGGAATAAGTGGCTTTAACACGGACAAATGGCACATCAAAGTGGCAGCACCAGCCACAGCCTTCCCTTGGGGATCGGCCCAGATGGGACAGCCCTGCCTGGCGGTGCTTTTCTGCTCCCTTTGCCTGCTTCAGCCTTTGTTTATCTGCAGGGACAGTCACCAAACACTGTCCTTCACTTTCTTGTCCTTTATTGCCCCCCTGTCCCAATTCCTGTGTCCCCCACTGCTCCCCAGGCTCCTTGCTCGGCATGGTGGCAGCAGAACTGAGCAAGTCACAGGAGTCTCTGAGGGCACAAGCCGCGTTTCTGGGCGCTGGTGACAGCTCGCAGTGCCCGCTGGCATCCCCGCCGCTCCCACGGCTCCTCGGGCCGCTGGCGCCTGGGGACACGCCGGGCCGGCAGGGGGACATGGGCCCTGGCCATGCATGCCAGTCCCGGAGCCGCTGCCAGGGACGCGTTTGGACCCCAGCAGACGGAGCTTCCAACCCCTCCTCTCTGCCTGAAGGAGGGAAAACCAGGCCAGTGTCCCGCAGGGTTGCCAGGGTGACATTTTTTGGCGGCCGTGCTGTAGCGGCCGCTGAGCTGGCAGGGGCTGTGTGCTGGGCGCTGGGACAGCCCCTCTGTCCCCGCACCGGGGTGCCCCTGCCCGGGGCCACCCAGCAGCGAGGGACCACCAGCCGCGGGATGCAGGTGGGAGCCAGGCGCAGGGGTGGGAGGACAGCGGGACACTGGAGGAGCCACGCAGAGATGAAAAATGCCAAAGCTTTGCTGGAGCTGGGAGCCTGCGGGGTAGGAGAGCCTTTTTGGCTGGGGTTCGGGAAGTCTGGGCTGCGAGCAGCAGAGCCACCATCGGAGCACCGCTGGTTTGCATTTGGTCGGCTTTCGAAAGAGCTGCCTCCATTGGCAGCGTGGGTGTCCCCCCTCCCGCGGCGGGCAGAGTTTGTTTGCTTGGGAAAAGATGAGCCTCATTATCTGTCCTCCGTGGCTCTCGGACTTTAAAGCTCAGCAGGAGGAGATTTTACGATGGGAAACTGCCCCGGTGTCAGGCATGCTTTGCATGGAGGTCTGCTGGGGGGACCACGGCCCCGCTGTGGCAGTGGGGACAGCAGCAGGGCTGAGACAGGCGAGGCAGGGGAGTGGCAGAAGGTGACGCGCTCAAACAAGCGCAGCCAGGCCAGGCAGAGCCCGGAGGGGCAGTGAGGAGGAAGCGTGGGATGTAACCCAGCCCCACGCTCACCTGCAGCAGCGATAACATCGCTGTACTCCATGTGTGGGAAGGTCTGGGCGGGAGGTGAGTGCAGCCCCGAGTGTTTGCACCTCCCGACCCCGGCAGCGCTGATAATATTGGAAGGGCCAGAGTTCCCCTGTGTGGAGCCAAAGCAGCCTTCCCAGACCTGCCCACAGACTCTTCCTTCCCACCGGAGTACTTATCCACCCATATAAAGCCAGGTCATTTTGGACAGGCCTCTGCTATCAGGCAGGATCCTTCTCTCTTTTCAAGGAAAATTTTTTCCAAGCACCATCCTTGTCCCAGGACTCTCCTCCCCCTTGCTCCACGCAGCCCGGGCCCTGCAGCCCATCCAGCCCTCCAAAATCCCCGCGCGGAAGGGCAGCCCGGTGACTCAGGGCTGCCACGTGTTGCTTTTTGTGCGGCTCAGGTACTCCAGCCTCTACCTGGAGGGAAGGAATCCAGCTGCGGGACAAGAAAGGGCTGGTAAATCACTCAGCATCCAGCTGGGAAAGCGTTAATTTAAGAGCCCTGACCATGTGAAGACATTCTGCGGCCAAACAAGAGGCAGAATCGGTGTGTGTTCACGGCCCCCAGAAGTGGGTTGTGCCGAGGTGCTGCCTGCTTTTGGCGCCGATGAAAGATTTACAGACAAAATTCGGAGAGCAATAGCGTGCCCCTGTGCGAGCGCGGAGCCGAGCAGCTGGATGTCATGGTTTATCCTGCTGGATCCAAACCCTGCCTCAGACTAAACACGCCTCTGCCATCATTAGTGAATCACTTCTACATCCCCTCGAAGTTTCCAGGGCTTGGGTTTCAGAAGCTTTTTGCTGCCGCGGGGCACTAAAATGCTGCGGAAGACAAAACAAGGTGTGGCAGCAGGTTTTGTGGGGATTATCCCGCTGGGATAATCCTGGGGCTGGGGCTGGAGGAAGATGAAAGCCGGGGTACGGGGAGGAGTGAAAGTGGGCCAGCAGCCGCAGCTTTAACCCCTTTCCGGGCACCACGGGCAGGATGAGGTGCGGGGCTCTGGCATTGCAAGGGCTGCCCCGGGGGGTGCCCAGGAACCCCCCGGCTCCCACTCTGCCGGGCTAGGCTGGCTTCGTGACACGACGAAGGAGGCAGGACCGTGGAGTTCCCGAACCCCAGGCACATAGTGGGGGCGAGCGGAGGGCCAGGAAAGGAGAACAGCAGGTTCCATGCTGGGAGCACCCAGCCCTGCTCCGTGCCCCCGGGGCTCGGATCGGTGCTCGGAGAGGGAATGAGCTCAGCTCGCTGATTCATTCCCTCCTTCAAGACTAGACCTGGCCTGCGAGCCGAAGCCCAGGGGCTTGGCGGAGCAGGAGGTGCCAGGGCAGGTCGTGCGGGCAGTGGGTGTCCCTCGAGGGTGTGGGTGCTCCCCGGCGCTCCAGGCAGAGGCGGATGCTCCTCGGGGAGGGATGTTCCTGGGCAGGGATGCTCCTCGGGGAGCAGAACCGTGTCCCTCCCGCTTACCTATCCCCAAGGGGTGTCCCCGACCCCCTCCCGGCTGCAGTACACCGAGGGCCGAGAGAGCCGCGGGACCGGGGGCTGGGGGCGGGCTGAGCCCCGGCCCCGGCTCAGGCTCACCCGCCCGGGGCGGGCCGGC
>VZTZ01008626.1:9728-27394 GCA_013400955.1 Drymodes brunneopygia | reverse complement strand
CCCCCTCCTGTCAGGGACTTGGGGGCACTGGGAATGTCCCCCCTGAGATGCAGCTGCTCTGTGCTAACAACACAGACCCATCTATCCATGAGCAGCACAAGGCTCTGAGGTCGCTCAGCATCACAGCTGCTCATGTACCAGTTATAAATTCCCCTGGATCCTTCTCCCATCCCTTCTGGAAGCAGAATCATCTGGTAATGTTTTGCCAGATTGAATTTTGACCAGTTTGGTGACATCCCAGTGATTTATTCTGAAGAAATCACTGCAGAATTGCAGCATAATGTTGTTACTGCCTCTTCTCACAGCTCTGCTCTCATTTCCTTGTGCTGTTAGTGAGATGCCTGGTGCAATAATTTCCAAAAATCCCATTATAACAGAGTGATAAAGGAGAATGGACACATTTGGCCTTATGAGAATGAAACTACTTCAAACTGCAGAACGTAAGATCTGTTGAGGAGATCAACACACAGACTCTATTAAACCTTTTCAGAATTATATCCCTGGCAGTGTTCCAGGCCAGGCTGGACAGGCCTTGGAGCAGTCTGGTGTAGTGCAAGGTGTCCCTGCCCATGGCAAGGGCTGGAACAGGGTGAGCTTTAAGGTCCCTCCCAAACCAAACTGGTCTGGGATTCTGTGTTTCTGTATTCGGGAATTTTGGTATCTTTAAACTTTGTGAACCAGGGTGAAGAAAAATGTGGAATTCATGGACCACTCATGCACCTCAACCCTGCCTCCTTGATCCAGAAGTGGCCAGGCAGCCTGGAAACACTTACATGAATTCTTTGTGGGAAGGAAGTCCTCCTGCAGAGCAGGCCATAGCTGTTCCTGCCCCTGGTAAGCACCTGGATCCATCTGACCCATTTTGGGCACCCGGGAATGCACTGGAAATCCAAGTGGGCTTTTCAGTGACACTTTCTGGTTGCTTTGGCAGAGCAGTGGGCTCTCCCCAGGTGATGCTGTGCCCTCTGCCCTGCCAGCTGTTCCTGGTGGGGCAGTGCTGTGGAACCAACCACGACTGGGAGGAACAATGTTTGTCCAAGGGTGATGCTGGGTTTGGGCACTGCTCTCCTTGGGACCCCCCAGCAGCAGGAGTTTCACAGCTTTGCCTGACATTCCTTCCCCATCAGGGTAAATTTATTCCATCCCAGTCGTTATTTAGAATCACAGAATCACAGAATGTCCTGAGCTGGAAGGGACCCACAGGGATCACCCAGTCCCACCCCTGCCCTGCCCAGAGCCCCCAACAATCCCAGCCTGGGCATCCCTGGCAGCGCTGTCCAAACGCTCCTGGAGCTCTGGCAGCCTCGGGGCCGTGCCCATTCCCTGGGGAGCCTGGGCAGTGCCCAGCACCCTCTGGGGGAAGAACCTTGCCCTAAAATCCAACCTAAATCCCTCCTGGCCCAGCTGCAGCCGCTCCCTGGCTCTGTCCCTGTCCCAGAGCAGAGATCGGAGCTGTCCCTGCGCTGCCCCTCGGGAGGAGCTGCAGCCCCAGGGAGCTCTGAGCTCAGGCTCCTCCAGGCTGAACTGACCAAGTGACCTCGTGTGGCCCCTGCAGACCCTTCCCCATCCTCCTGTCCCTCCTTTGGACACTTTCTGAGAGCTTTAGATCTCTTTCCCTTGCAGCTCTTTCCTGCCTGGCAGAGGTTTGGGCCATGCTGGCCATGCCTGTTCCAGGTCTGTGTTTCAGGCAGTGACACCCAGGCTGTGCCCCTGAGCCTCTCTGCCTTCTGTTCAACACGGGTGAGCAAAACTGGTGTTTGCAGATGTCTCTGGGACTGTTTGATTTTCCATCCTGCACTCTAAAAGTGGAGTCTGCTGCCTGTACGGCCTCACTCCCTGTGCCCTGTGCTTGTCTGAGCCCCTCGTTGGGTTATTTCCCTGATGGACCAAGCCAGGCATGAACTGTGTCAATGTTTGCCCCTGGGGAGCTCGTTCACTCAGATGGGGCGTGGGGGCCACGGGGCTCCCGTGTGTCACTCAGGGCTGCACAGGAAATTGGCTGATTCCACTTGGCTTTACCTGGGCTTGGTGGTGATTTCAATTAAAGTCCCCTGGAAGTGCCCCAGTGCCCTCCCCTCTGCATGGGCCAGAGCTGGGCAGGTGTGAGAGAGGAGCCTGGGCTGGAGTGGGAGCATCTCCCTCGGTGATTTCTCCCATGGTCGGTGTTGAGGTCACCCTGTTGCTCATGAGATCCCAGAATCCCAAATCCCTGAGGCTGGCAAAGCCCTCCCAGCCCATGCAGTCCCAGCTGTGCCCCATGCCCACCTTGTCCCCAGCCCAGAGCACTCAGTGCCACCTCCAGCCCTTCCTGGGCCACCTGCAGGGATGGGCACTGCAAAGCTCCCTGGGCAGCCCCTGCCAAGGCCTGAGCACCCTTTCCATGGGCAAATTGCTCCTGCTGTCCAAGCTGAGCCTCCCCTGGCCCAGCCTGAGGCCGTTCCCTCTCCTCCTGTCCCTGTTCCCTGCCAGCACAGCCCGACCCCCCCTGAGCCCCCTCCTGTCAGGGACTTGTGCAGAGTGAGAAAATAGAAAGGCAAGGGAAGGGGAAGGGAAAGGTTTTGTTGGAAGGAACCTACACCAACCCGGGCTATCAGCCTGAGCACTCCAAGGAAGCTCCTGTAGAAATGCAGATTGTCAGAAAAGGAATTTTCAGCCCTGAGCAGAGGCAGTAAAGCAATACAGGAAAGGTCTGTAAGATAAAAAATGGGAAGGAGATGATCCATATGGAATCATTGTTCAGCTTTACTCACACTAGGTGAACCAGGAAGGGGAGAACACACCCTGAAAACGTCAGCCTATTAAAGATATATTAAAGAATATTTATAAATAGGCATTTTAAGTTGCTGCCAGCCCAAACTTTTCTATGATTTTAATCAAGTGAAAAAGTACTTTTTAAAATGAGCTTGTAATGGAATTATGGAACTCATCACTGCTGGATGTTGTGGGAAGCTGAAGGCTCTGTAAAATGATCAGACAAGTGCACAGGTGAGAGATTCCTCGTTTTCTGTGAAGGACAATGGCTGAGGTGCTGCCTCCTGCCCAGGAAAGCTCTGAATTGATTGCCAGGTGCTGGGACAGGTGCCAAGGGAATGATAAACTGAAAATGACCTTCCTGAATGGCCATTAATAGCCACTCTTCGTGGCAGGATGGCAAGGTGGAGGACCCCTCAGTTTACTCAGTGGAACAGAACTCCAGAGTGCTTTGGGTGGGGAGGAGCCTTAAAGCCCAGCCCGTTTCAGCCCCTGCCGTGGGCAGGGACAGCTCTCACAGGAGCAGGCTGCTCCCACCTGGCCTGGAACCCCTCCAGGGATGGGGCAGCCTCAGCTTGCATGAATCCCCCACACAGCTATTGCACAGTGTGAGATTGTTTCACCTTACCAGAGACGCTCCAAATCTTACAATTCCTCTGGTTGGTGCCCCAAGAGTTGCCCACACCGAGTTTCCCACGGGGATTCTCCCTGCTGTGCTCCCACCAAGCCACCCTTGCTGGTTTTCTGCCTAATTCCCTTTCCCAGACACGAGGGTATTGCTGTGAGAGGGAGGGGTGTGAGCAGCTTCCATCTATTTTCCCATCTTTAAGAAAATACCAAGAGCTTTCCCAGGAACCCGTCTGGGGTGGGCACAGGCAGCACTTGGCACCCGGCAGTCTGAGCTGGAAGTGTTTGTGATTTGGGGCTGAGCCAGAGCTCATAAAGTGACTCTGCAGGGCAGAGTTCAGGGGTCAGTGCTGAGAGGAGTGTGGGAAGGGAGGCGAGCAGGGAGGAAAAGGGGTGGAGGCTTGGCCGTGGAATCCCAGAATCCCCAAATCCCTGGGGCTGGCAAAGCCCTCCCAGCCCATGCAGTCCCAGCTGTGCCCCATGCCCACCTTGTCCCCAGCCCAGAGCACTCAGTGCCACCTCCAGCCCTTCCTGGGCCACCTGCAGGGATGGGCACTGCAAAGCTCCCTGGGCAGCCCCTGCCAAGGCCTGAGCACCCTTTCCATGGGCAAATTGCTCCTGCTGTCCAAGCTGAGCCTCCCCTGGCCCAGCCTGAGGCCGTTTGTCTTCTCCTGTCCTCCCATGTGAAAACCTTTACAAGTCCCCATCCCTGGAGGTGCCCAAGGAAGGTCTGGATGTGGCACTCGGTGCCCTGGGCTGGGGACAAGGTGGGGTTTGGGGACAAGGTGGGACTCAGAGGTCTTGGGCAGCTTCTCCAATCTCAGTGATCCTGGCATTCTGTGAATGTCCCTGGAGGGCAGTGCCCCAGCACAGGTGGGTTCACAACTGCACAAGTGTCTTTTAGGGCCAGAGGTTGCATTTTCTCCAGACACCTCACGTGAGACAAACCCACTTGCTCTCCCTGGCTTGGTTCAGGCACAGAAACAGTGATTAAATTCAGTTTCCACCCCACAGCTGAGGGGGCAAAGATAAACTTGTTGCCACAATACATCTTGACAGGGACAGCTCCAGGGCTGCCTGAGGTGACACCCACTGCTGGGGCTGTGTTTGCCTTTGCAATATCCAATTTGCTTTTATTGTGCAGTATATTATGATTTTAATTAAGCATTTGGTATCTCACCGGTCAAGGGGAGACAGCCAGAACTTCCCCTCTGCCATTCCCTCGGAGCGACGCTGCAAGCCCTCCTCTTGCAAAATTTATTATTTCCACTTCAGATTTATCCTCCCAATAAAAATTACGTGTATTGCCGGCACCGTGGCTGCAGCACCGCCAGCCATAAATCACCGGGAGCCATAAACATGTCACCAGTAAAGCACCAGGAGCAAACCCTGCCTGCTGCGAGAGCAGCATAAATGGGAACGCTCATTGACTGCGCTCGCTCCTCCCGCTGTTCGCGCTCGGGAGCCGCGGCTCGGCACTGCCGGGGCATCGGGCAGGGCAGCGCTGGGGACACCGACCCCCGGACAGGGACAGGGACAGGGACAGGGACAGGGACAGGGACAGGGACAGCGCTGGAAACACCGACCCCCGGACAGGGACACGGACAGGAATAGGGACACGGACACGGACAGGGACAGGGACAGCGCTGGAAACACTGACCCCCGGACAGGGACAGGGACAGGGACAGGGACAGGGACAGCGCTAGAAACACTGACCCCCGGACAGGGACAGGGACACGGACACGGACAGGGACAGCGCTAGAAACACTGCCCTGCGGACACAAGCACGGACACGGACAGGACATGGACACACACGGACAGGACACGCCATGTCCCTCTGCTCCTCGACAGGACTGAGCCCCCGGCACCCTCGGTAAGTGCAGGCAGCTCCTCCCCTGAATGCCTTTGGTGGGACAGTGACACGGGTGGCAGATGTGGCCCCGGTGCCACTTGGGCAGTGCAGGCAGCTCCATCCCTGCACTCCTGCAGTGGGACAGTGACAGGGGCCGGAGGTGTGGCCCCAGTGCTGCTCCCTGCAGCCCTTTGGTGGGACAGTGACACGGGTGGCAGGCGTAGCCCCCAGTGCCACTCGGGCGGTCCCCGTGGCTCCGTGGTGGCCCCGGGTGGGATGTGCTGGACAGAGAGGGCCATTGGGATCTCAGGTGGAGCCGTGGCCGTGCTGCCCATGTGCTGTGGTGTGGGATCCAGCTGCTCTCCCACTCCTGGGGGCTGTCTCAGCTGTGGGGGTGGCCCGTCCCTGTGCTGGCCTCCGGTGTCACCAGGCAGTTTTGGGCTCTCTGGGTGCTGCAGCCCCGGGCTCCCTCTGCTGACCCTGCTCCCTTGGCTGAGCCCTCCCTGGGTGGGTTGGGTTGGCAGCGATGCCGTTGTGCAAACAGCAAATCTCCTCTTTGGGAAGCAGCAGAATTCTGAGTCTCATCCAGCCCCAGCTGCCAAGGCCCTGCTCCTGCTCTTGCTGACAGGAACCCTGTCAGCATTTTGAGTTACTGGTGAACACCAAAGCCAGGGACAGGCAAGCAGTCAGGAGGTGGCTTTGAAGGGATGGCACCATGTCCTCCATGGGGGTCCTACCCTGGTGCCTGGCTGGGCTGCTCCTGGGGAGCAGGAACACCCTGGGCACTGAGCAGGAGACACCCCCTCTGTGGCTGGATGCTCAGCAGCCTCCTCCAGGGCTGCCACGAGTCTTGAACTTGGTATCCTCCAGGAATGGGAGGTTTGCTTCCTCCTCAGGGCTTGGCTGTGCCAGAAAGGTGCAATTGCCATCCCAGGACTGTCAGCCAGGAGAGCTTTTGTGACCTGGTTCTGTGGTTCTGTGGTTCTGTGATTCTGTGATTCTGTGTCAGACACACACGTGTGCTGTAAGTCCAGCTGTGTGTTACCTACACACACACATGTGCACATGAACATGCACAAGCTGCCTGGCTGTTCATGTAATTCATACATTATATGTGTGTGTATTTATGTAAATCCCTTGCAGACTCACACATAAAACCTGCAGGGGCAAAACTGTCTGGGAGTGGAATCTGTATCTGTAACGTGCTGGGGCACACAACAAACCAGAGCAGCTCAGAGGGAACAGGGTGGATAAATCCTGTTTCTGAGTGACTTCTACACTGTGGTGGGAGCTGCTGGTGTTTGACAAAGTCAGGGCTGAGGGAAGGTTTTCTTATAAGTGAAGCATCTCCTACAGACCTGGGGAGTTCTCACCAGCCCCTTCTTTCCTTGGTGCTCTTTATCCACTTCCATATTCCTGGAGAGCTGTTGACTCTCAGTGTCTTTGAGAGTTCTGGATGTCTGCCAGAAGCTGTGCTCGGGGACACAGGCCTGCACACACTCGGGGTTTTTAGGTTTTTAACCCAGGAGTCAGCAGATTGATTTCACTGCTCACATCACAGAATCGTGGAATGGTTTGGGTTGCAGGGACCTTAAAGCCCATCCCTGCCAGGGACAGGGACGCTTTCCACCAGACCAGGTTCCTCCAAATCCTGTCCAACCTGGCCTTGGGCACTTGCAGGGATCCAGGGATCCCTGGGCACCCTGTGCCAGGGCCTCCCCACCTGCAGATTGCACTGGCAGGAAGGGCAGCTCTGACCTTTGGGGAGCTCTGAGCCAGCAGGGAGGACCAGAGGTACCTGTGGGCAGCTCCCTTTGGTACCTTCAGGCTCTGTGGAGCCATCAGGGGATGCCCCAGCTGCCCACCCGTGCCCAGCCCCACCCTGGGCTGCCCAGGCTGTCCTGAGGAAGGGCTGAGATTGTCCCTGCAGCCCCTGACACGCAGGGCTGCAGCTCAGGGTGGTTCTCACACCAGCACGTGGCTCTGCCTCGCCTGGAGAAAATCAAATGATTCTGGGTTTTCCCCAGGCCCCATCAGTTATGTGTGGCTTTTGCCCTGCAGCAGGAAGATGTTTGTCCTTGCTCAGCTTCAGGATTTATTGTCACATTAGACTCTCAAACTGAGAATCTAATGAAGCAAATCGTATTAGGAACCTAATAAATACGTCATGGAAGGATTGTGTGTTATTCAAAGATGAGCTGTGTCACAGCAAACCCTCTGGCTCCTCATCCAGGCACTCTGTGACCTGACTTTGTATCCTGTGGAAGGTGCAGGAAGACTGAAGCCACAAATAGTATTTTGTTTCAATTAGTTCTTGTCTTGCACATTTGCTGCTTTCCCCCACCCACCCAGTGGGTCATTCTGGCACTGAGGGGCTCAGGGACCCTGTCAGGAACCTGGATTGTGCCAAGGCTTGGAGGTTCATTGGGTAATTCTTCTTGGAGAGACTTCGAAGATCTCTGGTCCAACATCTGCCCCAAGGCAGGGCCAGCTGGGAGATCTCATGGCTTTGTCCAGCTGGGTCTTGAAACCTTCTGTGGATGGAGATGTGCAACCTCTGGGCAAGCTGCTCTTGATGGGGAAACATTTCTCATTTTATTCAGCCTAAACCTCCCTCGTTTCAACTCACACCTGTTGCCTCCCATCCTCCTTCCATCTCTGCTGTGAAGATCCTGGCCCAGCCTCCTCAGTGCCTCCCTGGAGGTGCTGCTGGACCCCTGCAAGCCTTCTCTTCTCCAGGCTGAACAAGCCCCCTTCCCGATCCCTCATTCCAGGGCATTCTCCACCCCTGCTGTCCCAGTGCCATCCTCTGAACCCACTGGAGCAGACACTGCCAGGGTTCTGCCAGGGCCTCCCTCCCCTCCTGCCCTGGATCCCTGTGTGAAACACCCCCCACATGCCATGGCCCCTCCAGGTCATTCCCAGGGACCTTCCCTGGATCCTCCCCTGGCTCTGAACCTGGAACACCTCGTGCTTTGCCTCGTGTTTGCTGTTATCAACAAACACCACAGAGCCTGTGCCTGTGTGGGGTTTTGCTCATTTATTCCCCTCCACCTGGCACTAAGATTGTGAAATGAGCAGGGCTGGGGTGTTGCAACCACTGAAAATCCCCCTTGGCCTGGGGACCATCTTCTGAGCTGAGAGCAGGAGGCTCTGAGAGGCTGATTCTCTGTTCTGCTGGAAATCTTGCAATCCCAGACTGGTTCTGATTGGGAGGGGCCTTAAAGCCCATCCTGTTCCAACACTGCCGGGACAGGGACATCTTCCACTGGACCAGGCTGCTCCAGCCTGGCGTTAAACATGTGCAGGGATGGGGCAGCCACAGCTTCTCTGGGCAGCCCTGCCAGTGCCAACAAATCTTACATTTGTTTCCAGTGCTGATTTCTTAAATAAGAAGTGCCAGGGTTAAACTTTCACAATTTTCACACCTTTTGATCTCCAGTTGGCACAAAAAAGCAGCCTTGGCTTAGCAGCTTGGTCCTGGTTGGGATGAGCATGGAAAAGGTGTTTGCTCACTCCACAGAGCATCTCAAACTCTGGAATTTAGGGACAACTGTGAAATACTGGCACTCCCCAGGAATGTTTCCCTTTTCATTCAAAAGCATTTCTCTTTTTTTTCTCATTTTCAAGAAAAAATGTCCATCCTTTTCCTTCATTTAGGATTTAATGGATTAGCAGGAGTGTAGCCATGTGTGACACCGCTCCCAAAGGGCTCAGGGATCCCTGCAGAGGCCGGGGGAGGCGGAGAGATGTGCAGCTCCTGCATTCAGCAGAGAGCCCAGTACGTGGAGTTTGTGTTGTTGGTCTGTTTTAGGTCGGGGCCATGTGAGAGCTGAGCTGGGATGGAGCATGACTCACACACCCCGTGGGAATTCAATGGCTCCTTCCAGCAGCCTTCAGCTTTCCTCATGATGGGCATCCCGGGCCTGGAAGCCCTTCACCCCTGGCTCTCCATCCCTTTCTGTGCCCTCTACCTCACTGCTCTCTTGGGGAACTGCGTGATCCTGTTCATCATCAGGAGGACCCCGAGCCTCCACGAGCCCATGTTCTACTTCCTGTCCATGCTGGCCCTCACTGACCTGGGCCTGGCCCTGTGCACGCTGCCCACCACGCTGGGGCTCCTCTGGTTCAACACGCGCAGGATCGCCTTCGACGCCTGCCTGGCGCAGATGTACTTCATCCACATCCTGTCCTTCATCGAGTCCTCCGTGCTGCTGGCCATGGCCTTCGACCGCTTCATCGCCATCTCCCGCCCCCTGAGGCACCCGGCCATCCTCACCAAGAGCACCGTGCTGAAGATAGGGCTGGCCATCGTGCTCAGGGGGCTGCTCTCGCTGCTCCCCATCCCCTTCCTGCTCAAGAGGCTCACCTACTGCGGCAGGACGGAGCTGTCCCACTCCTTCTGCTTCCACCCGGACATCATGAACCTGGCCTGTGCGGACATACAGGTCAACGTCTTCTACGGGATGGTCATCCTCTTATCCACCGTGGGGATGGACTTCGTCTTCATCGTGCTGTCCTACATCCTCATCATCAGGACCGTTGTCAGCCTCACCAGCAGGGAGGAGTGTCTGAAGGCTCTGAGCACCTGCATCTCCCACATCTGCGCCGTCCTCGTCTTCTTCATCCCCATGATCGGGCTGTCCATGATCCATCGCTTCGGGAAGAACGTCCCTCCCCTCGTTAGCACCCTGGTGGCCTACACCTACCTCATCATCCCCCCCGCCCTCAACCCTGTCATCTACAGCATCAAGTCCTCCCACATCCGGGAGGCTTTGCTCAGGGCCCTGCGCAGGGAGCGCGGCTCTCACTGCTAGGGTTCCTCCCCCTGCCAGCATTCCTCCCCCTGCCTGCCAGAGAGGGCTGATGGACTGCGTTCTGTCACAGCCCTGGGACTGGGATCCTGTCACAGCCCTGGGACTGGGATCCTGTCACAGCCCTGGGACTGGGACCCTGTCACAGCCCTGGGACTGGGATCCTGTCACAGCCCTGGGACTGGGATCTCTGTCAGAGCTCTTGGCCTGGTTTCCCAGCCAGAGCTGGTGGACTTGGTCTCTTGCTGCTCCATCCATGCAGGTCACTGCCAGAGGAGAGAGCTGCAGATCCTCTGGGATGCTGTCCCCCAGCCCAGAGCTGTGGATTTCCATGTTCTGTCCTGGCATGGTGCTTTCCTCCCTTCCTGCAGACAGCCCAAGGTTAATGATACACCCAGGCTGAGCACAGGGCTTTTCTCCTTAGGTCCTGTTGAGGGGCCCAGAGCTCTCTCAGCCCTTCTGAAACACATGCTCAGCCATCACCCGTGTGTCTGGAGTGCTGTGTGCATCCCCAGCCAGGAAACAGCTGCTTGTGCATCTCTTTTGGATGTCTTTGAGTCTCACCAGCTTGCCAAGTCAAATCAATGTCGCAGTCATTGTTCTGCAATGAATGTCATGTATGTGCAGCATCTGCAATAAAATCCATCCATTTGTTGTGAAAGGTCATAAGATTTCAGGAAGCCTTTTTTTCTGTCTATGTGATGCAGAAAGATCAGGTTGGAGTTGCCCAAAGTCTTCAGGGTGTGCTGCAGATGAGCAGGACAGTGTGAGTCAGGTGTGTGTCTGCATGGGCTTGGGGCTCTGCTGGGGCTGGAAGCTCTCTTCCCAAGAAAAGAGGGCTCAAAAAGATTGTAGGAATGGCTAAACTCCCTGACACTCAGGCCCACGGGCTGCTGCCTTCCATCTGAGCTCTGCTGGTGCTGGCTGTGCCCCTCAGAGGGGTGGGGGACACCTCCAGGGGCATCCACAGGTGGGAGAGGACAGCATGTCCAGCATCTCCTTGCTCTGCTGGGGGCTGGGTCTCAGCCAGGCAGGCAGAAAGGTTCCATGGTTCTCCTGGTCGTGTCCTCCCACAGACAGATAAAATATCCCAAAATCATAGAACAGAATCACAGAACCACTGGGGCTGGAAAAGCCCTCCCTGACCTGTGACTGATGCCCACCTTGTCACTCAGACCAGAGCACTGGGTGCCACGTCCAGCTGTAAATATTCCATTCCTCCAAATTGCAGAGCTGCAGTTCCGTTCATCTCAAACCATATTTTGGCCAGTCTTGAGCACAGTGGAGAATAAGAAGCAACAGCCAGTGTTTACCTTGGAAGGATGAAGCAGCAAAGGGGACAGGATCCCACCTGGTTTTCCTGACACTGAGCACTTCACCCACCCAGATCAGTGTCTCTCTGTTCTGCTGCACACATGCAGTGACTGGAGAGAAAAAAAAAATGGAGAGAAATAAAATAATGCGGAAACAGCTCCATAAAAAAGCAGAAAGAGGGCAGGGAAGATCCCTGAGGGGAGGATTCCCAGGCCACTGCTTGCTCTGTGCTGTGCCAATTATCTCACTGTGTCCCAGGGTGAAACTCCAGCAGCCCCCAGGAGCTCAGCCTGGGGAGCAGCTCCCACTGGCACCGGGGAAGGGAAGGGAAGGAAGGGGAGAGCTCTGCTCAAATATCTCTGATCTGAACTGCATCCTGCAGGGAAGATTCACAGAAGGGAACAACATCCAGGAGAGAGGAGCTTTGCTGGAGAGGGGCCTGGCTTGCAGCATCCTCACACGGGATTCTGAAATTGATGATTGAGGATTCTGAGAAGATTCTGAGCCTCATCCCATTTTGAAAACTTGCAGAATTCATCCCTGGACGTCTGTGCTTCCCAGCTGCAGCTGTTCTCCAAAACAGCTCCGAAACAAAAAGCCTGAGGAACCTCTGCCACAGTAAGAAAATGTTTGTGGGAGAGCTGGAGGGCAAAGTGTGGGGGATTTATCCACACATCTGTCAGCACAGCTGGAGAGCAGGGTGCAGGGGGAATGAGAGAGGGAGAGATAAAGGTTAGGGGAGAGGAAGGGGAAGGGAAAGAGGGAGAAGACAGAGGAGGAGAAAGAAGGAGAAGAAAGATGGGAGAGCTGGGGGTGCTCACCTGGAGAGGAGAAGCTCCAGGGAGAGCTCAGAGCCCCTTGCAGGGCCTGAAGGGGCTCCAGGAGAGCTGGAGAGGGACTGGGGACAAGGCCTGGAGGGACAGGAGCCAGGGAATGGCTTCCCAGTGGCAGAGGGCAGGGCTGGATGGGAGATTGGGCAGGAATTGTTCCCTGGCAGGGTGGGCAGGCCCTGGCACAGGGTGCCCAGATTTGCTGGGGCTGCCCCTGGATCCCGGGCAGTGCCCAAGGATGTCCAGGCTGGACATTGGGGTTTGGAGCAGCCTGGGACAGTGGGAGGTGTCCCTGCCATGGCAGGGGTGGCACTGGGGGGGGCTGTGAGGGCCCTCCCAACCCAAACCATTCCATGGTTCTTTGACAAGGTGGGAATTGGTCAAAGGTTGGACTCAATGATCCTGGGTTTCCAACCTCAGTAATTCTGTGATTACTGCTGGGGCTGCTGCTTGGATCCCCCTAAGATAATAAATCTGCATTTTCTGGTGTTTCAAAGACACAGATCCAATTTCCATCTCTACAGAAATCCAGGCCCTCACAGCACCTGCCCTGCAGCAATCCCAAATCCTGAGCCTCTTCTGAAAACCTGGCTGCATTTATCAGTGCCAGAGAATTAGAGATGAGCTGAAGCATCAGGGGTTGTTTCAGTGCCAGTCTCACAGCCCCGTTCCCTCAGGGAGATGATCAGGAGGGCAGAGATTTCCCAGGGAGGCTCAGGTAATTCCATCAGGGCTGGCAGCTGAGGAGCCTCAGTACCTGCTGGTGATTGCTGAGGCTCCTTGTTCATTCCCTTTGTGGCTCAACCCAACTGCTTGGCTGCCAACGTCATCCCTGGGACAGATTTGGGCACAGTGACAGCAGCAGCCCTCCCACGCCGTGTGTAAATTGGGTATAAAAAGCTACAATGTGAGTCCTACTTGTTCTACATCCGAGATGGAAAAGCCCCACATCGGGAGAATAAAGCCTGATGCTATTTTAGGCCTTCACCACAGATGTGCAATAAAAACCCCATGTTTCACAACCCAATGTTACTTATGAAATAACTCCATTAATAACCTGCAGAGCGTGCCATAAAACCACTCTGCATCGTTGATTTGCAAGGAGTATTTGTAAGGAATAACCAGAAAGCTCAGGTTACGTGCTGGACCTTGTGCTGCCCACCCAGGGCAGGAGGGATGGTGGGTTATTCCAGCACAGGTACTGCCTTGGTGCCTGAAAATAGAAAGGTACCTAAAGGAAAGCCTTTTATGTATCTCCAGGCCGTTATCCTTGGATCACAGCACTCCTGGAAAATCTACAGATACAGAATAAGGTGAATAATCTGATTATTTTTTTCTACTGATATTCTGTTTTTTCCAATACATGTTTTTCATAGGATGAAAATCCAATTTGAATGTGAAAAAAAATGTGAAAAATCCATGTCTTCCTGTGCCTGTGTGCTGTTCTGGGGAGGGCTGGGCCGTGGGAGGGAGCCCTGCCAGCTTCAGCCTCACTGAGCACATTTCTGACAGGGCACCACAGCACATATGGAAAACATCAAGCAACACTGAAGTTTTACAGATAGCACTAAAAATCTGCTGGTTTTTTTTGTTATTATTTTTACTTTTGTCCTTTATAAAGAAAAGCAAACAAGTTCAGCTGATGGGTTTATTATTCAAAAGGTTGATTTTACGGTGTTCTGCCTCTTAGAGAATTCAGGCAGTTCCTGTTCGATCTCAAATGTCAGCATTTTGTCACTGCATGTGTTGTTGCATGGAGCCATAATGGGGTAAAAAACCGGGAGAGGAGCTCTCTGCAGCAGCGTGGCACCTCTGAGGATGCCAGGAATGGCCCCGCGGGATCCCAAGCCGTGGGAAAGGTTTCTAAAAGTCCCGTTTGTGTTTCCCTCGCGGCAGGACGCGCCCTGGCATGGCGTGAGAGCCCCTGGCGCCGCGGGCCATGCCCTTCTCCAACAGCTCTGAGCTCGGCCCGTCCTTCATCCTGGCCAGCATCCCGGGGCTGGAGGCGGCGCAGTCCTGGATGGCCATCCCGCTGTGCTCGGCCTACGTGCTGGCGCTGGCGGGGAACTGCGCGGTGCTGCTGGCGGTGCGCGCCGAGCCCAGCCTGCACGCGCCCATGTACCTGTTCCTCTGCATGCTGGCCGCCATCGACCTGGCGCTGGCCACCGCCACCGTGCCCCGCATCCTGTCCTTCTACTGGTTCGGCAGCCGGGAGATCAGCTTCGGCGCCTGCCTGCTGCAGATGTTCCTCATCCACGCGCTCTCGGCCGTCGAGTCCACCGTGCTGCTGGCCATGGCCGTGGATCGCTACGTGGCCATCTGCCACCCGCTGCGGCACGCCGCCATCCTCACCAACCGCGCCACCGCCAAGGTCGGCCTGCTGGCCATGGCCAGGGGCGTGCTCTTCTTCCTGCCCCTGCCCCTGCTGCTCCTGCCCCTTCCCTTCTGCGGCTCCCGGGTGCTGTCCCACTCCTTCTGCCTGCACCAGGACGTGATGAACCTGGCCTGTGCCAACACCACCCCCAGCGTGGTGTACGGGCTCACGGCCATCCTGCTGGTCATGGGGCTGGACGCCGTCCTCATCTGCCTCTCCTACATCCTCATCCTGCACGCCGTGCTGCGCCTGGCCGCGTGGCGTGAGCGGCTCAAGGTGTTCAGCACCTGCATCGCCCACATCTGCGTGGTGCTGGTCTTCTACGTGCCCCTCATCGGGCTGTCCGTGGTGCACAGGTTTGGCAAGGACCTGGCCCCCCTGGTCCACATCATCATGGGCAACATCTACATCCTGGTGCCCGCCGTGCTCAACCCCATCATCTACGGGGTGAGGACCAAGCAGATCCAGAGGAGGATCCTGAGTTTGATGCACGTCACTGACAGAACTCCCCGGTGACCCGAGCTCGGCCGCTGCCCCTGCCCTCCCTCTGGCTCATCTCGTTTTACACTCAGAGCCCTTGGTGCAGGACTGTCCTCTCCGTGTGCTCCGAGGTGCTGCCAGCAGAAAAGCTGTTTGTGAACTCCTTCCAAGAGTGTTTGCCCTCACCAGACTCAGAAACAGCTGCAATGATCTGAATCCAAGCCCAGCCTGGCAGGTTCGGCAAGGAAGGAAAAGTGATCCAGCAAATTCATAAAGATGCCCCAACACTGCCCCTCTTGGTTCCCATCTCACCTCTAACAGCAGCAGAGCAGAGCAAATGCTGGATGGTTTGGGATGATTTAATTAATTCATTGTTTTCACATGGGGCACATTCACATTCCAAAATTTTTGCCAGAAAATCTGAATGTAGCATCATTCTCTAAGTAAAATAGTTGCAGGGCATCTGTCCAAAGTTCCATTACAGATGCAGAAATGCATTCCAGAAGAAGAACCTCCACCTCTGTGGTCTTGTTCTGACCTATTTATCATGTGCTCTGTCAAGACCTCTCAACCTCCTCACAGCAGATGCTGTGGGAAAACTTCAGACTCAGAGTTACTGGTAGCAACTGTAACAATAATTTAAATTAATAATTGTATTCAATAAAATGAAAACATCTCAAGTGGAAATGTCAGTGATGATTCCAAGCTGAAGGAAGCCTCATTTCCAAGCCAAAGGTGCTCCACACTGGGAATTCCCTAAAAGTCCTGTCAGTGGCACCACTGAACAGAGTCTGGTACCATCCTCTGGCACCCTTGGAGAGATTTGTCTGGGTTGATGGGAGCCCCTCTCAGTGTTCTCGTTATCACACATTGTGGTTTCACTCTCAAGGTGAAATCAGGGATGTGCCTGCAGCTTCCAGTGCAGCAGCCACTGAGGTCCCTCGGGGAGGGGAGCTGGGGGTGAGAGCACCCCTCTGCTCAGGGTGGGTTTTGCTGCACAAGGGGTGGCACAAAGCCCTGCCAGGACCTTTCTGGGGGAGCAGCAGCAGCACTGGTTTGATCTGTGCTCCCTCAGGAGGCCCAGGTGCTCCCAAACCCCAATGTCTCCATCATTATCACACAATCCCCAAATCCCTGGGGCTGGCAAAGCCCTCCCAGCCCCTGCAGTCCCAGCTGTGCCCCATGGCCACCTTGTCCCCAGCCCAGAGCACTCAGTGCCACCTCCAGGTGCCACCTGCAGGGATGGGCACTGCAAAGCTCCCTGGGCAGCCCCTGCCAAGGCCTGAGCACCCTTTCCATGGGCAAATTGCTCCTGCTGTCCAAGCTGAGCCTCCCCTGGCCCAGCCTGAGGCCGTTCCCTCTCCTCCTGTCCCTGTTCCCTGCCAGCACAGCCCGACCCCCCCTGAGCCCCCTCCTGTCAGGGACTTGTGCAGAGCCACAAGGTCCCCCCTGAGCCTCCTTTGCTCCAGGCTCAGCCCTTTCCCAGCTCCCTCAGCCTCTCCTCATGGACTGACTGTCTGGGAGAGGTCCAAGTGCTGCCCTCAGGGCTCCTGTCCCTGATTCCAGGAGAGGGATCTCTCCAAGGATCCTGTGCCAGGACCTCCAGGGCTGCAATCTCTGCTGGAGTTTGGTGCAGTTTCCTCCCAGTGCCAACAAACACTGAGAGTAAAATGGGCCTCATTTTTGTAGTCTGTGCTGGTACAGCCTCAGTCTTGGTGTAACCTTTTCTGCTGAATTCAACCCCAATTTATTTAAAAATAAATACTTTCATTTAGGTGAGTTACAATTGGTTCTCATCTGGGACTTCAAGGCAATTCTGTCCCCTGTCATTTTTGGCACACTCTGCTTTAATAGAGCTTAGAAAGGTAAAAACAATTTCATGAAAATGAAAACAATCTGTACCTGCCTAATGTGATTTGGGAAATGCGAATGAATTTTTCGGAGGCATTATGGGTCTAAACCCTTTTCAGGTAGCCATGGCACTGAGAAATGGCTCCTGCTCATTCCCCATATGTTCCTTTTTTCCCTCTTGTGCTGAGAAAAAAATTAATAAAGAAAAATGAATGGTCCACCCTGGAAATGCTGTATTGTATTTCCCACTCATTTATTTCTCAGAGAGTTGATAGAGCCTGGGAGCAGGAAGGCATGATGGATTTCTCCTGGGTGCAGATAAAAACTCACTCCCATCTGGTTTTCCAAAGTTTAGTCGTGGAGTTGTTGCTTTGCTGGGGAACAGAACATGCTGGAACTTGGCTGCTTCATTGGCACCTGACTTTGCCAATGAACACAGCAACCACTTTCCCTCTGGAATGTCCAGTGCTGGGGCCCCAGGTCACCTCTCCTGCAGCAGAAGGAAAACCTCAGCCAGGCCACGGGGACACCCAGCCCACGTCTCCTCCATGAGCAGGGCCAGAGCCAGAGGTGGGCATGGTCCAGCTGAACTGGAAAGAGTTGGCTGAAAAGGGAAGGGTTGAGACAAGGAGAGGGAGGAAAAAGCAGGATGGGAGAGGTGGGAAGAGGATTGGGAGTCACAGGAGCCTGGAGGTGGCAATAGAGGCAACAAGGACACACACAGGGCTGTAGCAGTTGGAGATCTAGAAGGTCTCCTGGGAGACTACCTCAAA
>VZTZ01008624.1:0-18975 GCA_013400955.1 Drymodes brunneopygia | reverse complement strand
TTTAAAAAAAAAAAAAGGTAAATGGGGGGGAAGTTAGTAACGATTTTTCAAAACTGAAAACTTTGATTTAGTCAGAGAAAAATCTCAAATGATTCTTTAGTTGTCTAAGACAGTCTATCTGTCTGTGTACAAATGATCACAAGCTACTACTACTTCATGTTAAAAGAAGATGTACAGATTTGCTTAGATTGATTTAGACATAATTCAGATGGACCAGGGTGTTGTTTGAGAAAGTGATTAGCATGAAGANGGGGGAAAGGGGAAAGAATATTCTAAAGAAATCTTGTTCTAATTCCTGATTGTCATTGTTATTACCTGCTTTAAGTTTGTTAATAAATTTCTTTTTATATTCTTTAAAGTATAAACCTGCCTTGCCTACTATTAGTCCTTACCTCACAACAAAAATCAAGTAATTTTAGTAAATGTGCTAACGTTTAACCAGAAAACTGCTGCAACTAATATTTCTACCTAGTTTTCAATTCCCCAAACCTCTAAACCCGCAACATGGGACTAAGTACTATGTCTTTGGAAAGGACTGTGGAGGATAACTCACTGGGGTCACCTGTTTAAACAGAAAAAAGAAAGAGAATTCATAAAGTTTGAGTGCCTTGCTTAGTGAAATGTTCTAAG
The DNA here is from genome assembly GCA_013400955.1 of Drymodes brunneopygia. Classification (NCBI taxonomy): domain Eukaryota; kingdom Metazoa; phylum Chordata; class Aves; order Passeriformes; family Petroicidae; genus Drymodes; species Drymodes brunneopygia. The sequence continues at coordinate 18,345 of VZTZ01008624.1, read as the reverse complement.
AATATCTATCTGTGAATGATACTAACTTATCAAAAACATATTTACATACAGTCTAGATATAAAAGACAGATGAAAGATTCTTCTCCGTGTGGGCAAAGGAAAACCACACTAAGCACAGTCCTGTACAGACCATCAAGGTTGCTGTGTTCTTGCAGAACTTCTTGATGCTGAATTCATAACTTAGGTCTAAAAGATCAGGAGTGAGTGTTCTTTAAAAATTTTCGTCCAGGTACAGAAACTCTTTCCTCTACATCAGGAACAAAACCTGTATTTTAGCCATCTTTACTCAGTATTAGCAAATTTGGATGAGGGAGGGAAGGGGTTTAGAGCTATTACTTTACAGGGCCTAATCTGTTCCATAGCAATGCTCCTGCTGCATGTAGGAATGGAGGGAGACCGAAACTGTGGTACCAGTGCTGCATGATGTGCTGTGGTACAATGCACAACTGCTGACATCCCATATAATGTGGGTCATTCATCTGTGAAAGCAAGGAATCTTCCCCTGTTTGAATCATGCAATGCATGCAGGAAAGGAGCTAAAACAAAGTTACACATGGATTTTCAAACAAATTGACCCTCTTCCAGTATTTGTTACTATGAGGATGAAGGTTTGTATGTTGAAAATTGCTCTAGAAATCCACTTCTCTGGTCTGAAGAAGCTGGAATAGACATCTCCTGAAGACATCAATGGGAGGAATATCAAGCTGTGGCTGGTCATTATAGCAATGATGACAGAAATTACTGGAAGCTAGAAGGCACCATCCAGAGCTTGCTGAAATCAGTGAAAATATTTCTAAAGATTTTAATAGACTTTGGCTTAATCCTGGTGAGAGCAAATGGGGAAAAGGGAGTTTTTCCTAGTGGAGTTGGAATAAGGGAGTGTAGCTCAATGAACACATATGTTCCTACCATATGGGTGGAGAGCTCTGGGATTTCTGCCATATTGATCCTGAAATCAAATACAATTTGTCTTTCTAGTTTAGATAAACTAGATCCTCCAGTGAAGAAGATTTAACTTCAGATGAATGCTGAGTGTGGTGTCTTCAGAGACTAATTTATAAACCCATAAGAGACTAATTTGTAAATCCCTGTCTAGACCGAGAGAATGAGGCCACAGCTTGGGTTGACTGTGGTCATAGTTATGTAGTCTTGATCACAGTTATAACTGAAAAGCTAAAGAGAGCTCTGCCCAAATTGCTGTGTTGTCTTTCCCTCCATTCATTACTTTTAAAGAGATCTGATTTGATTTGTTTTCCTTTTTCTAGATGCAGAGGTCACTTTTCAATAGCACTGTAGGAACTCTACTTCATAGGAGAAAATTTCAATGAAAAGTTGGGTCTAAAAGGATGCATCACAGGGTATGGATCATCTCTACAGAAAAGTTTGTAACTTTTCTTCAGGAAGTACTATATTTATTTACTTAAATTAGTGTTAGACCTGACATCCATTTCATTTAACTATAGATGTTTCTCAGCCTATCAACAAGCTAGTGCCCTAGTTATATGGGGCTAAGGCCCATATGCAACGGTGAAGTCTAGACAAGAATTGCACTTTGGGCAGCAGCTCATCCACAGACTATTTTGGGTCTAAAGAGTTAGGAGTGGATGAATCATTAATAGCCAGACGATCACTTTTAAAAGTCCAGTATTTCTATGCTGAAATATGTCAGAGCTCACAGAACCATAAATTTCACTATTCTGAAGCTCTTTGATACACTTTCTAGATGAAGAGTACTATAATGACCACACCATTTAAAGTTNGCAATTAATTAACAATATGTTTCACTTATGCCACCAAGAATTTTTACACACGACGGCAAATATAGAACTTTAATTCAAACGGCACCTCTGAGGTGGGATGACCCAAATAGCTTCCACCCGGAGGACTATTGCATTTCGTCTCTGATCCCTGCCAGCTGATCACAGAGCAGCAGCCTCTTACTCCTCACTTGAGGAAGGGGTGGTGGGTAACAGCTTCAGTATCAAGTAGGTGGGAGGGAGGGAAAAAAACAAATGCGTGGCCCATGCAGATTAGTCTGATGAAAGTAATAAGGGGTACAGATAATGTGACACAACAGAAGAAAAAACTAATTGCAGGGAACCTTGGCAATATTTTTTTTCTCTAATAGAGATGATTTGATACATTATCACTTTGTGGAACTGTACAATTAATGTTAAAGATAGCATCATCCAGCCAAGTTGCAGAAAAGATGAGATCAACAGAAGAAATTGCTAGAGATGGTTTTGTGCTGCTTTGTGGACACAGCATTTCTGGACACAGCACTAGTTTGTAAATTAGTTCATTTAGCAGTTGGGGCTGTATAGAACAAACTGGATTGAAAACTGTTTTTGAGTAGCTATGACATGCTGAAAACCCATCAAAACTGCACAAATACTCCTGATTCAGTATAAGCAACTCCACAACTGCCATGGCAATCCCAATGGATGGCAACAGCTGCAGGAGCAGTCTACAGGGCAGCTGTTCCAGGATGCAATCCTGTCTCAAAAACATAATTCTTATTAGAAAAAATATTTGCAATATCTACAAAGCAACTCAAGGAATTACATCGCCTGCAAGATAAATAAAATCTAGTGTTCCCCTGTTTTTTGTTTTGGTTTCTCCAAACTGTATGAATAGGCTGCATTTGCCTTCCCACAGGAATTTTCAAGATTTTCCATGGAAGTTTTTTATTTGGAGACAGAGGAATCTCATCTCTGTCTGGGATGAGATGGTGACTAACGGGTTTGCTATTGGGGCAGCCAGACCCAGCTCCTACTCTTTGGTTTTTTTTAGTTCTTCCCATTATGGAAGATACTCGTGAGCTTTCCTGTAAAGCTTGAGAAGTTGTAACGCCTCTTTTGGAAACAAGCATTTGGATTTTGGCTAGGAGAAATTGTCTGGGCTGAAGAAGAGCCTTTGTCCCATATATAAATATCTGAGATATAAATATCTGCTGTGGTTGTCTTCCTCAAGAAAATTTGGGCACCCTGTCAAAAGAATAACTGCACACGAATAAGCTCATCAAAGCCCAAATCTGTGGCACTGCCAGAGCAGTAGCTGCAGCACTACATGCTACAAGGGTAAAGCACAGATTTGGCCTGGGTGATGTAGCTGGGGTGAGAAAACAAATGGGAACAGGTTCAGAGCTCCTTAGACTCTGCACTGGACACTCAGTTGGAGAGTAAGCAGAGCTTGTATGCTCCATGTAAATACATTCAAAAATAGGGTTTGGATTTAGCCCTTTGGTCTATACTGTTGCTACACCTCTGGCTTTGGGAAGAGGAAATTAGGTAAAGATCCAGGCAGGCTCCCAGTTGTGAGAAACTGGAATGTGGAGAAAGAAAGTATCATGTTCATCCTCAACATATGCATGTGCATTATAATATAGTCTTTGGCTGCGCTAAAATGCTGTATTTTTTCTACCAGATGCATATGAAACAGAATTGATGTTTCAGGGGGTCATGTCAGTCTGATGCTCAAGTGTCCATAGATCCAGAAAAACATCTCACTCTCCTCCTACAAAGGGCTTGGAAGTCCTTAACTGCCATTTGGTTGACCATCAGAGCCATGCAGGTGATACCTTGATTCAACACCTTAGCCAAAGCACATCTCTTCTAGCGGTGCAGTTCTCCTAGTATTGCATTGCAATATCAGGATCTGAGCCCAAATCCTGATGTGGGATTTAACTCACTGCTTTGGCCTACAGGCAAACAAGTAATCCAGGCAATTGTAAATGGGCTAAACATGTATAAATCTTGGAATTATTAGTATGTATAGTATCCAAAACTGTCCTAAAAATACAAAGCCTATACCCCTCTCCTATTAGCACTAGAAAATCCTCATGAAGGAGGCAGCCAGTCCATGAAAGCTGATATTTTAGCCATAAAAATAATCTGGTGTTATGCTCCTGCTGTGCAGTTTTATAAACAGCTGGTAACCAACCATAATTCAGATTTTGACCTGAGAATTTCACTGCTCTTTCTTATTATGTAAAAATAGCAAAATAGTTGGGCTGTATGTTCTTAAATCAAAGAAAATATTGAAATTCACATATTTCTCCTCTTAACAGAATCCCCTGGAAACGGCTTACAAAAAAAGATTATAATGAAGATTGCAACTGCATTGTCAGAAGGACCCCAGTGCTCAAATTTGTTGCAGAGACATTAGGGTAAGTGTTCCCAATAGTGAGCAGGTGGTACAAGCATGAACCCTACTGAGATATAATGAGATGTGTATACACGGGAAGTTTAGGAAACTCCTGTGCATCTTTTTGAAAATGGCATAAAACAACTTGCAATTAAACTCTGTTTAATGCCAGATGAGAAACAAATGTTTGGGGGAAAGTAGTTTTTAATACAATAATAATTCACTTTACATGTGCATGCCAGCAACTTTGCATGCTACTTCCCCAAACAGTAAGAAGCCTTACAGTCATTTAGCAGGAGATGAGATCTTCCATTTCACATATCTTTACAGGGATATTTCCTCTAAATTGCTGCATTTCTCACAATGACAACTTAGTGTGCCAGATCTGCGTTTTTGCTGCGTGAAGACCCCAGCCAGAGGAGCTCTTCAGCACATATTTAATTTTAAGGGCACTGATATTGCTCATTAAAGTAAAAAAGGCAGCTTCATTGAAGCCAGACTCTAAATGTGATTTGATGGACTGAAGTGAGAAGGTGCAGAACATGCCATGTTCAGCATGATTTTGTGAGTGAAGTGCAATGGGAAGTGTCACTACTCTTTCCTATAGAATTGATTTTCTTCTCTTCCAGGAGCGTATACATGTCAGAAATGGCATATATACCATTCAGAGAAGCATCTCTGTTGCATGTAGGTAAAACCTTACAAAATAAGGGCTTTGTTACCCTTGTAAAATCATGGCTCAGGCCTGCTACTTCTGCTAAGTAGAAAAGGACTGTGGAAAAGTAACTCAGCTGAATTAGAGGTAGAAAAACAAGTTATATAACCATTACATGTTCACATCATGATGTATGGTGGTTGGTTGGATTATGTTTGTTATATTTTAGAACTATGTAACTGATAAAGGCCTAACTACTTAAAAAGGCCTGTATCTTGCAATAAAGGGCTATCTTTTGCTCCTACCTGGGGACACTGAGTCACTCTGTTCGCAACACATCTTCATTTCTCAAAACCCACAGTTTGTTTTGTTTATGAATGAAATTCCCTGCTTCAGTGGAAAATATAACTTGTCTTCAACACAACATGCATATTCCCAGTGGGGTACAGCACTCCTGCTCACCACCTGTACATGCCATAACTGCTAAATTGGAGATGATATTTATGTAAATTTTATGTTCATATTGTATTCAACACTTATTCTTTCCACTGCTTTCCCAAGACAGGAAAATTAATCTAAACACTAAGATAACTCACAAATGTAAAGATATATGTATATAGGTAGAGGTAGAGGTATGGCTATATGTAGAAACAGTTCCTTTCACTGAGAAATTCCATGACCAGATTAAATAGCAAAGTTAATGCTACAGTATTGTAGTCACAGCTTGGTTCTGTTAAACTTATTAGAAATATTAGTTTCTGTACTGAAGTTAGTAACTAATCAGAAAAAATGAAACAAATCCAGTAGGTATGCTGACAGAGGATTAAGGATTGATATGTTGCTGAAAATCATGCTTCAGTAAGCCACATTTTTCCGTTAATTCCATGTAGATCTTTGTTATATTTTCATGCTTATAGATGCTACTAGAAATCTGGAATTTTTGTTAGCAGTGTGAAACAGCAAAGGAAAAGAGGTGAGAAGCTGGAAGAAGCTTCTGCAATGCATCATTTGACAGGAAGTCAAGTCATCAGAACAAAGTCATATAGGTATCAATCTTACACCCATATATGGTGCATGTCCTAGTTACCATACAGATATGAAAGGGCCATTAGGGCCTCTTATCAGCTGTATATTGGTGTAATTAAAGGGTTTGATAGCATTAACTTGAACTGTGAAAGTCTCCAGACAATGCACTCTATCAGTCATCTGACCCTTGAGTTTAAACAGCTACAACAGGATGACTTTCTCCTCTGCCTTGCAAAGGACATTCCGAGCTGCTGAGTTCTTTTGCCTTTTAAAGGAAAAATTTTGATTTTTTTTGTCCCTTAAAAACAAGCTATACCTTTTCATCTAGCCTTCTACTTCAATGACAGGAGGAAGTAAATTTTAAAAAAGCATCTTCTCTTCCCCTGTATAGCGCTATATTTTCATGAATATCCAATGTAGTGTACTGCAGAATTTGTGTTATCTTTTCCATGTGTTTTAGTAGCTGTACTATGCTTTTCATTTTAGTTCACATTGTTTTGTGCATGACGTGAGAATTTAGTGACAGTATACATTTCTAGGGTCTTCATTAGTTCTTTTAGTTCTTTTCCTGCATACCTAAGAAAGAATAACTCTTTTAATCATGTTCTAGGAAGTCCAGGTAAGTTCTGGTAGTCTAAGCAAAATATGGAACTAGGCATTTAATTGACTTTTTGTACTGTTGTTTTGCCTGGGTTGCTAAAGAAAGCCTATTATTTGCTATCCCTAGGGCTTGCTGAATTTACAGCACAGATGATAGGGGACAACAAAGCCACTAATCACCAGGAAGATTTAATCAACATTTCACTTTGGGGAATTTGGATACACCTTTTTTTCCTAGCAAAGACTAGCCTGTGATCTGGTTTAAAGACAGAATTTAGTAGAAAAATAAAAGAAAAATGAACAAACAAACTAAACAGAAATAAAATGGGGCTGCTTATTACTGTTCCTAAAGGGATCTTTATTTTCAGCTATGTTTCATATTGCTTAAAAATTTTAAATAATTTTCATGAAAAATAGCTCTTCATTGATATTTTGTTATTCCTAAGGGTCGCCTGAAACAGAAGAAATAATGGAAAATAATTTCCAGTTTAGGAATAGGTAGCTGTCTTTGGGTAATTCCACTGCAATTGTCTCACTCCTAGTTTATCATTGTGAAGTGCAACCTCTGCCTATCTTGTTCCCAGCTGACTACAGCTCTACAACACCTTGTTCTCTAAAACTCTGAACAGTTCATTAAAATCCTAAGGAATATTCTAAGTACAACAAAATTCCTCTCTTTCATTTTTCCCTTCTTTTTTTTTTTCTGTTTTTGTTTTCCAGCAGTTTGATATTTCATGGGATTTTTCCTTTCCTGCGTCTCTTGCATTGTACAGATTATCTTTCCTTTATTTTACATTAAATTATATTTGCCACCCTTTCCCCCAAAAGAATCCTCCAAATACTGTTGGCCTTGATATATAGAGGGAATACCAATCTTAAATTTGCAGAGATCCTCTTTTCCTCCAGAAAATCTGAAGTCTAACTGTGATTCACCACAATCCCTTTGTCTATTGAGTCAACCTTCTGTGTATCTATCTATTTCATATGTATATTAGACGCAGTACTGACAGGAAATGTAAGGAAAAAAAAACTGGCAGAAGAAATCATAGCCAGATGTAATGTACGCTTTTTCCATATATAGTAATGCAGTAAAAACATAATTTAGCTCTACATTAAACTAAACATCATGTTTAAATTTCTCTCTAATAGAAACCTTATTCTAAATCAGTTACTATAGATCAAGTAGCATGAGACTTTAAAATCAGAATTTTAATTTAGCTGGAAAGCAATGAAGGAGACTAACATTATTGTTATCTATGCAATAAGCAACTTCAATGTTTACGAATGAATCATAAATTGCACTAATAAAACAAACAGCAGTACATGGTCTTACCAGATTGGGTTGGAAACACCACATTGTCCTCAGCTAAAATACTATTGTTGTCTGATAGCATCATTTTACCCTATCTTCTAAACACAGCTTAGTTGACTTCCCACTCTTGTGGTAGAAGTGCTATCCAAAAAATTATTCAAATGAATATGACTTTATCTTGATCTTGCAGATAACACAAAGAAATTATATTCCAAAAAGTGAATCTGCAGTTAACCAGGTGAATTCAAGTGATTTGATGGGCTTTGGGTAAGCCCATCCGGAGGTATACTTTGCATTACACAAGCACAAGTAAATGGTAGTGACTATTCTTTTAACATGGGCTTTTCCTCTTTTGAGTGTATGCTGTATGATAGTCATATTTATTCCAGAAAAAAAAAAAATGTGTTAAGTCAGGTGAATAGTGCTGTGCAATGTGAGCATCAAAGTTGTTTGTAAAATGGCTTTATCTGGTAAGGAAATTGAACCATGCCATGAGATTCACTTTCTGATTTCAACTAACCAGTGTATTTCAAGGAGTTATAAATATGCATCAAATCCCTTGCCATTCATCTGTCACATTAAAGAGATAATTAGTGAAGGATATTACATTAAACCATTAGCAGAAAGAGTTGGTGTTTGTGAAATATTTCGTGTATTGTGAATTCTTTAATAAAACCCACATGAAATTTTGGTGTTTACTGGACGCTCCAAGCACTGTGTTTCTTGCGAAATCATCACAATTATTGCTGATAAAAATAGACAAGAGAAAGACTTAGCTTATTTAGACGGTCTCCCAAAGGCCACCATTACACAGGCAGCAAGAAGCAATGAAGCCCAGACTGCTGCAAGTGTTAACCACAAAGAGGGAAACAGGCATTTTCCAACTTGCAATCAGCTGTTCAGATTTGCTGTTTATGTCCTCAAACACTGGTTGTTTGGTTGGCTGTTTTGTTGGTTTAGTATTTACCAACACATAGCAAATTCCCCATGTCAAGTCCTAGGAAGTACTTACTGAGGATCTGAAACATTTCTGGTATCCAAAAACCTGCCTATGCTCTCCAAGTAACACTGGAGTAGATCTGCATCAACACAAATCCTGCATCAATGAATCAGTTACCTTTCCCTGCCACTAAAATAATATCTGCACCAACCACCTGCTAAGGGCAATGGAAAGTTTAAGGTATGCAAAGGAATTCAATGAAATCTCATATGTCTTAAAAAAATTAAATAACAAGAGTAAAGGTACTTTGATGCTAAGGGGAGGTTTCTGTTTTGAAACAATATATTGCTTCACAATACTAGAAGAGTTAGCGTTATCTTTGTCACTCTTGACAAAGGACTGAAGTAATAAGTGAGGAGATACATTTTTTTCATATTATGCCTTATCTAGAGTTTATCTCGGAGGACAAGTCACAGAATTTGTCTGAAGCCAACTAACGCTGTTTTTGTTATTTCTGTTGATCTGAAGTTGACTTTATTTTTCGAGGCAGTCCCTGCGCTACGACTAACCAGCAATAAAATGTAGCTGAGAGACATACAATGTTTAAAACATATTATTTTTAAAATAACTATATAGGAAAATGATATTAAAAGTAAATTTTAAGAAAAAAGAAAAAAGCCCATGAATGCTGTAGCAAATACATAAATAATTCAGGTCTAGAACATAATCATTTTAAATCTGGAAATTAGTAGACTTAGGGGGGAAAAAAGAGGAATTAGGGAAAATAATCACATGCAAAGAGTATGATTAGGATCATTTAATATTCCAGTTACTAAAGAGTGCTTAATATTTAAAATCTCCCTGCTGTTTATCATGCTTAGTAGAGAGATATATGAGAGCAAAAATGAGGATGTCAATCCATTATACCCATTCTGTAATCAAGAGTAATCACCGTGTGAAATCTGGGATTGAAGAAATTATGCTAATTTGGGGCCTGAGGAGAGAAAAGCAACACATCCTGGGACTTCTATTGACCACAGGCTTGTTCAAGTTAAGTTGGGACAGAAAGAAAGTGGTGCTATGCTTCAAGATCTCAAGTCAAGGAGATCTAACTCAGATAACATGAGTAAAAGCAGCTCTCAGGCTGTTCCAAAATAATTATTTTTCTAGAAATGTATTCTGAGATTATTCTTTATTCCCACACTTCTATTTTTCCTTCTATTTGGCTTTTCCTTCTTTTTTTCTGCTGCCAATGCACAAAATCATGTTCTGATACATCTAGGAAGGCAATAAATTATTTTTTCTCTTGTATAAGAAGCCATCATTAGTTTTAAAATATATCTTCCTTAGTTCTATCTTTATATTTCAAGGAAATGACAGGTAAAAGTAGCATAAGAACTTGTACATAGCTTCCTACTTCATGCCACTCTCACCTTCTCCAACAACGACTATCAGTCAAACTACAGTAATGCAAATTTATTTGTCTTCCTAATTTCACAAGTTCCCAAGTAAACTATAAGAATCAAAAGATTCACTAAAGTTCATACCTTTTAGGAATGCACAGTACTTTGAGTTCAGCCTTCTGTACACTTAAGGAGTTATATTATCGGATGTGTGGAAGAAAGTCAAAGGAATGAACTTTGAGACCTACAACCATTTACACGGTTTGCTTAAAGGCCCTCTAGTTGGTATCTGAGAATGATTTCAGAATTTTTAATTCAAAACATAATGTATTGCACTACTATCAAACCTGCCACTGCTACTTGTAATAATACAAGAAAAAAAACTTCAGACAATTTCTTGTGAAATCATTAAATTATGAATTTTATCTCAAAATGTTTTCAGAGTCTACAGCCATTTCAGATTGAATTATTTGTTAATGACTACAGATGACATTGAAACTGAACACCAAATCTGAGCTCTTGAAATTCACCTTTGCTGTTGACACCACCTTACCTGTTATTTCACACTGTTCTTTGTTATATTTTTTTCCATGAATAGTATATCACTTCTTGAATGCTACTGACTTTTCAGGGTCATATGGAACATCTGGGAACAAAAAGTAGCTTCATAAAAAACAACAGAGTGATGAAAATGCTAGCTTTGATTTTTCTGTCACTGCAAAGATAAGGACTCAAAGATTAAATCAGTTGTAGGAGAAGGAGGTACCTTTGATGAGGCTTAATCAAAATCTAAAATATTTCCATTGTTGTGTTATACTTGCAATGAGTTTATATTAGAGTAAAAAAACCTTAAAATTCAAAATAATTGGAACGCAGCTCAGCCTGTTCAATGTCTGACTACAGAAGTGTCTAAGAAATTAGGGACTGAGTTCTGTGCTTAAAACAAATCAATCTAGGCATTATGGACAGTGTAAGCATTAAACTGCAGGTCTGTTAGCTACAGTTCAAGAGCAGCATATCAGTTTCAGAACTGTGAAGTCTAAAATATGTCAACTGAACATTTGAGGGGCTTAGTAAATCTACTAAAACAGACACAAGATATTTTCAACCGTTATTCTAACTGCATGCATTTTACAGGAAATGTGAAAGGGGGCTGACTCCCTTTCTTGACCTTATATGTCTTGAAATTATTGTTACTAGTTACAGGGTGTGGAAGAGTGGGTCTGCAGACCTGTAATCCCACAGAACAATAGGATCTTAAACTGAGAATTAACAGATGTACTTTGAATTTATACTTGCCTATCTGCCTGATACTAGCCCAGAGATATCTTTTTAGTCTATAATTTTTAAGTCAGGAATGGACTATTATCATTATCTTGTTTGACTGTGGTATATGTAAGAGAACACTAGCCTTTAATTCCTGCATAAATTCCAAAAAATTATTTGAAGTCATCCATACTTCAAATGTACTCATCAGCTATTTACAGTAAAGTAAACCTCTGGCCTTAGGATTTTGATTTTAATGCAACATGATTTTTAGAGCCAAGAAATGTCTTTTTTCTGTTCTTACCTGGCTTGTCACTGTGGAATCTGTGCAAAAAAAAAATAGAAGGGAATTATTTAACTCTTTTTAATGTCCTGAAAACAGAACGTAGTTTAAAACCCCAGGTGTCCCTACACCAGATGTCAACATATTTAGAATGACTAATAAAATTACATCCCAAACTTGTTACAGCACTGTTTGAGAATCTCTTTGCTGAAGGTGATCTAGCATCCCAGCATCTTTGGAGGGGTGTCACTTCAAACGGGACTTTAATTCTCACACACATGAGATTGAAGACAGCCAGCACAGTCAAGAAATGCCATTTGGTGTCATAGATTAAGACCTTCTTGACACAAGAAGTCTTCCATACAGTGAAAAGGCTGGGAACGTCTTACTTGAGTTGGAGTTGACAGCTTGCAGACCAGAGATCCAGGTTATGTTTTCAGCACTTAACATGACTCTCCTCTCTTTGACGAGAAATATGAATACCAGCATTTTCCAACTATCGCATTCAATTGTTTACAGGGAAAGCATGAATGAAGGGGGGGCTTGTAATTGAAAGGATTTCTATGTCATACTAAATGGATTCCAGATTTATAAATCTCAGAAGATAAAACTAGCAACAAAATACCCATGAGTGCTTCACTCAGGAATGGATCTCATCCTTCCTCCTCCATTTCTATGTTATAAGAGGTGGAATATCTTAACATTGTACTCCTAACCACATCAGCAGGTTGTGCAGGTTGTGCTGGTAAATGCAGGCTCGGGATATACTTGGCAACATAAAGATCAGCTTCAAAGCTTGCCTAAGATGCTGGGTAAATCTTCAGATGGAAAATTTTAAAAGAGTTCCATGTCTCCATGGCTACACTGGCATTAATTCAAGCACAAGTTAAGGGATGTTGCCTCGATTTGTGGTGGTATTTTTTTATTCTTCCAGAGATACTTTTGTGTGGCTATACATTACAAAGGATATGAGTGCGTCTCCAGTTGGAAGAGGACTCAGACTGAAACCGGGTAGTTGGTGATGGGGAAGTAAACGGCAGGAGCCTACACAGATATCCAAATGCACATTCCATAATTGCATCCTTATACCGACATAGAAATGCTATAAACTGTACTGGTCATTGACTTTTGAAGGACTGAGCTATTAGCTGCAATAAAAGTAATTTTTCATGCTTTTCTTTTTGTAGGTCAGTTCAGTTAAAAGGCTTCAGCTATCTGCACTCACAAAGAGAAACATGCTCATTTCCCAGCATTCACTGCTTACAGCTTTCTCTCTCTTTTTATTCCTCTAGAGTGAAAAATACCATTTCTACCTAGCACAGAGCAAGTTGGGAGTCCAGCTGCCTTTGGAACACAGGAAGGTAAAAGAATCCTTTAAACAAACAAAAGTTACACGTATGCATTTACAATAAAGGCATCTTGAATACTTGACACTCTCAGTATATTTACCAGATCAACCCTACAAAAGCCATTAATGGGACTCTGAGAAGGAGATGAAAAACATAAGCCATACTAAAAGTACTTACCGCATAAAAATCAGTTCTCTTGTTTAAAATACTCAGAATTTTTCCTGAAACACAGGTATAAGCAAAGAAACCAGAAGAAGAGGAAAGCTGCATTCAAGATCAGAATTCAAATTAAGGTGGCAAGTAACTAAACAAGAGAATATATTTATTTTGTGAGCTCTTTAACATTAAAGTCTACTGAGGCTGCTGGACCAGCAGTATTTTAGACTGCACTATTTTCAGTTTGTTATACCCAGAAGAGGCTGCGATGGGAAGACAGATATGGTCCATGAAGAATAAATGTGCATGGTCAAAAGGTGAATTGTTGTTTAGTGCAAGAAACTGTTGGCTCAAAATATTTTGCTGCAAAATTGTAAGTCCTTATGAAACACTCAGAGAGGAATGTGATAAAGAGTGTTGTAGGTGCATTGGTTGCAAGGCATTTGTTCTCCAAGCCCGTTTTGCTGCTAAGATTTGCCATTGGTGGATCCAGAGGGTCTCACATTGCACCTTTTTCCTCCCAAAGAAGAAGGTTAAGATTGACAACTGGCTACTGCAAAAAGTTCCCTGACCCCACAGGGATCTTACAATCCATAATTTGATTGCTTATTTAGAGCCTAGAAACCATAGCACAGTGTGAAGATCACAGTGAGGATTTTCAAGTCAGCTTTTATTTCCTGCCAAGTGCCCCACTCTATCTTCATTGAGGGTAACTGAAATCTTTCTCTTCAGCAGCACTGGCTTTTGAATTAGGCTGTAGTATACCCTACTTAAGTCACAAGCTTCCATCATCTTAAAGGCTGGTTAGGCATTGTTTAATGGATCAGTAATGGCCAAGGGGAGAATAATTAAAGTAGTATCTCAGTGGGCTAAAGGAATTAGAAGAAAATGTAGATTTATGGAAAAAAATCATTGTAAGAATGAAACTATTTTCTTGCAATTCATCCAATATGCAGATGAGTGTACCTTTACTAAAATTCATCACTATCTTCTCTTACTTAGCCAAGGACTTGGCCCCAAATCCATTAAAACAGAAAAAAGACAAGGGTAGGTATATTTATAATAATTTACAACTTTCTGATTCCACAGTCAGCTTTCCTCATTTTAGTATCTTCATCAAATACTCATTTGTTGAATAACATATGCCTATAAGTTTACATCTTTGATGTGCCATTCAAATATCAGCTAATTTTGTCCCACATGTATTACAAAATAATGTTAAAGGAGTATTTATTTAACTTGTGATTCCATAAGTGTTTAGGTTTTACAAACAAGGGGAAAAGCTAAAAACTGAAAAAATGCTGTAAGTTTATCAACATGACATCCAGTGTGGTGTAGATATGTAACTCAAAGCCATGACAATATAGCAGTGTTGCAGAAGGATTTGGAGATCTGCTGCACAGTAACTGAGAGTCTGCAACTTAATTAATTATGAAGAAAAGAGATAACAGAAACATTCATGTATTCAAATCGTGTGATTAACCTGGCATAAGAATGTTGGTGCCTGCTCAGTAAACTGCAGTCAGACATACCAAAGAAAGCTGAAAGCACACATGAAATGTGCAATGGTAAAATGTACACATGCATTGACATATGCCTGTATTGCACACCCTGCTGTGGCTAGTTTGAGTACAGCTGGCACCTTAAATCCAAGCCATTGATGAGCACTGGAGGGGTTACAGACCAAGGAAAATTCACAGTCACTGAATCACTGAATCGCAGAATCACAGTATGGGTCAGGTTGGAAGAGATCACAGAGGCTCACTTGGTCGAACCTCCCTGCTCAAGCAAATCATTTTAGAGCACATGCCACAGAATTGTGTCCAGATAGTTCTGGAATATCTCCACTGAGGGAGACTCACACACTCTCTGAGAAATCTGTTCCATTATGGTGGTCACCTGCACAGTAAAGAACTTCTTCCTCATATTCAGGTGAAGCTTCCTGTGCATCAGTTTCTGCCTGTTGTCTCTTGTCCTATTGTTTGGAACCACCTAGCAGTCTGGCTCCATCTTCTTGACATTCTCCTTTCAGAAACTTATAGACATTGATGAGTCCCCTCTCAGTTACTTCTTCTTGAGTCTGAACTGTTCCACCTCCCTCAGCCTTTCCTTGCAAGAGATGCTTCCATCCTCCAACTATTGTCATAACCCTCCCCAGGAGCTGCTCCAGGAACTCCACACCTCTCTTGTACTGAGAGGCCCAGAACTGCTCACAGCTCCAAATGGGGCCTCCCCAGGGCCAAACAGAGGGGCAGGATCACCTCCCTGGACCTGCTGGCAGTGCTCCTCCTAATGCATCCTAGCATTCCTTTGGCCCTCTTGGCCACAAGGGCACACTGCTGGCTCATGGACAGCTAGCTGTCCACCAGGATCCCTGGGTTCTTCTGCTTCCCCAGGTCCTTCTGCTTCCCTTCAGGTCAGCCTCCAGCCCTGTTGGTGCATGGGGTTATTCTTCCCCAAGTGCAGGACTCTGCACATTTGCCTGTGTCAAACTTCAGGCTGTTCCTCTCTGCACTTCTCTCCCACCTGTCAAGATCCTTCCAAAAGGCTGCACAACTCGGGGGTATCAGCCACTCCTCTCAGCTTTGTGTCACCAGTTAACTTGCTGAGGAGGCATCTGCCCCTTCGTCCAATTAATTGATGAATAAGTTAAACAGTGGAGTCAGTACTGAACCCTGGGAAACAACATAAATAACAGGCCTCCAACGAGACCCTGCACCACAACCCTCTGGGATCTGCCATTCAGCTCAATTCACCTCACTGTCCACTCATCCAGTCCACACTTCCTGAGTTTGCCTATAAGGATGTTCTGAAAGAAAGTGTTGAAAGCCTTACAAAAGTCAGGGCAGAAAATATCCACCTCTCTCCCCTAATCCATCCAGGTAGTTGTCTCATTGTAGAAGGCAGTCAGGTTGGTCAAGTATGATTTATCATTAGTGAATTCATGCTGACTGCTCCTGATCACGTCTTGTCATCCATGTGGACAAAGATGGCCTCCCAAATGAAGTGCTCTTGGGACTGAGGCACGACTGACTGCCAGCAGTCCCTTGGGCCCTCCTTTTAGTCCTGTTTGAAGACTGGCATAGCATTTGTTGTTTTCCAGTCCTCAGGCACCTCTCCTAACCACCATGAGCTTTCAAAGAAGATCATGAGTGGCCTGTTTAGGGTGCCCATCAGCTCTATCAGCATTTGTGGATGCATCCCATCAGGCCCCATGGACTGGCGGATGTCATGTTTGCCTGGCTGCTCTCAAGCACAGTCCTGCTTGACCAATGCAACAACACCTTCAAACACTGTTTTATCCTGGTCTTTGGGGTGAGACAGCCCTGAGGGTTATTCTTGTCAATGAACACTGATGCAAAGAAGGTGTTCAGTAAATCTGCCTTCCTGCCAGGATCCCCCTCCATTTAGTAACTGGGCCACATTATCCTTGGTATTCCCTACCTCCCCCACATAGAGGCTATGATGTGGGTAATAACTGGATTACATGTAATGGTACCATCTTATTCCAAACTCAGAAGCTGGTGTAGTTTACTGGAAATGTAAGTCAATACAACTTTCAAACTACAACAGAAAAATGCAACCACCCACAAACACATGGTTTTCTTCCAGAGCCACGGTATTCTGACTGCCAGATCAACCACCTAAACCGATCTGGACAAGTCTGGGGGAAGCATACATTGCCTCTGAACCAGACTTTAACAAACTCTTTAATCAATTTGGCCTCTCTAATCTAGTCCTCTAAAGCTGGAAGTTTCTGAAGAAGAGTTTTCATTTCAAAGGCTGGAATAAAAAACATATTTTATGCTGCCAGTCATGCCAGCCATTACTGATTGATTTGTGCAGTAAAGAAAGCTTAAAGTTGTTAACTGCTGTTTTCTGCTTGTGTGTATTTTTATGGTGTGAGCTAACGGCAGGAAGAGATGTGGATGGTTCTGCTGAAGGCCGAGAACAGTGAGGACTGCTAAGCAGTAGCATGTGTTAGCAGAAATGAATAACTGAGAAAAGAAGATCTAGCAAGATGTAATTAGCTTTGAACTACAGCTTCCTCTCCGTTTTCAGTCAAATGTGTTCAGAGGAGTATGTGTCTTTTGTTGGGAAAATGCCAAGTAAAAACGGGTGGTAACATTTGCACAGCAATGTAGAATGAAGCTGAGCAACATTTCTAGGTTTCATTCCAAGATATTTGGACAAACATGAAAAATGTTTTGAAAGTACTTATGGGCACAGATTTTTTTTCCTACGTTAAAAGTTTTACACATTCTTGAAAATTTTGATTCCATTGTAGATGATGAGCCACCTCTTTCCTCAAAATAAAAAAAAATCTGGAAAACTCTAAAATAATTTTTTTTCTGTTTTAATTTTTAAAATTCCAGTGACTTCAATTGAATGGTGCAGGTGGTCATGCTGATGGTTTTCTCAAACAATCCATGGAACAGTGCAGTTGGTGGCTATTCTAAGATTGTAACATTTCCTTGCTTGGCTTCCCTATATCCAAATAGTCTCCATATTTATTCTATTGTACCTTATATTTCCCATTGTTCCTCCTTATTAGGAAGCTTTATTTTCTGCAATGTGATCTGATAAAAGGAAATTGTGAATTATAAAGGATTTTTTTCATAGAAAATTATTTTTCTTCTCTTTGCCCTAGGTGATTCATTTTATTTAGCTCCACTAATCAGATTATCCTGTTCAGTCACTGGTGAAAATGAACTGTTAAGCAGAATTCAGCTGATACCATTGCATTTTTCCAGCTGTGCTGTCTCCATGCTCTCACCACAATGCCTATTTTACAGATATCAGGGATTCCCTTTCGAAAGAAGCTTTCAGTGATGGAGCATTGTTGGATTCTAGTCATTCAATTTGTGACATTTTTATTTGGAGAAAAGAGAAGACAAAAATCTTTCTCAAATCTTTTAGACACCCTTAGTTAACAGTTCTATCCAAACATAAGGGAAGCACATATTGATGTGAAGAAAATTGTTCTGCACTGCTGTGCACTGGGGTGGCCTCACCTTGAGTACTGTGTGCAGTTTTGGGCACTGCAATATAAGAAAGACATTAGGCTATTAGCCAATGTCCAAAGGAGGACAATGATGGTGAAGAGCCTTGAGGGGAAACCGTATGAGGAGCAACTCAGGTCACTGTGTCTGTTCAGCCTGGAGAAGAGGAGACCGAGGAGAGCTCTCATTACAGTCTGGAACTTCCT
>VZTZ01008619.1:0-19162 GCA_013400955.1 Drymodes brunneopygia | reverse complement strand
GAAAAATAAGGCTGTTTTGAAAAGCATTCTCTGAAAGGATGACAAGTACACAGGTCTGCAACCCCAGCAGATCATTACAGTAATAGGAGTCTCTCTAAGGAGCCGAGCCAGCCTGCCTGCACTTGGCTGGCACAGACCCACTGGCAGTGGAAATGATGTCACCAGACTGCTGAGGGGACAGACACTATTGTGTCAGTGCTGTTATGGGGATTTGCCTGTTCAAATAATGGCAGGAAAAACAAGGTTGCATTGGGAGTGTCAGGAGCAACGACTGCTTCACCCCTTCCCTCCACACTGGACAGAGTAAACAAAGCCCCAGCAGAACCATCCTTATTCCTTGGCTTTGAGCCATGCTGCTACCAGGCTTGGCTCAGCTAACATGAAGGAGGGAGCTGGGAAACAAAATGTAGGGAAGTAGGGAAGTCCTTTCTGACCAGGGAGTCTTTCTCCCCTTGAGTGGAAATATTTTGGATTGCTCCTGTGACCTTTTTTGGATAAAGGGTTGTATAATTGGAAATATCTGGGTTTGCTTTTTTTTTTAAAGAAAAAAATTCCAACCTTCCTAACCCTAGTATTGATGCAGAAATTGTGTATAATTTCCATCAGCAGAGGAGTACTTCCTGTCATCACCCTGAGGTGATGGAGGTGGTCCAGTTTCCTCTATACTGTGTCTGCAGCTTGCATGCTAATGTTGTAAAGGACATCTCTGCAACTCTTCTTGAGGATAATGCACAGCTCAGAAACAAATCACCTGGTGCTGTGGATCAGGACTGGGAATGGTTCTTGTCCTCCCTCTTTTTGCCACACCACTGGTGGTGAGCACTGGCCAAGGCAGCTGCAGCTGTTAAGGTCTGCTTCCTGGCCTGGGCAGCAACAGAAACAAACCCCATCAACAGGGATGTCTGTGGTTACAGGAGCTACTTGTACAGAATAAATAGAAAAATGTTTCAAGGACACCAGTCCTGGAGATGTCTTCAAGCTGCCAGGGTAATAGCAGGTTTGGCCCCATCAAAGTGCACACAGCTGGTGTGGCCTGGGAGATTCCACATAACCTCATGCTACAGTTCATTAGTTTGATCATCTTGAAAGCTGAGGGAAAACAGCTGGTGTGATACAGATCAACTTGTACAATTTAAACTGAGAGGTACCTTCTTACAGTGAGGCTGTTTCTGCAAGGTCCTGTGGAGCCTGAGCTCATGTAGCAGTCTAGGCTTAAAAAAAAAAAGGAAAGCAAATAAATTGCTCTTAGCATCTACAGAAATTAGTTCAACATCCATGTCAACATAAATTGTACCTCAGACAGGACAGTGTTGGGACCTCAAGCATTGTCTTTACAACCCTAGGTCACTCAAGGTTTAATCAAGAATCATTTCTCTTCACCTAACATGAACTGTATTTGCATGCTTGAAAAATTCTGCTTCTCCTGGTGAATCACGGAGCTTCCCCAATGTTTTATGGTTTGTTGAGCACTGATGCTCCTCCTATGAAGGGCTAGGTTGTGTAGCTGACAAACTTGTGTGCAGAGAAGTCCCTCTACTACCATAGGGAGGCCTATAAAAAGGCTTGCCATAAAAATAGTGAGCAGTTATGCATGATTTGGTGAACCTGAAGCTCTGCATAAATTTTCTCCAATAGTCAACTTTTAAACCAAAGTGACAGCTTGTGATAAAGGCCAAAGGGTGACTCCAGGCTCCAAACCCCTGCAGCTGTATTTCATCAGATGCCCAAGAAAACATTACTTGCAGGATTTCTGCTCTGACAGGACACGGCACAGAAGCTCACAGCAAAGATGTGCTAAGGCGTGGTGCTGTCCCAGCACAAACCACCATGTGGCTCTTCAGCCTCACAGTCAGATCAAACCTGGGTGGGCGGGAATAAAAAAAAACCAGTCAGAGAGAGAAAAATTTAAAAAACAAGAGAGTGAGAGATTGCACAGAAAAGTACAGCCATTTTTCAGCCTGTTGAGTCATGTCAGAGACCGGAAGAAGAGCCCTTCAGACTGTTTCAGGAGAAGGCAGTAAGTGTAAGGGTTAAAATGTTGTCAGCTCTTCTCTTAATAGCTGTGGAACCACAAGAAAAACATCAATGCAATCAACTACTTTCTGGTGAGCACCTACTCAGGACAATTTCAGGTGAAGTGGGTGGAACAGGAATATTTAAAAATAATGTAAAAAATGTGCCAAAAAAGTGTTGTTTACATGTAATACATGAATGGGAACAAAAGAAAGGAAAAGGCAGCTTTAATGCCTCATTTGATGATTTTACTGTCCAAATTCTGCCACAAACAGTTTTATATAATGTCTGTTTCTTATAGGATTTCTCATACTCTTCAGCACAGTACTGCATGTTGCCATGCCACACCAGAGAAGTTTGTCTGGAGCCTACAGTCTCTCTGGGATTTTTTGGTGTTTATTTGAAAACACAGTAAAAAAAGCCATGCTGCATGGATGGGTTGTGTAGTTCCAAAGTGGAGACTGAGAAGAGAAATGACCATTTTTCATATTGGTCACCTCGATGTTGTCTTCTGGGACTTCCTCAGTGAAACTTGAATGTCCTTCTGCTCTATAGGAATATATATAACATGACTCATGAATCATCTATTCCTGCTGGCCTTGCTGCTACTGAGGACAGCCAGCACCACTGGGAGGACCTTAGACAAAAAGCCTGACTTTTCTAATTAATAATTAAACAAACAAGTTCTAAACAATAAAGACTTAAATGCTTTGCTACCTCAATTAGTAAGGTATCTAGGGATTTCATGGCAGGTCATTCTCATTCATATTTTCATTCTCAAGACATAATTAGTGCACATGAAACATGACCTCTGCTAATATTACTTCAACTTTTGGTGCCAGAATGCTGAGTGCTTACTGAGGGCCTGAGAGGATTATAATATCCTCAGTAACAGCACATATTTACAGCAAATGGCTGTTTCAAACATGATGGTTTGTTTACCGTAGCATCAGCTGTCCTAACCCATACTCAGACTACTGAATCCCTGTCAGGAATCAGAGAATCTTCCAACAGTGACCTCTGTACCCACATGTGAAGTGTGATGTGAGAAGTCATGTGGTGGAAAAAACCCAACTATTACACCATTTTACCTGACACACTCATTCAGGGGACATCTTAGCAAGAAGGATGGCAGAATAATTTAAATTTGGTGCAAGAATTGCACAACTTTGTGCTTTTCTCCATCTCCTCTCAGAACCTCTGAAAACTGAACAAAACCCAGCAGAGCTGTGATGATAAATGCTTTTTGTTGTGCAAGATGAATCTGATAAAACTTTACAAAATGTGGTATATGTTAAAAACAAAAGGAAGTAACAGCTGACAGGAGTTCCAGCTCAATGGATACTGCAGGCCTTACCTGAAGGTGGCATTGCTAGAATTCCTTCCTCTAAAAGCACTGCTTCTCCCATACCAGCTTCACTCATGGTTTGTGTTCAGAAGTAGTATTTGTCTCTCCTGCAAGCTTCCCACAATGTAAGTGGTACTAGATATAGGGATCTTGGTGAGTTTTGGCCACTTTTTGGTGTCCTCAACTCATGTCTCTAATGTATATCTTGACAGCACATCTCCATGGTCTGGTTCCTGCCAGGCTAAGCCAAGGCTGGAGTTGAAAAATCCACCCCCTTCAGCAGTCCTGCAGGCTCTGTGACAGCAGGAGAGTCCTCAGCAGGCAGATGTCAATACAGAGCTGGTCCCATTTCAAGATGTCGAGCCTGCAGGGTTTGGGGGTAAAAAGAGCTTTAAAAAACACAGAGCAAATTCCATCCAGCAAACCAATGTGGTTCCTAACATGGCACATAATGGAGACCCTCTTTCTAGGTTTGCCATTTAAGAAAAAAACTCAAACATTCTGGCACAGAATTGTCTGGGAATCTGCTGTGAGCACTGCCCACCACTCATTTTCCACATGTGTTTAGAAGAGGTGCTTGGCATTAAAGGTTTGCTTCTGTCTCTTCCTAGCTGGCTGGGGAGCTCTGCAGTACATTTCCTACAACCTGTTTTTCTACCACTTTGAGTCCCTTGTGTCTCTTCTTGTTTAATAAATCCCTCCTACAGTCCTGTGGGAAGTAGTCAGGTGCTATGTGGACTGGGATTAGGGAATGTGCTTACTCACTTACAAGATCCTATTAATGTTCTTCAAGTTTATTTGCCAAAAATTACAGTACCCCTAATTAATAGTCATTTTAAAAAACACAGATCTTGCTTTTTGTTTTTTAGCCCACTTCACAGCAGCCTCCATAATACATGAGAAGAACAAAAGATGGACTGTCTAAAAAAGCTGTCTGTTTTTAACCAAAAGAATAGGGAGTTGTGTATCCAAACACAAGTCCTGCTCCGAAATTCTCAGCTAAAATGCAACAACCTTCCCCCTGGCACCAAAAAAGTCACCCAGTGCAGCATGCCATGACAAACTTGATGCTAATGGCTTTCATACAGGACTCTCATTTGGGCACAGGGGTCATCAGGAATACAGTGCATATGGACAGAGGGTGTTCTCCTCTCCTAGGCCTAATGTGAGATAATGCAAGTCTTCAAATAGGAGAGGTATCATAGCTCTGGGCTTTAAATTGATTGTCTTGTCTTCTGATGTAAAGGATCCTGAATGCTTTCCCATCTGAGTAACTATTTCACCTCAAGGCCTTCATCTACTACATAGAATTCTCTGTTTTTTAGCTATACTGGCTTCCACACTTGGCCATTTTTTTTTCTGAATTATGTGCAGCTACTAAGGCCCACTTCAGTATCTATTACAGGATTTCATCAACAGTTTAGGCTATTTTTGATGACATCTGACAGTCTTTTGTTTGTAAAATGATTTAGTCATATAGAGAAAGAATTCTCTGAAACTGGCACAAAATAAAATCTGCCCATTCCAGCATTTCTGAGGCTCCTGTAATCCTTTGGAGTTTGTCTGTGGTATTGATCTGTTCAGAACTAGGCACTACTAAATATCCAGTATTAAAATAAAAGAATGTAAGCAACTTTCATAAATCCCTCAGGAGTTTTGTCTTCTTTTGAAAGGGTTGATGGGGGGCTGATGAGCATAGTAACATGTAGCACAAATTATATTCTTTGTCATAGGTTAGGGCCTTTGGCAACCTCTATGTGAACCTTAAGTACTAAAGCTACCTACACCTCAGAACACCTTCAGCACACTGATCTCTGCTGTTTGCAGATACTTAATTCCCCCCAGCTGGGAATCTCAGTGTCCTTGTTTTAATAGTTACATAGGGATCACTGATTTAATTTTCTTATTGCTTTTGGACTGAGATGAACCAAGAAGATGTAAAGGAGAGAGAAATAAAACCCGAGAGATGCTACAGTTGCTCATTACCCTCTGACTGAGGCCCAGCCTGTTCCTGAGCAGTGACTGGCAGCCCCCAGCCAATTCTCCCCAGTTTATATACTGGGCATGACAATCTATTGTATAAGAATATCCCTCTGGCCAGGTTGGGCCAGCTGTCCTGGCCATGCTCCCTTCCAGCTTCTTGTGCACCTGCTCACTGGCAGAGTAAGGAAAACTGAATAGTTCTTTAGTAAGAGAAAACACTACTTAGCTACAAAATCCAAACCACAGTGTTGTACTAGCTACTAAGAAGAAAATTAACTATCCCAGCTGAAACCAGGACAATAGTGTGAGTGATTGCAATTTAATTAATATGAAATCCCAACATTTTGAATGAGACAGAGGAAAGAATCCAAGAAAGAACCAAAATATTAACAGAAAAAGAAGAGCAACAGTCTCGTTAGTCAGATACTGCCGCTGATAGGAACATTCCCATGTGTTGCACAAGCTGTGCTAAGCATGGATCATACAGTTGCTATCTGATGGATACAACAAAATCAGCCACTTGTTCGAGTCAGTTCTGGTCTAATTCAGGAAAAGGCAGTCAAAATTAGGCACCCAAATCCATAGGTGTGACTTTCAGAAGTGCTGAATGTTCTGGCCTCTTGTTGTTGCTTGTGGATAACAAGCCACTCAAGTAACTTCTATGAGACACTTCTCTCAGAGGCTCTACACAGAGGAAAATCAAATTAGCACAGAAAAATCACAATTTATTGACTCCAAATTGTGTGCATATGTTATATTTGTGTGTATAAAGAAATATAGTATGTATGGCAGGCAGTCAAGGAGGGTAACTTGTATGTTTAAATTTGTTCATGGTCACAACACCTTTCTAAAGACTATTTCTTTGCCACCTACTTCTCTTGGTAACTTCAAATGTTTAAACATTTCAATTATTGCACTTATTCTGAAAATGAGCTCTTTCTGCAGGGCATTACAAAGCAGCTCAGTAATGTCTTCCCTAATCCATAGGAAGTTTGGACAAAAATGCAAAGCTTTGGGTGAAAAATGATATATATTGCTTCAAGTTGGTGGTTTTCTTTCTGAAATGTTTCAATAGCCCAGATTTGTTGTTTGCTTTGTATATTCTGTGATGCACTCTGGTCTTGGGAATGGGGGCTATAAAACTGCTTTCATTGGGGATCAAATATAGGAACAAGAGGTATCACAGAATAGTTTGGGTTGGGACTTTTAAAGCTCATCTAGTCTAATCCCCCTGCAATAAGCAGGGACAGCTGCAGCTAGATCAGGTACCTGAACTATAACTCCCAGAAGATAGTTCAGTATTGTTTTCTAACCAGATTAGTTTTTCACAGAATGGTTTTGGTTGGAAGGAACCTTAAAGATCATCTCCTTCCAATCCTCTGCCATGAGCAGGGACACCTCCCACTAGACCAGGTTGCTCAGAGCCCCATCCAACCTGGTCTGGAACACTTCCAGGGGATGGGGCATTCACAGCTTCTCTGGACAACCTGTGCCAGTGCCTCCCCACCCACACAGTATGGAATTTCTCCCAGTGTTAATCTAAACCTACCCTTGAAGCCATTGCACCTCTTCCTATCACTACACCCCTCTCCAGACACAGTGATTTTTCAGATTCATCACAATGGCTCCACTCTCTTTTCCCACCAAGGTTTTGGTTATAATGCAGTCACTGGTTTTCTCCATCACCACATTCACTTCCTCTGTCTCCTCCATCCTGTCCTTGACATGACTTTGGGCCTTGGCTTTGCCTTGGAAGGGACCTTGATGCTTGCAGTTTGCTTGGTCTTCACAGTCATGCTATGTGCAGCAAAAAGCTTGAGGACAGATTCTTCAGTAACTTCAGAATCTGGAAAGAACAGAAGACATTTGAAAGCTGCAGCTGCAAATATACCTTGACATCTATCCTGTATCTGTGAGTTCCCAGAAAAAGTGGTCCAAAAATGGGCCCCTCACACACTCCTTTATGTTTTTACTACCTGAATTTGGTATTTTGTGAATGTCTTTAGGGACAATCAAACTTCTGTCTTATGTTTTGATTGACTGTGTTTTGATTCAGCTGACTTAGTTCTGTTTCTTATACAGTGAGTCTCCTGCCCTCCTTTAGTTGTCCACCTCAGCAGAAAAAGAGGGAGCTCTGGGAAACAGCAAGTCCCAAATCCCCTCACTTCCCCAGGACCTGGAGATTTGATTCCAGGCAGTTTATCAGTTTTATAAACCACCAGATGCAGCCCTTTCTGCTGTTCTTCCCTAAATTGCCATCGGGATATGTACCTAAGATCATGATAAAGATAGTAGAATCAAAGTTAGATATTGCTTGTAAATAAAATGCTCTCTCACTTGTTACAGAGCAATATGGGAACATGATGAAGATGTCTTGCACATGATAATAAAACCCAAAACAAAACCAACATGTTCCCAGTACCTGAGGGGAGCCTACAAGAGAGATGGGGAGAAATTATTTACTAGGGCTTGTAGTATCAGGACAAGGGAGAAAGGCTTCAAACTGAAAGAGAGTAGGTTTAGATTAGATATTACAGAGAAATTCTTTACTTTGAAGGTGGGGAAACACTGGAACAGATTGCCTAGAGAAATTGTGGATGCCCAATCCCTGACCATGTTCAAGGCCACAAGAACGATGGGGCTCTGAGAAACTTGGTCTAGTGAAAGATTGGAACTAGACGATTTTAAAGGTCCCTTCCAACCTTAGCCATTCTATGATTCTTAACATATTTGTTGGGTTTTTTTCTTTCTTTTATTTTCATCACACAATGTGTACTTTCAGAAATCACAATTCTCTGCTGACATTCAGTAAAACCAACTCTCCCTATATGAAAGCTCTACTGTGGATGTATTTTCACTGTAGCGCAGGTCCGATTAATATTCAGTGCGGCAGACACAGCACGGGTACTCCGGTTTGTCCCGCTGGAGGTCCCATCACGCTGCCCCGATCCAGCGGGCAGAAGAGGCTTTTTGCCACTCCGAGCGCCCATCTGGCGCCATCTGCCTGCCAAGAGCTGAGCCAGATGCAGCTTCCTGCTTCTATTCATCATTTCAGGAAAGATGTTTGGCTTGTTGTTCATGATAACAACGTCTGAAGTAAAGGCTCAGGCCAAAATTCTTCACCATTGACTTAGCGACTTAAAATCAGCCAGAACGACTGATTGATTTTCTCCCCTCGGGGAGCAAAGAAGCAGAAGGAAGAGGTTTTGCTTGTGCACACAGACAAGTCTGTAAAATGCTACTGGCCCAGGTGAGGAGACCTGGTGAAGCAGTGATTCTGCAGGTGTTTGTGTACACCTGGTAAAGAACAGGAAGGACACGGGGTGTCTATGACCACTGGCAGCTCTGCTCCCCTGCTCCTCTCCCAGTCTGTCAGTGATGAGCTTGTGGACAGTTCCCTGGTTCACTATCCAAATCCCTTTCAAGCCCATCACCTGACAAAAAGATTGAGGCAGGAAACAACACACACTGCAATGAACACCATTTCCAACCATGTCCCTGAATCCTCTGATCAGAGTTTCCTACCCTAGGATGTCTAAGCTGTCAGGATCTCTGGCCCCTACTCAGGTAAAGCAATCCACAGACGAAATGAATTCAGTATTACGTGGATCTGTGCATCTGCCTAGATAAGCCACACGGTATGAACTGAAGGGTGTGCATTCGCATGCATAGGACACATTTACTGATTACTCTGAAAATCAGAGACCAGGAGAGGGAGAGGGGTGGGTGGTGAGAAGACAACCTTGTGGGAAAGAATGCAAGCCTAACAGGCTGAGAAAATGGGTTAGCAAATGTGAAAGCACCTTCACAGGAGACTGCGAAGGAAAATTTTGACAAAGCCAAGATCCAAAGCCAAAACTCAGTAAGACTGAGACAGTAGGAGTCTGGGAAAGATGATCTGTTCTTGTCTGATGCGTCCATCTGTTAGTCCTTAGTCAGAAGCCCTTTATCAACACCAGGCCAAGTCCCATTAGGGTTTTGCAGCCTGTCATTATACTGATCATCCATGGGCCTCCTTAAGCCGTATTTCTTCCACCTTTGCATCATTCAGGACAACACAGCTTGTCAGGATCCTCAGTTAAAAGTATGAACATCACACTCTTCATGGTTGCAAATGTCACAGAATCATAGAATAGCTCAAATTGAAAGGGACCTAAAGGATCATTGATTTCAATTCTCTGCTCCTTGCAGGGCTACCTAAAACTAAACCATATAACTAAACATCAACCAGACACTCCTTAAACTCTGACAGGTTGGATACTGTGTCTCTGGAAAAAATCCCAGTGGAAGCATATGAACCAAAAACTGTTCAGTATTGTCTTAAATTGCTTTTAATGGAAAGAACCTGGGCAGAGTTCAAAGCTGGTCCACATCTAACAGAAGTCATCTCAAGGACTAACAGCCACTAAAATCCACACCCTAACTTTGAAATTCTCCTCCAGCCTATGCTGAGAGCATAAAGCTAAACTTTCCAACTTTTCTTCCTGACTTTCTTAACAGCTGTGTGTATTTCTACAAAGATCATAGACTTAAGTTTACGGCACCAATAATGCTACTGCAAAATTAATTCACAAAACAAATGTGATATTAAATATTTACCAACCTCATGTTGTGCTGCTGGTCCTCAGCAGACTGCAGTCAAACATCCCATGGGTTACTTTAAAGAAGTAGGATAAGAATTCATTAGGGCAATCCTGACTAAAATAAAACACACGATACATTTTACTAGCCCAGTTTAGGTGACAGGTGTTAAGGTCTTAAATGGAAGATTTACTGATTTATGCTTCTACCACTTATTACAGCAAAGGGAAGTCCCTCATTATTACCTTCATACTACCAATAGGAGGTACAGACTAACAGCTTGTTCCACGTTAAACAATAAAGAGACTGCAGATCAGTGTAATTTTACAAGTTTCCTAGGTGTTGCAGCAAAGCAGCACTGCTCCACTGGAGAGTTAACTGAAAAACAGTGTAAAGACTAAGTATTCCTCTTCCTCCTCCTCTCGAGTCACTCACACTTACCTGCCACAGCTGCACTGGCACTGCTGTGGTGCCCATCAGGGTCACTGTCTTGTGTATCCTGTGTTCACTGTGCAGCCTCCCCAGTCACTCAGCTCAGCAGCATTAAATGGTAAGCTCTGCTCTCTTCCCTTCTTGCCTCATGGTGGACTCAGGAGACCTCTCTATCACTCATCCAGTCTNTATCATTCATCCAGTCTTCATCCCCTTCAGGGTGACACCTTAAGGAGTTAGCACACACTGCAGACAGCCTTTTCCCTTCCTCTTCACTTGGGTGTTCTTGAGATTGCTGACAAACTGAATTGGAACCCCTGGGAAACGGGAAGGGATCAACAAGAAAAAACGGCACACACCAGCAAGTACATCATAAATCAAAACAGGTGTCTATGTCTTTGCAGGATATAACATGTGCAAGAGAGATTCCAGGCTTGGGACTTTACTTCCAGTGTGAAAAGGAGGTCTTGATGCTCCTCTGCTTGTCTGTCACACAGCTTTATGAGACTGTGTATTCCAATTTTGTCAGCCCAAGCTCTGGGGTTTTGTGTTTTTGCTTTATGGATTTTGCAGTTCAAACCTTGCTGTCTCACGTTTAATCCACCCACTGTGCAAAGATGTTTACTTTCCATCACTTATGATCAATGAGGAGCAGAGTGTTCTGTACCAGATCTCCAGTCTTATCACCTGAATCTTTAAAGTAACTCGGCTGAACACCCTTAATTTTCACAGTGTGGGCCAATCCATCATCTGTTGAATCATCATTCATACTTATCATCCCACTTTGACTCTTTTCCATTGAACTTCTAAGTGAAGCTTTGCATTTTCTTTGCCAGGGGGATTCCATGCACTGCTGTCTGTTGTTCAGTCACTTCTAGTGGTTTCAGTTCTGTCAGAAGTTAGGGAGCACACCTGTTAAAATACCAAAAAGGCAAACATTCAAAAAGACAAAAGACAAACAGTCTGTTAGTTTTAGTTCTTGATATTCAAATTCTTACACCAAATAGCAAAATGTCAGTGAAATACTTTTGATTTCTCAAGTGGTAGCAGAAAGATAATTCATTCCATCCTCAGTAAAAATTAAGCTAACTACAGCTCATAATGCTCACTAAAAATTGCACATCATCCTACAAAGCTGTTTACCAATAGACACACTGCTTTTCTGTTCAGTTCTTCTGTCCCAGCTCTGCTCCTTTTTCTCTCCTTGTCATTGTAAAGTAAATGGTTTCAGGAAACTGCAGATGACATCTGCAAGCATACCTGGAATCATTTGACAAGCTGAAGGATGACTGCCATATTACTGCTTTACCTGCCAAGAATGCTGCAGTGCCTGGCACAGGGTCACTATTTGGTTAAGTAACATAATCTACCACACAACCAAATTGCCTGTGCCCAAGCCCTGCATAGGGCTTTATCAAAAAGATAAGTATTATACTTAAAAGATGATGTTTATGGCAAAGCTCACCTTGAAGAGATGGTCCTGCTGCAATAAAATGTAAGGCAGATGGGCAGCACCACTGTTACTCAGCACTGATTAAAAGCAAGTTTGCCACATAAAATGTGGTTGATTTCTTCCAAAAAGCAGACACATATTTGGCTGGTCATAGGAACCACATGCAGATGAAAAAAAGATCATTCTCATTCTGCCCAGGCCCATCCACTCACCCCGAAGTGCTGCAATAGTGTTTGAGCAAATTTCACATGCACTAAGAGGACAGTGCCAAGGTGCATTTTATCATTCCCATCTTCTCTGATAAAACTGGTCCCAATTCAGTAGTGACTCACACCCCTTCCAGACTGACGTCAGTGGAGAATTTGGCTTATTATGTCTAATAACCAGGCTTCAAACTGAAATCTGGTCTCTCTTGAAAGGTGTTTTCACCTGGGCGCTGTGGTAATTGTGGGTTGGTTTATGACTTGTACAAGTCAGATTTCTGCTCGGGCCTAAAAAGACCAGTGAATCATGGATGTTATGGAGACATGTGAGAAAAGACAGTTGCAGTTTGGCCCACCAATTCTGAACCTCAAATGTTTGTCTGCAGTTGATGTTGACATTGCACAAAGAACCTCATGGGTCTGAGAACAAACCTTACCTCTCACTCTCTGCACAACAGTTTCCTGTCAGTCACAGCAGACTGCGGGTGCCTAGGGCTGCCCCATTCCCACTGGAGAGGCACGGCATATATTTCAAACCTCTATGCTTTGTGTTATTTTTTTTTTCAGGAAATACAGGGAACACAAAGGCTCTCCTCCATAATAAGCACAATGCTTGCACCTGTGTAAACACATTCTTCTTTTTGTGCAGTGGGCTCAGAGGGCAAGAGCCACAGAGCTCAAAGTTAGCAGGGGGTAGATTCTTCCATCCTGCTTCATCTCCCTCTACTTGCAGCAAATCTGCCCTTTGTCTAGCTTCAAAATTTTTACATGCTTGGTTGTTAGTAATTGGCCTAGCAATAGCAAGCCAGACCCCTAGAGTTTATCTTTAGTCATGATCAAGGACACCGTACCAATGGCATCAGTGTAGGTACAGGACACTGCGGACCTGTAGTCATCTGTATCATCTCAGGAGCAGCATTCAGATCAGAAAGAGAAGAAAACCATAGAGAAACAATAAGCAAAACCTCCCAGTAGGCTGGGGTGGTAAGGAGTGGGTATGACAAACGTATTAATGAATTCCTCTTTTCATTTGTATTTACAACAGTTGTTTCTTAATCACTAAAGAAACTGACCTGTTGAAAATCCAGAATCTCTGAGGGCAGAAATTTTGAGGACAAATCCAATTCCCCCTCGTCCCTAAAGGTTCCTCACAGTCTTCCTAAAGCCCCAGAAACAGTAGTCTTTCCACTGATAGTGATGTATTTTGGATCAGCTGCATTCTTGGCCGAAGGCAGAATAACGAAGCCACCTTTCTTCTCAGAGACATCCTTTTATTCTGATGCTCTGCACTGGCAGTGAGTATTGCCCCTGCACTGCATGAGGAATAGAGACCAGAGAAGGGTGATATGAAACTGTTGGACTTAAGACACTGAAGAACTTTAGGAAAAGAAAAGAGTTTGACCTGGCCTGACTGGCATACTTGCAAACAAAGGACTGCCTGAGAGAGGAGGTGAATTAGGGTGAACTAAGAATTGAGAAGAGAGGAGAAAGAAGGACAGAGCAAGGGAAGGAAAAGAACAGAGAAAGGGTAGTACTTTTGCAACCATGAGACATCACAAATTAAGCAAGGATGAACTAGGATATGTGTCCTGAATAATACTATAAATTACTAAGATTTAACATTGGTTTTGCCCGAATGACACTTGAAGGAAGGACATTGACCTGTTGGAGCACGTCCAGAGGAGGCCACCAAGTTAATTAGAGGGATGGAGCACCTCTCCTGTGAGGAAAAGCTGGGAGAACTGGGATTGTTCTGTGAGGAGAAGGCTTTGGGGTGACCTAATTGTGACCTTCCAGTACCTGAAGGGAGCCTACAAGAAAGATGAGGCAAGACTATTTACAAGGGCAGTAATATAGTGACAGGACAAGGAGTAATGGCTTTAAACTGAAAGAGAATAGGTTTAGATCGGATATTAGGGAAAAAAATCTTTATTGTAAGGATGGTGAAGCACAGGAACAGGTTGCCCAGAGAAACTGTGGATGCCCCATCCCTGGCAGTGTTCAAGGCCAGGTTGGATGGGGCTCTGAGAAACCTGGTCTAGTGGAAGATGCCCCTGCCCATGGCAAGGGGTTGGAATGAGATGATCTTTAAGATCCCTTCTAAGCCAGGCCATTCTATGATTCTTTGTCACACAAGAGGCATTAGGGCCTCATTATGCTAAACACAAAATTAAGTTACAAAAATAACCCACTCTCTCTTTTCCCTGTTACATTAGGGCTTGGTTTGCTTTTAACTTTAGCTCAGAATATTGCTTGTCTCCTAAAATTCAAGAAGAAACATTGGAATTAATGAATGAATGAGTGAAATGGAACAGCGGCCTGTTACTTACTTTCTCAGTTGGAGTTTATTTTAAATCATAGTTTCTTTTCCCATCTGCTTTATGGATTAACCTTGCTTTATTTTACTTACTGTACTTCTTACAACTTTACATCCATCACAGATACCACTCTGGAATGAAATTCTTTCATTAGCAACTCTCTGCACACTGACAGGAATGATTTGTGACTTTTTGTGATAATATATTTCAAAAAATAAAGATTCATACGATCTTTCTGTCACTTTAGACAGTCACAGATCTGTCATATGGGAGAGATTATACATGATGGAAAGGCTTATTTACTTATGCATTAAAGGTCACATTCTTCCAGCCCCAGCCAAATCACTCAATCATGAGTTCTGCATAACAAAACTGCTGCATTTAAATCAATAAGGACAAGTTTCCAGCATCTTAAATGAACAGCAGCTTTCCCACTGATTTGACTGATCCATGAAAAATCTCTAAAAACAGTGAGGATGGATATGGGTAACTGCAGTTTGCACCTCTTTTTGTTTACTTGTTATGGAAGATGACAGACGATTTCCTTGCATGAGGTGAGTGAATATACCTGAGAGCACCTGGAAATACAGTCAGTTATTGGCATGTACTAGCTAAAGGTCTTCCAGAAAAACTATTTTTTACTCACCCTAGGGTGTTTTCAGTAGACAAAGTTTTCCCACAAATTCAGGTAGGCTTTTTCCTGCAAGGATCTCAAAGGAACATGTCAGCATGCTACAAGACTCCAAGACAGAAGATTTCCTGGAAAACACTTCTTTGGTTGGGGAAAAAGCATGTAGACTAAGTGAACAGCAAGGTACTGTTGCAGGATTTATTTAGCAGGAATGGGAAAGAGGGAATAAAATAAGAAACCCCAAAACATAAAGCTACATAGAGAACTGTTCGTTGCCTAGAACTCCTGAGAGAGAAACATTTGTGCAGCAGGAAGAGTTCTAGTTGTCTGTAGGAGACTGGTGATCAACTCCTTCCTTCTTTCCTGAATTACTGCAGGATTTTGGGTGAGTAATTTGCTCTCTCTGTATATATCTTGTCACCTAGACAATGAGAAAATGGGGCTGCCTTGCTGTGCAGGAGTGCTGTGAGGTGATGTCAGATGTCATTCAAGAAGGCATCACAACTGGATGTATCAGGAAGTCTGTTAGAATTTGCTCTGTTCTGCACAGGCTGCATTAAACTCTTCAGTGCTNAAGATAATCCAAGATTGGTCCATGTGTGGAGGGCAGTTTGGGGAAACTGGACTATTTGATTGTAGTCCTTGAGGGATGAGTATTAGTCATCTAGAAACTGCAGCTCCCTAGTTTTAAAAAGTGTTCTGTGCCAAGACAGTTGCAGTAAGGAATTGTAGCCTCTGACACAGTTGTTTATACTGCTGAAAGATCTTGGGGCAGGAGGAAATCAACCCAAATGCCTTTCCAAGATTTGGGGGCACAAATGATAAAGCTGGGATTATGCATGGCAACCTAGAAGATATAGCCCACAGGAAAGACAATGTTAGGACCATATGACCTTGAGACTTTGCTTTGTTGCCAGCAGGAATTACAGATATGCCAAAAGTACTCTGTTTTGGGCATCCTCCCAAGGAGATACTTTTTCTTATCAGAATATGTATACCCTGATCTCCATGCTGAGCTGGCTTTTGCCTCCAAGGCTGCCTGTATGATACACAAATGTTCTGTTGAGAATGAGAAGGGATATAGGATGCTGCTTGGCTCAACTGCTCCACTGCTCTGCATGCCTTCAGATTTGGGCTTTCAAATCCTACAAAAGCTATGGTGACATGGCTTAAAAGTCAGCCAACCACCTTTACAGTTCCTCCTTTCACCTCAAAAATGGAATTCCCTTTACTTAGATTTCTTTTGCCTGACTAAAATTTTCATCCTTGGCCACAGATTTTTTTGAACATGAAAATTAGTTACCCTTCAGAGTGGTACTTTACAAAGTTGTTTTCTTGGAAAGGAAAGAAAAGGAGAAGCAAAGCAGATGAGTCTAAGGGTATTTGACTCAGCCAATTTCCACCCTGCCTGACCACAGCCACAGAACACAAAGTATTATGACATTCTTGAGAATATATGTTTATGTAAATTTTACCTTTTTATCCCAGCTGATAAGGTCCTGGTCATTCCTATGACAGGAGCTTTCACGACCATTACTGACCCTTCTGTGTCCCTCAGCTCACATGAAACTGTGTAGGTTGTTGCATTCCTAGGAAGGTGCCTGGGTCCCTTTACACTGGACAAACATGGCTTTGAGTAGTTCAAAATTTAAATATATACTGGCCTCTTGTGGGCTGTGTTGTTACATCCTTTGCACTGGCTTCAGCAGTTTCTCATTCTTGGAATAACAGGATGATAAAACTTCAAGTGTGATGCTAAAAGGAATAAACCTTCTGTAGGTCAAAAAGATACCTTTTTATTTAAAAATAAACATTACCTCCTCAGTCCAAGGTTTTCTTATGATTGATTTTCACACCATTTCAAAACTTCTATCAAAGGCAGACTATGAAACAATTTACCAGGGCTCCTTTTTTCTAAAACCAAATAAAACCAAAATATGAGTCCAGGTTTCAAACAGTTAAACACTCAAAAAGTCCTGCTTTGATGTTGAAGTTGTTCCCCAGTGCTGCTTTCACACCTTCAGCCTTTGGCTTTGTTTATTTTAAAATTATATATGCAGCACTTTCTCTCATTTCCAAGTCCAGCCAGTTCATTCAGTTACTCAAGCAGGGACTCGATGCTTTAGAAAATCAGTTCACAACTTCAGATTAGAGGTCATTCTTTAATCAGCTCTCTTTTATTCCTTAATAAGTCTAAAATTCACACTTCTCCATGTGGAGGAGTTCATTCCCAATGGGAAGGGTACTTCTCAAGGAGGGAATGAATTACAGATCTCAGCTTGTGTATTTAGTTCTTTTTTACTCTACTTTTCTTAACCACAGCATTGCTGACATAGTGCAGATTATTTTAGGTGCATAAGGCCTATCCCTTCTGCAGGACACAAACTAGCAGTTTGGCTTGCAACAAAGCCTTAACCAGATGTAGTGGCAATAAACTGCTTAACTGACCACATTTGATTTCTGTTTGGAACAGGATGTTGTTATTTACTCCATATTTATGTTAAATTCAATTGCAAAGGGAGTCTAGTGCAGGAGGCATTTGGGTTATGCTCTGCAAAACACAGGAACTGAGAAAACCAAAGAACATAAAAATCTAGCCAACATCCACAGGCTGATGGGAATAATTCTATGGGTAAACTCTGGGAAAAGCAATGGACACCCCAGCCTCCCATCCCCCTCCAGGAATATACCACCTTTTTCTGATGATTTTTAGGTGATTTCTGCCAGGCTAGGAAAGAAAGAGGAAGGCAAAAAGTTTAACAAAAAACCAAGAAAAACCAGTGCAGAGGCTGAAACACTGTCAGCTTTTCCAGTGAGCAAAAAATACCACATACAGCCAGCCAAAATAAATATATGCTGTTTTACAGGCTAAAGAAGGAGTCCAGCAAGAGAGACACTCTGTGCTCCCTTGTCTGGAAGCTCATGTTCTATTAACATAGATCAAATCAGAAGCGTGTGGAAATGGGACTGGTCACGTTGTGAAGGGGATAAGGTATTGTTTATTGCTTGTTTAAAAAATGTATGAAGAAACCAGCCTTGTCTTCAGTATTCTACTTCAGGAACAAGAGCCCAACTTAGCTACAGAGAAACCTGCATTCTGGACTGAAAGTCGTGTCTTCCCCAAGAAAAAACAAGACACTGCCAACACAATCCAATTCCTCCCACCTATCCAAACTGACACCCTGACCTTTGTGTTGCCTGAATGCTTGCTTTCTGTATTCCTCACAAAACCCTAAATACCAAGAAGACAACAGCGGATGTAGTAAAACCAGTCACATATGGCTTTCCTTCTTTTGAGATAGGAGTCAAAGCTAATTTATAAGAGAAGGTTTCCATTGTGCATTATTACTTTTGACTTAATTCATGACAGGTTTCCTTGTGTCCACTTCAGAGGCAAACAAGCTAAACATGCAAAGAAGATCCATGCAGGATTTTCCCCCTCTGATCCCTGGAGAGAAGTGTTGCCTTTGCTTTTTCCAAGGAAAGTTGCACCTGCTACTGGGACTGAGAGTTAAAGTCAGACATAATAAAAAGCTTTGACTCAGGAAAACACAACTGTTTCTCAATGGAGAAATGCCATTAGTAAGATGTACATAACTGCGGATTTCTACCCCCAAAATTCTGGGATGAAGATGTATACAGAAGAGGGTGAGCCCTCTAGAGAGAGTCTATCAAGACAGGCTCTCTCCAAGGAAAGAGATGATTTCTGGAAAACATTGGCTATCAATATATTGGGTTAAAAGATGTGCAATACAGTGACTTATTTAATGCCATTTTAAGCATAAGCAGCAACAGGCAGATAAGAAATAAAGAACCAATAGGGAACACAAGTTGAGTAGCATGGTCCAGCAGAGAGAAAGGGCCAGGAATTGCAATCCCCGGGTCCTTTGCCAGACTGTTTAAGCTTTATGTTCTCAAATATTCAGAACCATATTGCCAGCTCTGGTGCCACCATAGCTTTTAATTCTGAGTAAATAATTCAGTCTCTCTCTTCATTCAGCTTTGCTATCATCTGAGTAAACCTGACACTGCTACCCTGCTGGGGATTACATGGCCCACAAGCTCAGGCAGGTCTAATCATAAGCCCTTCTGTGACTTTCACACCATACCACGAGAATGTAGCCTCTGTTGTATTCAGGTGCTGGAGCCTGATCTCTTATCAGTGCTCAAAGGAGAGTGGGTTCTTCTCTTTCCTTGCAT
>VZTZ01008616.1:719935-789370 GCA_013400955.1 Drymodes brunneopygia | reverse complement strand
TATAAATTAATATACAGATGTGGAGTTGGTAGTGTTGTGTAATGTTTTCCTCTCTGACTGTTTCATCACAGTTTCTGAAGGGAGCTTTAGAATTCTCTTTGGCCACAACTAGCTTTTTTCAGTACTTTCTTCCATGTACACAAAAGAGCATCACATTGGATGGCTGAAACATTAAATCTGCAATGAGATTTGGAGTTAAAATCTGATTAATTTAAAGTAATTTGGTTTGGCCAGCCAAATATCTTTTCATCTAGTTAAAATTCATTCCAGGTCAGACAGTTCTGTTTCAAATTGAAGACTTCAGTTTGTTGTCCTGGCCAGCAAAAAGATGTATTTTCATGATTTTTTAAAAAAATATATATTCTTGCCAAAACCTTGAGAATATGTAAGTGACTTTGGGTACTTAGTTTAAGACAGCAGTTTTAGAAATAAATAGGCTTTCACCTTGGGAAAATTATGCATCTTTTAAAGAACATTAGCTCTTGAAATATTAATTTATTAATTTTGGAATTACCTTTATTTTGAGAAATAGAACTTGATTTTTTAATTTTATTCCTATTAAAAGAAAATGGTCCTGTAGTCGAAAAAGACAGGTTAGCTATTGCTGCAGAAATAAAAGCTTGTGCTATACAAAAGTGTTTCTGGAATATGTTCAGCAGATTCAAGAATGATTTTTCACACTTCTCTGGGAAGGCTACTAGGTTTCATTTAGCTAAGATACATAAAGAAATCTTCATGTACATGTTGTAATATTCCCATCCTTCTGAATCCCTCAGTGTCCTGGGGTTGACAACAAACAGAATCTTGCCAAGAGACGTTGTTTCTGTGTAGTTCTCTATTTAATTTGTGGTATCAATGTTGTGTTTTTCAGAGAGCTCTTGCTAAGACTGGAGCAGAATCTATCAGTTTGCTTGAGCTGTGCAGAAATACGAATAGAAAACAAGCAGCTGCAAAGTTCTACAGTTTCCTGGTACTGAAGAAGCAGCAAGCTATAGAGCTGACCCAGGAGGAGCCCTACAGTGACATCATTGCCACCCCTGGTCCCAGGTTTCACATAATACGAATGGTTCCCTAGCAGAGCTAGTGCTCGTCTCACAGTGCGTGCGTGTATTGCCCCGTCCGTAGGGCCCACAAGACCATTGCAGAAAATTTAGATTTTATTGTCTGTATAAAGTCCTTGGTTTTCTCTTGGGGTTGTTTTGGGGTTTGTATTTTAACTTTACCACTCAAATTTTTAGTGAAACTGCTGGCTGGGGTGGGTGACTTGAGTTCCAGCTGCAGAAACCAGACATCTCAAGCACCCAGATAAAGATTGTTTTAACAGCTCAGAGCAGATGTGTGCAATACTGGTGCATGTGATGTTGAGTATCAATGAAAATGTCTTACAATAATTTGACTAGTTGATTCAATAGAAATATTTTTAACCTATACAAGTAAATCTGAATGGCCAACCTTTTGTCTGATTAAAAACTTTGCCAAACTCATCTGAAATGTTCGGTCTGCTTCTCATAGTAGTAGATTTTTCCCCTGCTCTAGATCTTTGTGCATACCGTGGGTCTCTGAAAGCTGCCAATATGAAAGGTAGTGCCTGATACGTCAGCTTGTTGTGTCACTGCATTTTTGCAGTCAGATTTTTGTAGCCCTTGATGCTAAAGGGAAACGAGTGTCTGTGGAAAGCACTTCCTCTACATGATACATGAAAGGACAGAACATGTGAAGCATTTTTAGATGAAACATTCCTTTTCACTTATCACCTTGTTATGGTCCACTACTGATAATGGCTAGTTACTGTTAATAAGTGACAAATGAAAACTTGTAATTTCATTTAAACATTTAAGAAATCATAATGCTTTAGGTTTGTTAGAGCTGTATATAAACTCCAGACTTTTTAAAACAGACTTCTAGATTGTAAATTACCTGGTTTTTTTTATTAAGCAGGTATCCGACAATAAGAATAATTGCAAAATTCAGATACCACCTGTACCAGCAGGGCAACAAACTTTGAATATAGAGTACAGATGGGCATTAAATTCCATTTAATTGTGTAGTGCATTAATGGCTCTTCAGATACATTTATGGTTTTAGTGTCAATTTTTCTGATAATGTACACTCCCATGTTCAAAATGTTTTATCAGTTTTGCAAAAGAAGTCCGGTTTGATTTTATTTCTAAAGAATGAAGCTTTACTGTTAGACCAAGTAGCACCAGAAATTATGTGAATATGTTGATTATGGAGACCTGTCTTAACTTTTTTTTAGGGCAAAATTATTCACACTGAAGGTTCTGGTTTTAATGTTGGCACTTTTGTGAAATAATTTTAGGACTTTGAAATTTCAGTGTATACTCAACTGTAAAATTATGTGAATGTTTGAAAAACTCTGAGACTACATGATGGCCATGTTTTAATAATCCTTGAAAAAGTTAATTGTATAAAGTTACTGCAGCTTTATTTTCAACATGATGTGCCTGTAAAACCATAATTTTCCCCTTTGTAAAAAGAGACATTGTAGATAACTTGAATGTTTAATTATAGAAAAGGTCATTAGTTTCTTGTTACACATTTTTAGTCTGTTTTTGTTGCTTTTCAAGGTTAATATTCTTGAAAATAGTTGATGCTGTTATGTATAACTTTTCTAATAAAAGTTGTGTTATAAGCTGTTATGTATTAGCTCTGTATCTTGTTTGAACACCTTCCATTTATGTAGGAGAGACAGCACTAAGAGGTTGATTATTTTAGTATTAGGTATGGAAAGATTTAGGTCTTTAAAAGACTAAACTTAAATATGTAAATAGATTTCTTGCCATTAGGAAGGAAGTGTTACTCTACTGGCTGGACTGTGCTTTTGTTCAAGGATTCTATGCTAGGAATGTGTATGTATGTAACATTATGGGAGGCTGTCTATAAAATGTCATTCACCAACATGCCCGTCCCTTCTGAATGCCAGAACATACCCAGCTTGAATTCTTTTAGCTCTTTTGTTTCCTTGCTTCTGGAATTGCCTCTTTACGTGTGTCAGTGCCTCTGAAGTTACTTGCTCCTCCTGGTAGATGCAGACATTTGGAGCCAAGCCTATGGCTGCAGCACATGGAGTCGGTTGGTTCCCTCTAGGGTTTATGTGTAGGGGCAGTGGATTCTGACTGACATAGACTGAGTGAGCTGACTTAGTCTGGGCTCCACACACAAGGGACTGTCCTGCTTTTGTGTGACCTGTGGAGGCAGCCAGGCCCATCCTGTGTGTGCTGGAATTCCTGTGGGATGCAGGCTGGCCTGTGCTGAGCCTGCCCAAGTGTGTGTGTACAGGTACCTGGAAAAGTGACTTTCGTTCCTTTGGTTCAAGCTTCATGAGAGAGAAGTGTGGGAACTTGGGCACTCAGATTGGAATGAAAACTCTTCTGGCTTTCCTTCTATCAATAATCTAGTAGAGTTTTATCACCAGTTTGGCTCTTTGTTACACCACTGTGATCAACACTCATGACAAGTTGATTTTGCTCAAACATTTGCCTGGTGACCCTCTAATTTGGGGCAGTGAATGCAAGCTCTGCTTTATCATTACAGGATTTGTTACTAGTTCTGAGCATAGCCTGCAAGTAGTACCAACAGGCTTGCATCTCTTGGAAAGCAGGCTTTCTGGTCATGCACTGGTCAGCTGCTGAATGAGGTCTGAGGAATGGTGATAGAGCACTGGTGTTCTTATATAGCTCCTGTATGTACAAGAAGTGTATTTTCCTTCCCTGCTGTGGACACAAATGATGAGATGGAGAAGGGCTCTGTTGCACAGCATTCGCTGTTTTCCCTATGACTGCTGTTGGTTTTTGGTTTTTTTTTTTTAAAGTGCTTCAGTATCTGCATAAAGAAGTACAGCATCTGCATTTTATTATAGTTCTTCCTCAAACAAATATCGAAATGGTTTTAAAGAAATTAACCATGAGCATTCACTTAGTGTTTATTAGATAGGAAGCTACTTTTGTCGCAGCTCAGTGAGTAACATCTCTTTTCAGAAAGCCCTCTTGGGAGGAATTTAGATTTGATTGAGAGCATTTCTGTAAAATGTGTTCCTCACTGCTTCCCAGTCAGGCTGAACTGGCTCTAGTGCCTTTGGCTATAGTGCTGCACTGCAGCAGTGAGGGGAAGGAACTGCTGGGAATGCCTCTCAGTGCTCCATCTTCCCATTGGTGGCAGTTTTGTTCTGTCTGCAAAGCTTAACTGTTCACAGTGGGGGTACTGTGCATGCCCTGCTTTACAAATTCCTGCTCCTTGGTGTGTAAAAAAGAACAGTTCAGGAATCTAAGGAACTATTTCTTCAATGAGATTGAGTTGTTGAATGAATTCCCGCCCTGTGTGTGTGATCACCGTGAAGACACACTGCTCTGTTTTATTCCATCTAGGGTGGAAGGGAAAAAGGCAGGTGATGTTACCTACAGCTGGAGTTCAAACAGTGCTCTGTTTCTGGGAAGGGTCTGAGTAGAGGATTTTTCCTAATTCACAAGACATTATTTAAACAGGCTTGTTAAGCAATGACCTGGCAGCTGTTGTGTGCAACTTTGCTTCAGGGACTTTGTTGGAGGGTCAGGTATATGGTGCTGAGATGTTGGTCTGTGCCCATCTTCTCTGGTCACGAAATTGCCTTTTCTGCTTGGGTCTTTCCAGCTGACATCCTACACCAGCAAGTCAAGGAAGTCAAATTTCCAAGAGTTATTTTTCACTTCTATTGTCGTCCCACTGCTATACCCCAGTCTGTGTCATGGTACTTAATAAAACTTTTTGGGGGGGAGTGGGGTTAAGGTAAATTTTTCTGTTTTATGCCTCTTAAGCATCCATAGATTGGACATCTTTCCTCAAGTTGTTGTGTTTATCTTTGTGCTTTTCCAGACCTTTCTTCTGTTTCACCTCCATGAAGTGGCTGGAGTATATACTGTGAATTTCTGCAACATGAACACATAGAAAAGCTGAACTACCAAGAAATAGGTTATCCCAATATACAAGGAAGAAAGGACAGTTCTCTGCATTTCTTGCTGACCTCCAAAGATCTAGTAAAGCCATGGGAGAGACAAGAATAGGAGGTGGAAGAAGGGAAGATTTTCTCTAGTTCTTACAACAGGAGCTGGTTTTATATTTGTTTTAGCTTAAAACATCTTCATGCAGAATAAAAAAAATTCCAAAGTCTCAGGAAGGAGAAAATATTCATATTAGCCAAACACTAATGTTAGTGTTGTATTATAAGTAGAACAAAGTGCTAGGAACTTTCTGGGAGAACACACCCTCTGCTTTTCATTTGGCCCTAGATACTGCCCAACAGCCAGGAAAGATACAGTTTGGTTGTCATGAGCTAGGTCTCTACATGTTCTCCCTTCAGCAGCCCCCCTGCTTTTCTTGTTTGCCCAATTTTTGTTTTCAATAAAAACATTAAACATCATAACATAGCCTGAAGCTAATACTAAATAACTGAGGATGTGTGGTTGACCTTTAATCATGGATGTTTATAAATGTTTGACACTGATCAAGAATACATGTGATGAGAAACACCGAGTTGCTCATGACACTTGGCATCCTTCTAGAGCAGATGGGGGTGGTAAAATCCACCAAAAGAAACAGGTTTTTTTTTCCTAGCTGGATCAATTTCTACATCGTGCACACTGGGCAGCCACACAGAAACTTGTGCCAGCACAACACAAGAAGCACCAGGCAGGAGAATAGAGAAGGGAAGGAGTGAGGATTTCTTTTTCATACAGCTGTGCCAACTTTGCATGTGTGTTAAATCAGTCTAAGAAAATTATTCACAAAGTTGCAGTTTGAATTCAGGAGTCTCAGCCCTGGCTAAAACTGTGTACTGGCCTGTTCATCATCAACTTGCACACCACTTATTAATATTCTGTTTTTCCAAGGCAGAAGTTGAAAGTTCTCCCTGCAATCAGGTATTTCTATGACAGAGCCCTAGCCCAGCCTCTGCCAGCGGATGTGTCCGCACTAATTTTCTGTTCATTTTGTGAAAATTAATATATCCAGTCCTCACATTACTGGAAAGGAAGCCAGAATT
Organism: Drymodes brunneopygia; assembly: GCA_013400955.1. Classification (NCBI taxonomy): domain Eukaryota; kingdom Metazoa; phylum Chordata; class Aves; order Passeriformes; family Petroicidae; genus Drymodes; species Drymodes brunneopygia. The sequence goes on along the minus strand of VZTZ01008616.1, from coordinate 783,336 downwards.
TGGAGTCAATTCACAGGCAGCATGTACCACACATCGCACTGGATTATGAACTCTGAAACTAAGAGATCAGAATACCATAAACCATTCCACTGCTGAGCATTTCTGCAGAAAAGTTCAGCTAAATTTGTCTTTGTACAAATTAAGCTGCTTCTCATATTTCTTGACTATGAGACTAATCTCCAAAACAAAAGAAATGCTGATGTTTAAGGAATAAGAAACCACAGTCAATGTTAGAAGAAAAAATAGAAGGAGAAGCAGCTTAGCATTTGGATTTCAAAACTAAATTTGATGCTTAGGAATGTTTCTCTGGTCAAGTAACTAATGAGAGACCCTGAAAATAAACTAATCATACCATTTTGCATTTTGTAATTACATGAATGCAAACTTGTACCTAGTCCTGCTGATGCTGAGGGAGGCAGCAATGAGCTAGAAAAGGCACACAATGGTGGCAGCTACCTAGCAACACAAGCTGCAGGCTTTCCTTGATCATGTCTCAAGACTGAAATAAGTGCAGGTGACACCAGTGCTTCCAGTGCAAAGTTTCATCTCCACATCTGCAAGAAGCAGTTCCAGTTCATTAACTGTGGCAGGCTGCTCCCTGGGGTGTGAGTTGGGGCTGGGACCTCTGGGATCTCTTGCCTTCACCACTGAGCCTGTGGAATTATAGGGAAGCTCTCTGATACAAAAAATTTTTAAAAACAAGCCCAAAAAGAGCAGACCCACCACATGCAAGAGGAATCTATCAGGAATATTTAAATCATCTTTATGTCAGCAGCAAAGCCATCATCATTCCCGTCTCTCCTATGCTATGCCCTTGGCAGGGTGATGTGACCGCTGGAGTGTTCCAGGTGTTGGACAGGTTTTACTGATCACCAACGAGCTGCTTTTGGTGAGGCACAGCTGAGCAAGCAGCTCAGGCCCCAGTGCACACAGCTGGGCAGGAAGAGTTCACTTGGACTCCTGACGCGATTTCCCAGAGCTGTTCCCTGGAGGCTGATGCAGGTTACTCTCAACAGACAGAGCTGGGGAGGAGGAGGATGAGCCTTCCCCAGAGAACAGTCCAGCAAGAGGGGTGCACATACAGCCTTACATTTTGCATTTATGGCACATTATTCTTATGACTTAGTATGGCCCTTTCTGCTAGGAAAGGACCAATCATTCGTGCTCTGTGGGAAATACAGAAGGTACCAAATCCAGCCAGATGTGCTGGGCATATGTATAATGGAGCAATAGGACTCTGAATCCCTAAGGCTGGACTGAAAGTGAGAGAACTGTTGAGTTTTCATTGCAAACAAGGTGGAGACAGAAGGTCTGCCAGCTGTGGAGGTGGATTCAGCAGGGTGAGAGACAGGGCCTGCAGTTTGGCTGCTGGGACAAGGATATGAGAATGTTACCCACCTGCTCAATAGATTATGGGTTCAAACATGAACATGCTGTCTCTGTGGTCTTTCCACAAAACCCCTCTCTGTTTCTATCATCCCTGAGGCCCAGTTTTTCAGCAGTAACAAAGTTTTCTGCCTAATTTCAGGGCCAAGACATTTTCCATTGGAGGATGGAAAGGGTAATTAAACATTGGAATGGATTGCCAGGGAGGTGATGGAGTCACGGTCCTGGAGGTATTTAAGAAAAGATTGGATGTGGCACTTCATGCCATGGTCTAGTTCACAGGGTGGTGTTTGGTCATAGGTTGGACTCAATGACCTCAGAGGTCTTTCCAAGCTAATTGATCCTGTGATTCTGTGACAAGATTTCTGGAATCAAGGTTACATGTGCTCATTCTATACTGCAAAGCAAAGTGCACCCTTGCCTCACATGCAAAATAAGGCATCATCAGTGGAAAGCCACAACCAAAACATGCTTACCATACTGGAAGGCAAGGCAAGACTACTCTTTCTAGATTTTCATGGTTACATGCTCTTATCTCCTAAGTCTGGCACTTCTATTTTTGTATTAATGTGTGTGGTTTAAGTTAAGAACTAAACAAGAGTAAATTTTTGAACTTGACACTTTGTTCCTTATGGTAAGAGGAGCTGAGCAGCAAAATGCCTGAGTAAATGGCAAAGCAGTGTTTGTGCTTTGTGAAGAAAAGGGGACATGGTATCAGTGGTTGTGCCTGGGTGAGGCAGGCAGCACTGTAGAAGGGTGCCACAGCTGCTGGATTGCAGTAGTGTAGGACTGGATAAAACCATTCCTGGCTGCACAGGTCAGAAAGGTCTTTCCAAGCTTCTCCTGCCCAAAGGGAAAATGGATGCTGCTATGAAGTGTCCCCAAGTCTGGTAGTCAGCTGTGAGCTGCCAAGAGCTCCCTGACAGCCTTGGACTCGGGGTTTGCCAGCTCCACAGAAGCTGAAGTTTTCCTCAGAGAGGCACTGTAAAAGGACACTGGAGTAAACACTCCTCCATGAACAGCACTTGGCAAGCCACCTGGACTATGAAGTTCCACTCTCCTTCCCCTCCAGCAGAAGAATTTCCCAGCCTGTCCTACTAGAAAGCCCAGTTGTGCCTACCCAGGGTGAGGCCCAGGTGAGGGAACCCTGTGAAGATGACTGAGCTGTGGGCCCTGACATTCCACTCTTACATCCCATCACCTCAAGCACATCACAGCTGCTGAGGAAAGCCACTACTCTGTTCCCCATCACAGCACAACCTGCCGGTGGCAGAGGTGAGGAGCAGGGTGGAGAGAGCATCTCTCACCAGGAGCCTCACAGCTAGGACAGACACCTTGCACCGAAGTCATCACTTGGGAAAGGCTTAGACTAGAGTACCAGGACAAGGTACTTCTAAGCAAAAATCAAGCTGGTTTCACCTGAATATTACACAGATACAAGTAATGAGTGCTTATCCATTATTCTTTTCCACCTACTCCAATGGAGAAGTATCAAGTTGGCACCAGGTTTTAGATCCAGTGACATAACTTAAAATGCTACAGTAAACTTGTGTCTGACATTTAAAGAAAAAAAAATAGTGTTTGAAAGTCATTGAAAGAGCTGACTATAAAAACCATATACTATTTGAAAGCTTTAGCTTCTAATTAATGTTGTTCAAAAGAATTCTGTCCCAAACACAGGACAGAGAAATCCAGTTTAACCAAAAGGTACAAATAGCAAAGAAGCACTACATATTTGATTGCAGAATGTATCATTTGATAAATCATCACCATAATATATTCTGTACATGTTTAAAACCTATCCTCCTATAACCAGCTTACAGATGCCAGTTAAATGTAGTAGAAGCAGCTGGCATTTAAAATAGTCCCTTACAAACTACAGTTTCTCCATAATCTTTTTCCTTCAATCAGCTAAATTAGAGCTACTTTTTCAGGTTTAGGGTTTAGAAGCTCAATAAAGTCTGGTAGGTATGAGTTCTTGATGAAAGCCACGTAACAGTGGGCCAAAGGCCAATAAAAGATTTAAAGGAGTTCATTTCCTGATGGTTGAAGGATGTGTGTGAGGTCATATGCATTTATCTTTTGTTGTGACTCCATATTCCCTTATGGAAGGGGAAGGATAGTTGTCTTCATGACATTTCTGCAAGGATATTTTAATTTTAGAAGATCTCACTGTAAAAAGAAGGACCAACAATCTGAGCAACCTGGGGAAGGCTCTTAAATTCTTGAAATATTTGAAGTACTATGAGGTGGAAACAGTCCAGAGAAAAATATCATCAGCTAACAACCTAAATATCTCCCTCCTTCACCACTGAGGACTGACCTACTCTCTCCATGTCTAGATTGGTCTCAAAAAGCCAGAAACCCTTCTCAGAAAAAGTCTTTCCCAGAAAACACATTCCTTAATATCCTTTTCGTGAGTTTGCAACTGCAGTCATTTGGCTTTCAGTTATTTTTCCCTAGCATTGGCAATTTGTTGTTTCTCTCAAAGGTTCATCTGGCTCTGTTTTGCTTAATCATAGTGTCTCCCAAAGGTCTGCACTAATGAGTTTCTGCATTCATACCATATGCTTTCTTTGCCATGGAGAGGTTTAGCTGTACACAAAACAGATTCTGAGACTCTTTCTATCCTCATATCTGAAAGGTCTTCTAGGCAAAAGAGTCTTCCCTGGTCCCTTCACCCTGCTAGCTAGACCACAGCTGAACAATGCTCCCACGTAATTTAGACATGTGACAAAACTTTGAAAGTAATTGACAAGTTGCTTCTTGATTTGGATTTAGGTTAACTAGCTTTTTTGGAGTCCTCATTTGAAATCCCAGAGGCCAAGGTCATCTACACACTCAGAATGTGTGGCAACTCCCAGTGACAGGAGACACCAAATTCCTACTGAAGGAGCTGTGCTTCTAAGGGTAGTAGAATTATATAGAAGGAATAAATTCTTTACTGTGAGGGTGGTGAGACATGTTGCCCAGAGAAGTTGTGGAGACCCCATCCCTGAAAGCATTCAAGACCAAACTGGACAAGGCGTTGAGTGGAAAGTGTCCCTGCCCATGGCAGGGGAGTTGGAATGAGATGATCTTCAAGGTTCCTTCCAATATAAACCGTTCTATAACTGTGATTCCATGATTCCTACCATTTCTGGCAATTTCTCCATGCCCATAAATTCCCATTCCAGGTCCCTTCTGCCAGAGATCTGTTATTCACAGCAATCCTTAGCTCAGTGAAGCATCACAATTCCAGTTCCAGTAGCACAAAGGATTTCTTTCCTGCATTTTCCCTATATAAAACGCTGTCTCTAGTTTTTTTCTTTTACATTCAATGGAAGCAGTGTTCAAGTGACATTCCAGTTTTTCTGATTGTCTGTCAAGCTGAAAGCCTCCATGAGTGTTCTTTGCTAATATAGGTCCTTACACAGCCTGTTCTCTGGTACAAAATGCTATCTCTTGTCTGGAACAAGAGACACATGGAAGAACCTGGTGCTTTTGGCCTTAGGAGCAGCAGGAAGGAAAACATCTCGTTCCAATACAGCTGTGTCAGGAAGCCTTCTGGGAGGGAGCCATTCATGTACTGGCCACGTGTGAAGTACAGGAAGATGCTGACTGACCTGCAGGATGGAGGCAAAGACAATGGCATTGATGTGCACCAGAGCTGGGACAGTTGTGTAGAGGAGTTCATATTGGTGAGCACTGGGAACGTGGCAGAACAGATTTGTTTAGAATAACACTGGGGAGGAGTAACAGTTTCCCTATCATGAAGGACTTTATTATTTATGGTACTAGATTAAAAACAGCACCACTCCCTGATATTTCTCAGAATGATACTATTTACCTTTTGGAAGCTGTCACTTCTCAACCTGTTTGTTCCTGGAGGCTCATGCAGGTCTGATGCACTTTGTCACCATCCCAGAGCAGCATCCAGGACAGTCAGCTCCCTCAGCAGTGGTGCCAACTACAGCCCAACTCAGAGTTGTGCTGGACCTACCTTTGCATCTGTTCATGGCACTGTGATGGACATCTCAGACCCTCTTGGTGATGAGAATCCTGTCTAAGGAGGAGACTCACCACAGCTGAAGTTCACTGGTGATGTCCTGCCCTCTCTGCTTTGCAAGTCCCTTGGCAAGTAAGCAGAGCATTAACACCAGAGGATGGCATTTTTCTCTGAGACATTACTTAACTATCAGCCAGTGGTATCAAATCTTACCTGCTTATCTAGGTACTGCCAGAAGAGCAGAAGACAAAACTGTGCTTATGTCTCCAAGACCAGTTCCAGTTTGTCTACTGAAGTTACTGCTGCTACAACATTTTACAGTGTTTGAGATTTTTTGCCAGGGTGTTTATCATACTTTTTTTTTTCAGTAAGAATGGATTTTCAGATTATCTAGTTTCATTTTCTTTCGCCTGGTTTTACAGACACTTCCCAGTGCTCAGGCTGCTTTAATACAAACACTGGGTTTACCTGTAGGATGTCCCCTGGTAAACTTGACTATTAGTTATACAAGCTCAGATTTTTCATAAGCTGGCCAGGCCTCTTGGAACACTCCAAAATACATTGCATTAATGTATGGGAAGAGGCTTAATCTACTTTTATATCCATTTTCAATAAACCACAATTTCTCTCCAAAAGATCTGCCTAAAACCCTTGTCTCCCAACTTGAAATATGTTTCTGAAAGTAATAACATTTTCCATTACACCAGCAAAGCAGATATTAACTTCCATTTCTCTGAGTATCAGAACTTCCCATCCCTAAAGGGATGGCTTCTGTGTATCTTTGCAAACTTGATAAATGATGTGCAATAAATGTAATTGATGTCCCACCTTCAATTCAGGTTTATTATAAAACAGAGGGAGCTTCAGTAAGTCAGAAAAACATCTCCTTGTGTTCTTAGCATACTTGGAGATTTCTGGAAAAACTTAGGACAAGGTGTTTTACTTCTATGTGTGCCCATAACTGTAAGGGCAGCTTGCCACACGCTTCACTCATTTAGAGAAAACATCCCTGTGATGGATGACCCAACTACATAAAAATAACAGCCTGGTGATAAATTTAAAGTGCAGCTTCAACCTCCTGCCTTTCTAATACTTATGTGCTGCCGTTGCACTTTAGCTGGCAGAGGAAGAGAGAGTCCAAGCAGGCACCTCCTCATCTGACCCACACCATGACCACTGCTGAAGACAGGAGCACAGAAAAACCTCTCTTTCCCCATGAATACAAACCTACCAAACACTACAAATTCCAAATTATAATTAAAGCCCTAGTACAGAGAAGGAAGACCATCCCTTGATTTTCTGCATGTTGAACAAGACAGAAAAAAGTGGTGGTAGCTCTTGGGCTTGAGAAAGGACAGAACAAATTGCCTGTTGCAGTCAGAAGCCACTTGCTGTCTGAAGAGACTTATGCAGAGGATTGACTACTGGGTGAGTATCATGGTTCAGCACTGATCACTGGTTTGTTATTTTCTTTTCCTGTTTTGTTGTCCTATTGTAGCTGCTGTCTGCCTGTTGTCTCCATGTCCAGTTGAAATCTCCATGGTCACTCTCCTCTCAAGGTGATTGGTGTGGTCAAGGCAGGTGAGCTGTGGTGTAACAGAAGCCTGTCCTCTAATCCTGCACTTCAGATGTCTAGTCAGGCTGTCCTGCTCAACAGGTACATTGAAAATCTCTTGTGAGAAATGGATCTGGCTGCTGTCAAAGAGCAGGAGATCAGATGAGATGTTTGTTCATTCCTTAAAATAACCTTAGACAAAGCTGCAGCTTCCTTGGACTATGCTTCCATCTAGATATGCAGGTAAGCTAGGTATGCTGGGGGTCTCTGATCATCATCTCTGATGATTCTCATACACTTTATCAGAAGCAAAACAAAAATGCTCTTGATGCTGAAATAAGTTACCCTGATGCACAGACACATGTGTAGTGGTCAGTCTGATGCCCAGACACATTCCTGGAAGAACACCCCCAGATACCTGAGGTATTTTGTCCAATCCAAACCTGCAGGCATTCAGCCCCGGTGCTTGTTTAAAGGTGGGTACCAAACCAAACAGACACTGGGTTTAGTCTCCTGCTCTTAAAACCCCGCTGCTTTCTTGAAACCCACTGTGTCCACCTCTTCCAGCCAAGCTCCAACCTGCACAGTGGACTCTGCTTTCCAGCTGCAAGCCAGGGCTGGCAATAGCATTCATGTCTGATGGAAATGGCAGTTTCATTACTTCTGAAATGATTTGCTCAACATGAAATGGGAGTGCTTGGCACAGAAAGATGCATAGCAGATACTACAGATAAAGCCAAAGGGTTTGGGGATATCTCAGTTCTGCTAAAAGGCATGGCCAGAAAAAGACCCACCTGTTTCCCTCTAAAATGTTCGCATTCAGGTAACAAAGATATGCAGCCTGAATTCTGATAGTAGTTGAAAATGTTATAAAATCCATTTTCAGGTCACATCTAGCAGGCAGACAGGCTGTCATCAGCTCTGATTCTACCATTTCATTTTCACTCACTCTCATTCATGTGGAAAGATCCTGGAGCGCCCTGGGCTGTGATCTGCTCAGTTCTATTTTTGGCTGTCTCCTTTCTGAAGGAAGGTGATTTTTCACATGTGGTGTTTTCCAATTATCACTTGTTGAGACATACCCCCTGGTTATATTACAAAGAGAATCAGGTGGCAAGTACATATTTACAAGTCTTTATTCTAGGGCACAGGAATACTTTATTGATCTGAGCTTTGAACTGAAGCTCTGGGTACTCTTGGGAATCAGGTTTCTTCTGAGTGAGTTGATCCAGTCTCTTACTTTTCTGTGAGAGATAGAGACAATTAAGTATCATTCATTTACTTGTGTGTATATATGAATAGGGTGTTGGTGGTGCATTGTACAATATTTAAAATATGCAAGTGTCTCCTACAATATCCTGTATTGTATGTGATATTAAACAGGCTTTTTTTCCCCAGTTACTGTTCACCCACTGCTCATCAAGCTGTGACTCAGCTGCTTCCTTCATTTCAAAAGCTTAATCTTTTTGGTCTATAGTATTACGTTGTAAAGCACTTTATCAGGAAAAGCATGTTGTATTTTGCATCAAAAATTAGCTCAATTATTGACAACATTACAGTAACACATCAAAGACAGGAAAACAAAACTCAGCAAGGAGGCTGGGGTTGCACAAGAAGTTGAGAGGGCACAAAGCTGGGACAGCTGACCCTGACTGACCAAAGGGATATTCCATAACATATGGTGTCATCGTCAGTGTACAAAGCTGGGGGAAAAAGAAGGAAGGAGGGAACACTCAGAGTGGTGGCATTTGTCAGGTCGCTGTTATGTGTGATGGAGCCCCGCTTTCCTGGGAATGTCTGAACACCCACCTGCCCATGGGAAGTGGTCAATCAATTCCTTGTTTTGCTTTGCTTGTGTGCATGGCTATTGCTTTACCTATTAACCTGTCTTTGCCTCAATCCACACAAGATTTCTCACTTTAACACTTCCTATTCTTTCCACCATCCCACCAGGGGGGTTGACTGAGGGGCTGTGTAGGGCTGAGTTGCCAGCTGGGGTTTAACCATGGCACTTCTCTGTCATCCACTGCACCAGCAGAGTCCCAGGGCAGGTCTCAGAAGTTCCCAGTGCATCTCAGCTATGACAACAGGACCAGCAGGGTCTTGCTTGAAGCAGCCTTATCATCAGTCAAGGTCCCCTTCTGTGTGAATGTGCAGATCAGCAAAACCTCCAGTCACTGGTTTTCCTCCATTCCACAAGCTCCCAGAAGTGGCAAAAGTCCCAGTGAGAGCTGCTGAGAAGAGAAGATCTGCTTTGTTAATGCTGTGGATGTTTCATGGCTAATAACTTTTGACTGTTTTTGGCAGCCACCTTTTCCTTTGCACCACAGTGGTCAGTAGTCGTCTATACTTGTTGAAACTTGAATAAATTTGACGTATTTCTGCAGTTGCTGTTACTTTGATGAGCAATTTATCCCAAGGTCTTTTCACCGTCAGTTTTTCTCTTCCAGCTGTTTGCTCACATCTCTTGGAATGATTTCATCAGATCAGCTTCAAGCTCATAGTAGTCAATACCCCAGTTTCTTTTACAGGTCATTGAGATGCAGTTCATTTTCTTGCTTGTATCTCTGGAGACTGAAATTGAGATGTATCAACATTCCCTTAATTTCTTGTTCTTTTCTACCCGTCTTTTCATTTAGAGACATCCTGCTTTTTCTAGGCCAATAATACACCCTTTATCCCACTTCTTTCTATGCATTTTTTCATTCAGAAAATCACACTGGAGAACCAGCTCATAGGGCTTTTCATCTACAAGTACATATATTCAGCCTGTGGTTAGTTGTTTTGGCTCTGGTTCAGATAAAAAAAGAGTACCAGATGTAAATATGATACCTGTAGGGCCTGGGAAACTGAAATAGAAAACCAGAAAATTTCTGAGAGTGCACACAGTAAGTGTAGGAGCTTCCTGTCTAAGATATGAAGTCCTCAGGTCTGGACTGTGCAGCCTTACTTTGTACCTGGGCACCAGTATTCTCAGCATTCTTTCTGTTCTGTTGAGAAAGAAAAAAAAGGTACAATCATGCTGCAAAAAACATGGGCAACAAATTGCAAAGTTCAATGATAGCATCAGATAGCTGGAAGGGAAAATGCCCTAAGAATGGATGATTACTCTCTGCAGAGCCTTGCAGTGAAAATCTCAATACACTAAGTGGACTATTTCGTTATCAAATGGGACAGATGGCAAAGCAGGCTGCAAGGTACTGTACAAATAAGACTTATGGCCATTATTTAAAGTCACCCCACTGAATAATCTGACACCTGGAAATTCATCTACCAGTGCCTAAGTCATTGTCCATGCCTAAGTCATATTTCTGAACCTTTTCCACCTGTCAGTCATTAAGTTAGGAATAATTATGAGACATAATAGTATGTTACTGAAAAAATAAATGGTATGAGGAAAAAAAAAGGTCATTTTCCTCTATTTAGCTTTGTTTTCCATGCTGCCTTCTGTGCCTTTCCCACTTTCTGTGTACTGTATATGTATAAGATGGATTCATCCTAATCTGAAGGAAGAGTCCAGTGGCCTGGAAATACTTTATTCTAAGTGAGCATTTCTGATCCATAGAATCACAGATTCAACTAGGTTAGAAAAGACCTTTGAGACCTCATCAAGTTCAACCTATGACAAAACATCATCTTGTCAACCAGACCATGGCTCTGAGTACCACATCCAGTCTTTTCTTAAACACCTTCAGGGATGGTGACTCCATCACCCCCCTGGGCAGCCCACTCCAATGCCCAGTCACCCTTTCTGTGAAGAACTTCTTCCTAATGCTCAGCCTAAACCTCCTCTGATGCAGCCTGTGTCCTCTTGTCCTATTGCTAGCTGCCCGGAGCTGCCTGACAGAATAAATCGGTGTGGTGGATTTTATTTAAATGGGTTTTATTGAAAAGAATAAACAAGGGAGTTCATTTTTAAGGCAGCAAGGGTAAATCTGCTACAATTTTGCTAAGTTAATTAAAAACGGAACAATCTCGTGATTGCATCAGTGTCCCCATTAAGACTAAATCAATAAACCAATGGGTTCGAATCACGGAATTGGTAAATTAATGCAGTGAGTAATCAAACGGGAGTCTGAGGTTGGCAGTGAAAGGAATTACTCTGTGTTAGTCCTGTTCCCAACTCTCGTGAGAAAAAGAAGCAGAATTCAAGGAAAAGGCAGCTTCCTTTCCATCTCTGGCTGCAGACTGTAGTCTAACCAGCTCATGAAACTATTTAGTCAGCGAAGAATCATTCTGGTTTCAGGGCCATGCCAAGAAGACATTGCAATCCCATCCTGCTTGACTTTGAGGAAATCTGATTTAGAGAGTTCTCAGGTCCCTCTTTAACACAGCCTCTTCATGCTGAGCTGCTGCCAGTGGTTTTGGGTTAACTGCTCTCTCCCAATACCACAAAAGCTACAAACTTCCCAAAGAAGAAAAAAGACTCCTTCCATGAGTTGCAAGACAAATGTTACTAAGAGGACCCACTTCCCACAGGCTATCTGCTCTTTCCCCTCCAAGCACTTCTTCCCATCAGCAAATTGCCAGGTACTGCTCTCATGACCCATCTGCCTTGTGGAAAGGCTATTCCAGCACAGAGCTAAACATGTCCCGTAGCAACGACTCCAGCTGAGTGGCTCTGGAAGTGAAAAAGTTACTTGTGATTAGAGACACCTTTCCTTTCATTATATCCATGAATCTGAATTTGCTATTCCAATACAAAATGTCCATCTAATTGTTTATGGCACATAGAAAGCCACTTGTGGATGTCACAGTACATCCTCCCTCCAGACTTTCTGGATTAAATGCCCCTACACGGATCAACCTCCCTGCTGGTCCTGCCCTCTGTGCCCACTGATTAGCAAAATAAGTGGCAAAACTACAGAGAAATTTGAAATAATGACTTTGTTTTATTGCTTGTTTTATTTAAAGTTCCTTTAAAACTCAAATCTGTCTCATTTCTCAGAAGAGAGACTTAAGCCTCCTTGCTGTGTCTGTCTTTATCCAGGCAATTTCAGGAGGCTATACTCTATAAAACTAGATGCCATGCTATTTCCCAAACATTTCATGCACTTTCTTGTCAATACAGAGTAGTGCAAGGAAAACAGTGAATTTTTACCTGTGGAGATTTAGTTCAGGCTTCACTGGTAAGGTTCTGAGAGCCACATTTTAAAAGCTACTTTCAGGCAGACAGCTTGCAGTATTTTTAGTACTATCTTTACGTCTGATTTGAAAGCTTTTGAGTTTCTAGTTCTCACTCAGATGAGTTTCCTCAGAAATCAGGTGTAATGCCAAATTACACTTGATAGGTAGTGGGTGCATTGAGAAGATGTAAAATTGTCCTATTCATTTACCCATGTTTCAAACCCCTCTGTTACTTAAGCACACCACTGTGCAAAGTGTCCCAGTAGGTATCTTTTCCTATGTTTATCCATTTTGGTGTATTGCTTCCATTAGGAAGGTGACTGTCAGATGAATACACTCTTTAAGAATGGATTATGATACCTTTTTGGGACTATCTAAAAACAGAGGCCAGACAAAATTAAGAAATTAAAGAGTGGTTATATTTATTGAAGGCCTTCAGGTACATTTTGGGCAGATGAAGCCTCCCCTAGGGGCTACACCCAAAAATGGACAGTGGGTCATGGGTTTTCACACTTTTATGAGTTTGGTTCATTTGCATATTGGGGGTTAATCTTCCAATTACAGCTTCAGGTAATAAAGTCATTTACCCCAAGTTTGCTACTCCCCAACTCACTTTTGTTTACACTGCTCAGAGCCTAAGACAGTGAGGTATCCTTGATTCTCAGGCCTAGAGAGGAATTGTTTTGTCTGACCAAAATGGGAGAACAGTAGCTAACACTCTCTATAGAGTTTAGAGTTATACACTAAAGCATTGCAGGATTACAAATGTATGAAAAATATAAAAGCTAAAATCCTAAGTCATCAATTAGGATATTATGATCAACACAAGTCAAGGAAATGAAAATGCTGTAATTCTTATCCCTCATACATAAAGTGGAAAAGATATTTCTGCTATTGTTTTCTTGTGCATAACATAGAATCAGGAAAGGTTCTCCCCCTGATGTCCACTAAAACAGACTATTACAGGAGAGAGGGTCAAATCCTAGTCAGGGTGGCTCCACCCCTAATGCAGTACTATCAATATCATTCCTGTCCAAGTGCAGTGAAGTCCTCTGTGGTCACTGGATCACACTGAACAGTCAGAATAACCAAATTACTTCCTTCAGCTGAAATCACTGTTACGGTCTGAGGACTGGGGGTTCAGCCAGTTGGGCACGAACTCACATCTGGCAGAGCCGTTGGGGCTGTGCCACCCCTGAATAACTCCAGAGGGCTGGGCAGGCCATGGCATTACTGTCATAGACTTCTGTGGGAGAAAGGGAAAATACACAGGCAGGTTAGTGTGCTTTACTGGATTTGACGTGTTTTTAATGAATTAGAAAAAATGCATGGTAAATTCATTAAGACTTTTCCGTGGGGGTCTCTAACCAGAATCCCCTAGCTGGGATTTGAAGGACTTGAGACAAGATGTAGAAGTTTTCCTCTTGGATGAGGCCCAGAGAGCATACTGGAAAGATAAATATATGCTTCTCTCCTCATCTTCTTTCTTTCTTTCTCTGTAAAACGTTTAGGCTTAGATCTTCCCTGGAGATAAACTGGCACAGTTTCAGTCATTGCAGCAGAGCTGCAATAATTTACAAAGGGCCTGCGCATTTTAAATCACGGCAGTTATGTTAGAGAGAGAGAGAGGAAATATCGCAAACCGCGGTCACTCCTGAAGGACCACGTCCCCCTCCAGCCCCGGCTCCCCCCCGGCTCCTCTCCCTGACCCCACTCCAAAGCGGGGCTCGGCGGAGCTTCTCTCTCACCCACAGCACCCGGTGTGAGCAGCGCACCAGTAGTGTGTGTGGAGCAGAGCTGTGGCTCAGTGCCCGTCCCGGGCCCACCCCCGCCAAGCCGTCCCGGCTGCCTGCGGAGCGGGGCCCGGGACCCCAGCCTGCCCCTGAGCCGGCCCTGGGGCCCGGGGAGCTCGGGCTGCCCCGCTCCCCTTCCCCAGCACAGCGGAGCGGGGCCCGGGACCCCAGCCTGCCCCTGAGCCGGCCCTGGGGCCCGGGGAGCTCGGGCTGCCCCGCTCCCCTTCCCCAGCACAGCGGAGCGGGGCCCGGGACCCCAGCCTGCCCCTGAGCCGGCCCTGGGGCCCGGGGAGCTCGGGCTGCCCCGCTCCCCTTCCCCAGCACAGCGGAGCGGGGCCCGGGACCCCAGCCTGCCCCTGAGCCGGCCCTGGGGCCCGGGGAGCTCGGGCTGCCCCGCTCCCCTTCCCCAGCACAGCGGAGCGGGGCCCGGGACCCCAGCCTGCCCCTGAGCCGGCCCTGGGGCCCGGGGAGCTCGGGCTGCCCCGCTCCCCTTCCCCAGCACAGCGGAGCGGGGCCCGGGACCCCAGCCTGCCCCTGAGCCGGCCCTGGGGCCCGGGGAGCTCGGGCTGCCCCGCTCCCCTTCCCCAGCACAGCGGAGCGGGGCCCGGGANAGCACAGCGGAGCGGGGCCCGCCCGCCGCCTCCCCACATCCTGCACAGACCTCCGGCTTCCCAGTTAGCGTCCCTCACAAGTAATTAATGCAGAGGGCCGTATGCTGATTCCGCAGAGCCCATTAATCACTTTTGCTGAGGCACAGGGACTGTTTGTACAGAGTTTGCAGAGATTATCGCCCTGGCTCCGGGATTTGTCACGCTGCATTACAAATGGTGCTTTAGTGAGCTCCTGGGGTCCCACGGGGGCAGAACCTGTCTGAGGCAAAGGCAAATATTGTCGAGCAGCAGAGGTTTCCCAAGAAGGGGCTTATCTGTTCCAGATTGCTTGATCATATAAATAGGACTTTGATATGAGATACAAATGCAGTTAATTCCTCAAGGGTTACATTTGATAATGGCACAGAAATTAATCTTCAGTCACAGAAATAACACTGGCTGTTTCAGAGAATTCAAGTAAAAGCCTACAGAGATATCCACTATGAAAAATATTGCTTTACTTTCCCTTTTGTTAGAATTATATTATTATTATTGTAATCTGCTGAGATTTCTGTTTTGAAAATGTTCTATTCATTAGTAACCAAAGGGAAGGGCACAGCAGCCACACAACAGCTGAACCTCAAGCACTGTCCTGCATGAGGGCTCCTGGCTTTGAGATCCAGTCTCCTGTCCACAGTCTGGTAGAAAGATGAGCCAAGATGGGACACACTCAAATATACCAAAAAACTGCTGCTTATCACTAGACAGGTGAGCACAATGTCAAGAGAAATGTGTCCAGGGACTGGGATATACAGTTTTGGCCTGGAAAAAAAGCCATGCTGAGAAATTCTTCAGAAAAAAATGTGGAAGCAGAGCATCAGCCTTCTTCTTCAGCGTAATGCTATCAAATATGTTTGTGGTGGAGGTAAGCTTGTGTATAACTGGAGGGTAGTTGAGAAAGCCTTAATCAAGTGTGGTTTTATAAAAGTATACATGAAAAAAGTTTTATTACTTAGAATTTTAGTAATTATATATTTTGAGCAATCCTACCACCTGCAGCTTGAGTCAGCTAGCTACTTCAGAGAGTTCTGGAAGGCACAAGAGAACAGATGGTGTGTTTGTGACACCATCAGGTAGTGGGCAGTGAATATTAGTAAAATGGCAAGTTCCCACCAAAAATTATTCTAAAGCACATAATTAAATGAGTTATAAATAACAACAACAGCAATAACAACCCTAAAAAATAATAATAAAAAATCTCATTAGGTGAAAAGGAGGGAGTGGGGGGAGGAATCAAGATTTTTTTCAGGTTAATTATACAGCCTTATTTCTTAGTCCGTTACACACAGAGACCAAGTAAAAATCTAATAAATTAAACAGCTCTCAGATACTGTACATAACTGAAGCTAATTGTCTACCATTTTGATATTGTCAAGCATACGTCATAACAATGTTCTAGTTCTCAATATCATTAAGAAGTAAATACAGACTTGAAAACAAGTCCCCCAGAAATCACAAAAGGCCAGATAGATGGAAGAAAATTCCACTGTCTGGCATAATGCAGTGATTTGTATGAATGCCATATCCCCATTTTAATTTTACTATCTTCTTTTCAGAAGCTTGGCAGGCCTCCCTGGGTTCTGATAGCACCAATCTTTGTGCAGATTTATCTGTGACTCAAGCTTGACAACCAGTGGTGTTGTTTGTGTTTAGGGCAACAATAAATCTGACTTCTTTACTACACAAGGCAAAAAGAAACACTGCAGCTCTCTAGGCATTCTAATGATGATGCAGAACTCTTTTTTTTTTCAATATCGAGTTTAATTATTTAAAAAATTCTAATATGAACAGGTAACTCATGTTCTGAAAAGTCATTATGGATACTGAGAGGCAAGGCCTACAGATGGGATAAAAATACAAACACGGGACTTGGGGGAAGATTCTGGCTATGGACATGCATCCACGTAGCCTTTGAGGACTAAGAGAACCATGGCAGGGCATGCAAAGAGGCAGTCAGGAAAGCTAAGGCTCAAGTAGACCTGAAATTAGCCAGAGATGTCAGGAACAACAAGAAATGGGTCTTCAGACACATGACCAATAAGCAGACTCACAGGTAAGACACAGGACCACTGATAACCAGGGCAGGGAAATTAGCTACTTCTCAATGCAAGGCCACTGTTTATAATATTTGAAAAGTCATGGAAATCAGGGATGGATCCCCCAGGGATTGACACTGGGCCCCGTGATGCTGAACATCTTCATAAATTACCTGAATGATGGGACTGAAAGCAGCCTCAACAAGTTTTCTGATGACACCAAACTATATGGTGAGGGGGACACGTCCAAAGGGAGAGACATCTAACAGAGACCTGGGCAGGCTGAGAGAGCAGGAGAGCAAGAACTGGATGAAGTTTAACAAGTGCAAGGTCCTGCACCTGAGACAACATAACCAAAGAGCCCAGAACAGGCCAGGATCTGTGCTTGGGGAGCAGCATCACTGAAAGGGACCTGGGGTCCAGGTGGACAACAAGCTGACCACAAGTCATCAGTGTGTGGCTGCAGCCACAAAGGTAAATTGGATCCTGGGCTGCATCTGCAGGGGCTTAACTTGCAGTGGTAGGGACTTCACCATTCCACTCAGTGCTTGTCAGGCTGTACCTGGAGTAGTGTGTCTTGTACTGGCCCCCACAATTCAAGAAAGATGTAAACAGACTGGGAAGGGTCCAAAGAGAAGCCATGAAAATTATCAGAGAGCTGCAGAACCTGCTCTGTGCAGGAAAAGTGGAGGAATTAGGTTTTTTTTTCCCCTGGAGAAGGCTTAAGGAGAGCTCATCACTGTGTATAAAGGGTGGCTACAAGAGGACACTACCTCTTTACAAAGAGCCACATGGAGAATACAAGGGGCAACAGGAACATGTAGCACTGGCAGAGGTTTCATATCAACATAAAAAAGACATTTTTTACACAAAGAGAAATCAATCAGTGAAACAGCCTCCCCAGGGATGGGGTGGAGTCCTCATTACTGGAGGTTTTTCAGACATCATTGAACAGGATGCTATATAATCTCATTTAGGCTCCCTGTCCTGTGAAAGGTTGTACCAAATGGTCTTTCAAGGTCCCTTCCAACCTAGACTGTTCTATGATTCTCCCATATTCAAATGATCATTTACATCTTAATTCTAGGGTACAGAGATACAATCCTAAGCGTAGTGTGCAGCAGAGTTATATTTAGGATTTACTGTGTATTGGGTGAAGAGTGGGCTCTTACAACAGTATCAGCACAGTAGCCAGTGGGGTTGTGAATGCCAGTGATGCCAGTCTCTGGACAGCTTGGGAGCTCAGGGAAGCACATACACTGTAATTCCACGGGCAAGAAGCCCAGACATGTTCAAGGGCAGTGGCATTCAGCCCAGGCACACATGGAGTGTGTGACAAACAAAGAGCTGAATGCGGAGTTCCTGTCCTACACCTTTCCTCACTCTTCCTGTCCACACGCTTCCTTGAAGAACATCCATCAGAAAGCAGAGACTGTGGTTTTCTCAAGTGTGCCTGACTAAGCTGAAATTTGCTTTCCTTTTAGGTACTGCTGTTTATGATGCAGAAGATGCTTCAACTTGGAGAAGAGATGAATGAGGGGAAATATCACAGATGTCTATTCAGTCACAAGTGGCACGGGAAGGGTGACTAAGGAATGACTGCTTAAACTTTCACCCATTATAAGGGCCAATTGGTAGGCAGTAGATTCAAAATTGACACATGAAGGTATTTTTCATAAGATGTGTTCAAGTTATGCAACTCCTTGCCACAGAAAATTAGAGGTTTAAAGTTTACATGGTTTCAAGGAGAGATTGAACAAATTAGTGAAACAGAAATTCATTGTCTGCTGTTAAAAACAAAATATTTTTCTTGGGTCAGGAACTCCCTAATAAGTTGTCAGAAAGTCGGAAAGTCATTTGGGAAAGCACCAAAAAGATGTTTTGTCAATTTTCATTCTACTCCTGAGGAATGACATTCAGCCACTATTGGAGACATGATGCTGGCTGAGACAGATTTTTGGACCATCCCAGAACAGCCCTGCTTCTTGGGAGCTGAAACAGAGGTCAGGGTAGAAAGGGGGAGCTAGGAATTCCAGAAAACTCTTCGTTTTTTCTGAAAACCTGCCTGTCGAAGTGGGTGCCAATTCAGAAAGTGAAAAATTCCTTGTGTTTCTCCAAGACAGTCTGAAAGAGTATCTGCCCTGAAGAGTTGAATCAGTAGCATCTTTGGCCCCGGAGGAATTACCATGGCAACAAGATCATCCTGGATCAACCAGAAGTCAAGACTGCAACAAGAAACTTTTGAGGTCCCCTACTGAGTTCTTGGAAGGAGATTAGACTATAAAAAGAACCCACACCATGCCAGAACTGCTGGCTGGCTATCCCAGAGTATTGCTATGAGTACTCTCAGGAGCAATTAACCCTATCAGAAATGGCATGAGTAGGGTTGCTCCTGGATGTAATATCTGCATGCTGGGCAGTGAGCCACGCGCAAGGTCAGGCAAACTCTACAGCAGAATGATTTGGCTGCAAACCTGCAGTGCTGCAAAGTGTGTGATACTGAAAAACCATAAAGACACAAGAGTGTTTGGTGTCATGAGACTAACATTCTGCAGGACTACTTGGGCTATCAGCACAGGATCTGTGAGCAGTTTAGTCAGTCCAGCTTGCTGTTTTGAAAATGCAGAAACTGAGCCACGAAGGATAATGAGGTTTTCTTAGGGTAATTAGAAAGATTTTTTAAAAAACTTGTTTATGGTTTATTATTCTGCTCCCTACTCTCCTTGACTGCTGTGCCATTTCTGGTTCACCTTTCACTGCTGACCAGTTTTTTCCTCCAGTTAACACACCGAAACACTCATATATATATTTTTTCTCTCTTCCCTGGTTTCTTTAAGTCTCAGCAACTAATATATTGTCTTTTCTTCCTTCCAGCTCTCAGCTCTGGGTTGTTTTTAACTGGACCCTTGTTAACAGCTTCGTTGTTTCCCTGTATCCATACACAAAGCACAGCTGCATGCTCTCCTTCTCAACTGCAGGAGAAGAAATCAGAAAACAAAGAGTCCCCGAGGGAGCCCAGCCTGTCTCTTCTATAACAAGCTGTAGCAACTTCTACAAAATGACTGCCTCTGTGCACAGACAGCTGAGCTCTCTGAGACAAATCTGGGGCTTGGAGTGCACAGACATAATAATTACCAGAAATACATCACAAGCCCCTTTCCCGGCATTAGTTAGGCCATTCCTAAATCACAAAGTGTAGTCTCTCTCTCACTCCTGACTCTCTGGGTACAAAAACTTTTGCTTTCTGTCATTCTCTCTCGGAACACTGCAATTTTTCTCCCTTAAATTGTAAATGATAACACCTGCTGGGGCTCTTATTTGTTCATTCCCGTATCTCTGGCTGCTCCCTGTGTGAGATATTACGCCCACACAGAGGTATGAAATATACAGTAGCTGTTTGTGAAACTTCTATATGAAAGATGCAGTGAGTATAAATAATGGTATTGTTCCGACGTTCTTCATCTTGAATCTGACAGAACATGTTCAAGAAACTCCAGGAACACTATAAAGCTGATGGAGAAGTCATTCACACGGTATCAGTGTAGCTGAAAACAAATGAGCAGGACTGATCTGGACATCCTATTTTCCTTTCACCACCAGAATGTATTTATTCCTCAACTCATACCATATTCATATTTACTTCAATGATTCATAAACATCCCAGGTTCCAGAAGCTTCTAATTAACTCATCTATTTAGTGTCATTAACAGATGCCCAGGGAGTGATTTATTGTACAGTACTGGATCACACCAACATATAAATCCAGCCAATTGAATTGGCAGGCAGTCTAGGTAAATATCTTCTGCTGCTGGTAGATGAGACTGCATCCTAAATTCAGCATTAATGCCCTGCAATCTGTGGCTGATGTATTATTGTTTTCTTCTTCTATTACTCTGCACATGTACCATACATTGTACTGTACAACACTAGTTATTTCCCTGTCTTTTAAAAAAAAGATTTAGTGAGCTGTTGCCTAGAATTTGGGGTATATATTTATTCTCTTAGACAAGAGGAAACCAATAGCCCCAAAGAAGTTCTTGGTCAGGCTCCTTTTAATTTACCTCTGGCTTCTGTAGTTTCAAAACTGAAATCAGTCCCTCTAACACCCTAGAGCAAAACAATCCTAAATTTCACGAGAAAAGTTATATTGGGAACCTTGTCTATAGCAGAGTTGTGGCCACAACTCCACACTTTTTATTGATAAATAAGGCAGTGGCTCTTTGGGCAGCACACAGAGTGAACACCTATGACAGAAAAGTTGGCTCTATGGCTACTCCCACAGTGGTGCTTCTGGCTGGCCTAGGGATGCTCCTAGAGATTCAGACTGCTGAATTCCCAGAGGGACCTGTCAAGGTTCATAGCCCGGGCCAGCTAAAGCTCACCAAACCCGGCAGGCAGAGGCAGCGCAGCCCCAGAGCTCCCGTAGGGGCCGCTCGCCGGCAGCCGCAGCGAAGTGAGCTGCGAGAGCCCGGCCCGGGCACAGCCCGGCCCTGCCCGCTGCGCTCGGCGTTACCGGCTGCTCCCACGTTACTGATTTAATGGTATAAACACAGTCAGCTTCGGCCTGCAGGACTTGCTTCACTTGGAAACTAGGTGGGCTTCTCTTTCAAATTTCAAAGCGGTAAAACACATGGTCTGATTGCCTCTGCTTGTTTCCTGGGCGGGAGCTCTCTCCCAAAGCTCACAGACAAATTACCACACTGGAGGAGAGATAAATTTTACAGTTTTTCTCTTAAGAGCTCACTCCCTTCGTATTCCAGTTCTTCCCAATGGCAGCACCACGAGCCAATTTGTGTTCAAATGCTAAGGAAACACAGATAAATGTTGTTTTAAATTCCTTAAAGTGGGAGTCATTAGACGACTGTTAAAATATTCTTTTTTTACAGAAATTATGTTTTTGTCTGTTCAGTCTTTAAAAAAAGGTGGTTTTAAGCTTTGTGTTTCAATGACAGTGAAAGGGACTACGGTAAATAATTAGGGTGTTTTTAAAAACAGTATTTTTAGAAGAGTTAATGGGTTTTAATATACTTTTGAATCAGAATGTGATTTTGATGGTGAACAAACTCTGCTCTCTGCTCCAAGCCTTGTTTACAGCAGTGATGTCTGTGAGTTGGTTTCGGGAGGGGGAAGAAATATAAGCAATATTTATGGAGGAATAGGAAGCAAAATTACATTAATATGGGACTGTGCCCAAAGAAGTGAAGGTATAGGGACTGTGACAGCTTGAGAAAGGTAATCTACATCAAAAAAATTTGCTGCATTAAGGTATTTCTAGAAGTTACTAAATTTCTCCTCAGGACTCATTTCAGCAATCAATGTGGGAACAATACCACAATGAGCGTTGACTTTTAAATTTCAATTAAAGCTTTCATCCACCCTTCTTTCCTGCTTCTGTCTCTCACAGGCTGTTCCAAAGATGCTTATGGTCTCTCATACAGAACAATGCAGGCACAGTCTGCTCCTAACAGCCGTGTTGTGAGGAAGGCCTGAGCTTGGGCTGCGAGCACAGAGCACACCATGCACCTCCCTATGCTGGCCAGGGGGAACACTGCAGACGAGACCCTGCAGAGTCTGCTGAGACTGACCAACTCCCATCACTCGAGCTGCTTTCTCAAGCTCTGTGAAACAACTGTGTATAATTTGAAAAGTCAACAGAAAGTCTCATACATTATTGCTGTGTACTCCAGACATTCAAGAACCGGTGTAGACAATGCATGAGAGCTGCTTTCCAAGTGCATGACACACAGGCTGAAGACTGGTTTAGAACACACAGATTAAACCCATATAGGTCAGGAAACAGAATGCTTTCCTTTTAAGAACATCTCAGTGAGAAGAAATGCATTGAGAAAAGTTAAAAATCTGGCAAGAGATGACTGGGAACACTGTGAGAGCACACTGATGCCACAGCACGTGCTATGCTGCATATGTCTGTATTGTCATCTCAGTCACTCATTTCCAACTCTAATGCCACCAAACATCTAAGGAGGCACAGGAAGCAATAGTTACAGAAAATCAGGTACTTGAAACTGTTCTGGAAACTCTCTCCTTGTGCTGCTTTAGGGTGGGGTAGTTTTCTTCGCAGTAGCTGTGATTTGTGCTGAAGTGTGGAGATGTTTTCGTTATTGCTGAGCAGTGCTTACACAGAGTTGCCATTTTCTGCTTCTTACCCCACCAGCAAGTAGGGGGGACACAAGGAGTTGGAACAGGACACAGCCAGGGCAGCTGATCCCAACTGACCCAAGAGATATTCCATACCACATGGCATTGTGCTCAGCATGTAAGGCTGGGAAAGAAGGTGGGAGGACGTTCAGAGTGGTGTTTGTCTTCCCAAGTCACTACTACACTCTACTTTCCTGGGGGTGGCTGAACACCTGCCTGTCCATGGGAAGTTGCGAATGAATTCCTTTTTCTGCTTTGTTCTGCTTTGCTTGTGTTTTGCATGCTTTGCATGGCTTTTACTTTCCTTATTAAACTGTCTTTATCTTAACCCACAAGTCTTATTTTACTCTTTGATTCTCTCCATCCCAGTGCAGGGGGAGTTGAGTGAATGGCTGCATGGGGCTGAGTTGCCAGCTGGGGTCAAACCAAAACTCTCCTCCAACCCAGTTCTGTTCTGTTCCTAACCTTACAGAACAGCAGAACAGGCAGCAGGGCCCGAGTCCCATCACCCTCAGCTGCTTGTATTCCATGAGTCCTGCACAGCTCTGCTATATTGTGATGGCATTGGGTGTTCCAGTGCTTTGATTCAGCATTTTAAAGTTTCATTTTTCCTATTAAAAATAAAAAAATAAACTACAGATGAAATAGCCAAGACTAGAGATGCCTTTGAAATGTCATGAATATCAACACAATTGCACACCCTCTGGGATTTTCTTAATAAAGATCAACACCAAGAGACATATTGGTTCACATGGCACTTACAGAGAAATTTAGACTGGACAGGGCTTTTGAGGGCATGTGGTCTCTTTGCAAGAGTTAACTTTTGTATTCAAACGATAGAGATAAATAAGCTGTTGTGTTATTTTAAGTCAGTTTCATAATCTCTAACAGGCTAGTTGCAAAAACTAGTTTTATTAAGATTAGCAACCTTGATTTAGAAACAAGTCTAATATCCAACCAAAATCCCTACAGAAGCCAAGAAGCATTTCTAAAAAACTGCTACGTTATCATGTAAATTTTGACACAAACCAAGATGCTGGAGAGAATAATGAAATATGAGGGTTCCAAAATACAAACCCAATATGAAATAACAAAATAAATTATTACGACAATAACCTGCAAACACTGAAATACAGTAATAAGCAGTACCACCTCATAAAAATAAATTTTAACAACTCAATTTCATATGACTGCATATTAATCTCTTTTTTTCAAAGTTCAAACAATGTTCAAGTTCTGTGTTGTCTACAAAATGGGTTTATTATTCTCCTTCATTGTTCTGCACTGACTGCATGACCTCTGCTTTAACTCTACTTCGTTTCCTTTTTCTTCTTTTCTTTTTAGCAGAAGGCTCCTGACCCTCCTGTGTTTTCTTCTTTTTCTTCTTCAGACAGCTGAGAGGATTGGGGCCGCCTGCCCTTTTGCGTTTTCTTCTCTTTTCACCTTCTTGCTTTACCAGTCCTTCTTTTTCTTTAAGATCCACAATACTTTGTTTTTGGTACTCTGGAACAAGCTGATCTGTCTGCAACTTTTGAACAAACGCCAGAGATTTAGGAGAAGGTTTATCCAGCACCATAGTGTTCTGAATAATAAAGAGGAGAGGAATGCCAGGCTTCCTTTTCACTTTGTTTGATAAGTCCTGGTCCTGCAAAATTAAATACTTTAGTCAATATTTTCGGATTAAATGGTATTTGCAATTCAAATGCACCTACTTTTAATACAAAACTATGAAGATAAATTACATTATGAAAAAGATAAGAAACTTAATCTAGCAGATATACATGGCAGTGCCTTTCAGAGCAATCTAAATTTCAATTTCTCTCCTGATTAGCTGTACTTCTGATGCAAAATTTATCAACATTTTCTTTTTTCCTGCATGTATATGCATACATACATTTTTCGAGGAAAAAGTCCCAATTAACTTGTATGCAGTCCACCACACTACAAGAAGTAACATTATTTCTTCAGTAATAAATCATGTTCAAACTCCTGTATCTTACATAACTATAAAGAATTCTACTACAGAGCATTTTATATATACTGTACATCATTTATACATGCAGTTCCAATAATAACCCAAGAAAAAATTGCCTTTCTTATTTGTACAGTTATTTATTCTTTAGTTCAAAATTTCTTAAAATTGAAGTTATATGGATGTTAACACTTAATTTCATTTTTCAGACTACTGTGCAAAGCAGTTCAGGAAAAGGGATGCACACACAAGCAATATGCAAATTAACATTCACGAGTTGTTTTTTACACGTCAATAGGTAGTCAGTATGTTTTGTACACTTTCAGCTAAACTAAGCAATATCATTACAAAGTAAAAAAGAAATCTAGTTGTTCAACTAAGAGAGAAGATTCCCTACTTCAGAATTAGGAAATATATTAAAGAGCAAAAATACATGATTAATTCCCATAAACTATTTAAAAACCTCATGATCGAGGTTACTCTAGGCTTCTTTATCCCTAGGTATCAAAGCATCACTTCAAAAGAAATGGAGCTACATTTCCCATGAGCTTTTACCTGTGTAGCAATGAAGAAGTGATGAGGGTTGCCATCTTCAATCATGGAAAGTAAACAGGTTGAACCACTCACAGGATTCTTATGGTGAGAACAATTTCGAAGTTCAAATCTCTGGGCAATTAATTTTGCTCCATACAGTGCTTTTCCCAGTGATTCAAGTTCTTTTATAACACATCTGAAAACCAAAAGAGACAATGATTCTTAAATAAAAAAACCTCACATTTTTTTACAACAGCAAAAGGCTGATGTGAGTTACTTAGGAATGAGCAATGCCCAGTTGTTCGGGCTCTATGATTTGTAAACGGCACCTAGAACTCTGAAAGCAATAGCCCATCTGAAGACATCAGCAAGGTTTCCCTGGTTGTAAACATGATTAGCCAGTAATAAAATTAAGACATATTAAATGATTTAAAAGTAATTCACATCAATGACAATGCTGAGTCCCTAAATTTATGTTCGGATACCACCTAGCATATGAACCACTACATAACAAATAAAATGATTTTTAAAATTTAATTTATTTCTAAATTAACTTAATATAAAACTTTAAAACTTAATTTATTTTTAAAAATGGAAATGAAATATCTGGGGAACAACAGGACAGTAGGTCTCACCTCTGTGCCTGGCAAGATTATGGAGCAGATTCTCCTGGGAAGTATATAAGGCATGGAAAAGAAGGAGATGACTGATGACAGCCAACATGGCTTCAGCAAGGGGAAATAATGAAAAATATGGTGGCCTTCTGTGACAGAGTTACAGTGCTGATGGATAAGGAAGGGCAACAGATGTCACCCAGCTGGACTTGTGCAAAGCTTTTCACACTGTTCCACACAACATCCTTGTCTTTACATTGGAGGCATGGATTTGACAGATGGCTCACTTGGTGGACATGGGATTGACTGGAAGGTTGCACTTGAAGATTTGCAGTAAACAGCTCAACGTCCAAGTGGAGACCAGTGACAAGTGTCATTCCTCAGGGGTTGGTATTGGGACCTGTTTGACATCTTTGTCAGTGACATGGACAGTGGGATCCAGTGCACCCTCAGCATGTTTGCCATTGACACCAAACTGTGTGGTGCTGTTGACAGTCTGGAGGGAAGGGATGCCATCCAGAGGGGCCTGGACTGGCTTCAGATGGGCTTGTGTAATCCTTATGAACTTCAACAATGCCCAGTGCAAGGTCCTGTATAGGGGTCAGAGCAACCCAAGCACAAATACTATGGCTGGGAAGAGAATGGATTGAGAGCAGCCCTGACAAGAGTGGCCTGGGAAGTATTGGTGGACAAGAAGCTCAGCATGAGCTGGCAGTGTGAAAACCAGCTGTGTCCTGGGCTTCATCAAGAACAGTGTAGGCAGCAAGGTGAGGGAGGGGATTCTCCCCCTGTACTCTATGCTACTGAGACCCGACCTGGGGGTCACAGTGAGCCAGCTCATTTCCCCAGTGAGGCTCCTCTCATAACACTGAGGTGCTGTCTCAGCAACTCAGTGTTCTAACAGCAGAGAAAATACATCCATTCAGCTGGCCTAAGTGGAAGCTGGTCAAAACGACCAACAGATATTGCTGAAAGAAAAAGCAAGAAATAACATTTCGACACGACAGTTTGCATCAAAGAGATTCCCAAACCTTTCACAGCTAAGGACACGACTCAGAACTTTATACAGGCCGGTTCCACACGCTGTGCAAGAAGGCTCAGTGTGTTTTGAGCCTAGGGTATACATCTTCCTTGTATTTTCACTACTTGGCTCCATAGCGGGCAGATGGCTATTCTGCTATTGCAGATATACAATGTAACTGTATTTTTGTATTTTGATATATACAGTCTACATAATCAAGTAATAACAAAGGCGACTTGGAGGCAACTTCAGTATGTAGTGTGCATGCTCTACTTCCATGTCTTTGCCTAGCACATCCTTGTCCTCCCTTGAGAACAGCAGCTTTGGAAACAACCCGGCATTGGCATGCTGCAGCTCCGGGCAGGCAGAACTCCCTCCAGCCCCAGGAGACCTCAGCTTGCCCCTGCTCTTACCACTTCGCCAAGCAGACGCTGCAGGTGGGAAGAGAGGCAGCGGCCCTCCCTCACACAGCGGGGTTACCGCTGGCCCCGCAGTTCGTGCCACTTTCGGAAAGGTCTGAGGGATGCTCCCAACCTCCCGCAAGTCCCCGTCACCCCCAGCGCCGCCCCCTCCCCAGGGCCCCGGGCGCGCTCCCCGCCGTACCGCGTGGTGCAGAGCTGCGCGGCGCCGTCCAGGTACCCGGGCAGCTGCTCCCGGATCTGGATCTTATTGCGAAGCGCGGCCTGGCAGAAGGTGCCGTCCAGCAGCACCTGGAAGGGCTCGCGGAACTGGAAGTTGTGCTTGTAGAATCCCATGATCTTCTTAGCGTGTTTCTGTCTCGTCACCCCCATGGCGCCCGCGCCGCCCGGAACGGCCGCGGCCGCCCCGGAAGCTGCGCCAGGCCCGGGCGGGGCCTCACCGGGCCCGGGCCGTGCTGATGTCGGTCCCGGAGAAACGGGACTGGCCGGGCAGCGCCGAGGTGTCCCCGGGAGACCGGGACCGGCCGGGCAGTGCCGAGGCCGCGGTGCGGGGCCGGGGAGCTGCCCCATCCCCGAGGGTCCCGCCTGCCCGTCCAGCCCTGCACACGAGTTTCTTGGGGGCCGGTTCATTGCCCCCTGTTCTGCGGTGCTGTGCTGGCTCCTGCTGTTTGCTAAGATCAGAAATGCAATTTTCTTTTTTTGCTAGTTCACTGTGCAGATAAAATTACAGTTGCTGTCGCAGAGACTGTAGTTTAATCACATATCAGCATACAGAATCACAGAATCAATTCGGTTGGAAAAGCCCTCTGAGGTCATCGAGTTCAACTTAGGACCCAACACCACTTTGTCAACCAGACCATGGCACTGAGTGCCACGTTCAGTCATAAAGCATCTGCAGAGACTGTGATTCCACCTCCTCCCTGGGCAGCCCATTCCAATGTTTAATCACCCTCCCTGTTAAGAAATTTCACCTAATGTCCAATCTAAACCTCTCCCAGCACAGCATAAGTCTACACCCTCTCATCCTGACACTTGTTACCTGGAAGGCTTAGGAATACTTAGGAGGGCTTAGTCAGTGCCTGTTTATATTGTGTGCCTGTATTGGCTACATCAATCTAAGTTCAATGTGCACAAAAGCAAAGTTGAAAAGCACATATTCTAAATTTTAATTTTTTTCCGTGGCAATTTAATTGCACTGCAGTCTGGGGACACAGCTGTCGTTGAAAAAGGGCACAAACTCCTCCCTGTCTAACACAAAACGTGAACACACCAGACATTTGGCATTAAGAAACCAAAATTAATGCCCTGTTTTAGACAGGCAAGGGAATGTAATACCTTCATACCATCAAAATGATAACTGGGGACATCTGTCTTGCTATGCAGGTTCCACAGGAGGCATCTTTCTGCCGGGGACAACTGTACTGCAAGCAAAACCATGGCAAGCACCTGCCAGTTTGTTGTAATCTAAAGTCATTTAAGCCCGGGTGATCACTCAAACACCCTCACTCCCTGTGCTCACCAGAACACCCTCATTCACAAATCCCCATGGCTCCTTGGTCCATCTAATGCCCATGCCTGGACCCTGACCCTCCCGTGCCTGTATTTGTGTCTCCTCCTGCTCACTGCCTAGTCCAGTTTAAATCTGATAGCAGATTACACATCCACAGGATACAATTCACTGGGGCAGGATATTTAGGTGCGAAAGAAAAGTTAGAAACAAGCTTCATAAAAAGATAGGACTAGTTGCTGTGGTCAGGCAGAGAGCTCAGTAAGACAAATGTACTGAATGCTGCTGGCTCACATGTGAGCCCCCCTACATCTCATTTTCCCATGTGTCTTCCTAGAGCCCCCCTGATCCTTCCTTTCCCTGTCTTTGGCCAGTTCTGTGAACATCCCATAGAAAATTTTGCAGATTCCTGTTGATATCCCATAAGAAGTTTTTCACAGTCCTATACACCTCCTCAAATATCTTGTGGTACTCATGGATAATCATGTTTTCCCATTCTTACCAGAGACAAAGCTCAGACAGACCCTTTTCAGGGTGTCTTCCTGGGCAGCTCCTTTAATGGCCTCAAGTCTTCTGCTCCCCACTTTTGTCTTTGTTAGCACCTACTTATTGAGCAATTTTTGTGCACCGGTGTGTGTTTAATAGATCACTTGCCCTCCTGTTTCTAACGTCTTTTATACTGAACAAACGCAACGAACCAGATGCTTTTGCATTCCATATACCCTTACAGAGACTGTCAGTAGCACAGTAAAGCTTCTCATAAAGCTCAGGGGAAGCTTATGTTTTAGAAATTTCTAGCCATTGTATTTTTAATTAAGAAGTTTCATCAATTATCTGGTTGAACCACCAAAAGACTTTGAGTTTGGGGTTTTGAGTGTTCTAGTGTTTTGGTTTTTTTTTTGTTTGGGTTTGTTTGGTTGTTTGCTTTTGGTTTTTTGTTTGTTTTGTTTTTGTGTTTTGTGGTGTTTTTTTTAAGTGAGCATTTTATTGAAGATCTAACAAACCACTTGCATCTTCAGTAGCCTGCCTACCAACAGTGTCATTGCGGAAGTGAGCCTGAGGAGGAATGTGGAGGTTGTTTAAACATTACCTTTATTCATTTATTAATTTGCTTTGTCCAAAGACAGGAAATAGAATTTGATATGGGGAACTTCTTTTTCTGAAATACAAGTCCTTGTCTGCTGCTGGACAGGATGCAGGTTTCTGGGTACAATTCTGATCTGACAAAACAGTTCCTGTGTCTTTATCAATAATATTAATACCTTGTGGGTAAATAGACAGTATTTATGAAAAAAGTGTCACTGAAGAAGGAGACCTTCTTTCTCCGTATCCAAAGTGGGAGGAGGGCTTCATGCTGAACTTCCCAATCCTGTGCAGCGGTGAACCAGGCATCACAGGAAATTGGGCTTCACCAGGCACACTGCAAACAAAATGTGCTCCAGCAGAAAATCAGCTCTCTGCAGAGCAGACTATCTCTTGGCATAAATGAGTTCAGCTCTGGTTTTGAGTGCTAGGTAATGCAGTAATAGAATTAAATAACAAAATTGCTGTGACATGTATTACTTGAAGTGAAAGCTGTTCTTTATCAAAGGAGCTTTGATGTAGGCCTAGTAACAAGGATTTCCCTTAATAGCTAGCGCTTGTCAAATGCTTGTAGCTTGTTGAGAAAATAGCTTCTGATTCTCCCAAAGTTGTCCTGTGTCAGAGCTTTTTAATCTGAATGTGTTGCTTTGGGCAAATGCGCTGTGTGGTTATCTGCAGTAAGTCTTAGCACCATGCTTAAATATGAGAAATGAACGGATTTACAATAAAACAAAAGGGTAAGGTTTTCAATTTCAACATTAAAAAAAAAACCTGTAATAAACATAGGCCATAAAACATTGTTGAAGTGTATCTGCAAATATTTTCTTAAGTGTAACTTTTATTAATTTTTCTGAGGTATGTATAGGCCATGGAAGAAGATTCAGATGCATTTCCTGCTAAATTGTATTTGTCAGAATGTATATTATTCATTGCTGGCCCCTCCTTTCATTGCCAGGGGGCTGGTATTGAGCTTTTGAATTCTAGTCTTCATCATGTGCATTCTTCTTTTACAGTTACTATTTTTCTGATATTTCATGGGAATGCAGTATCGGGATTTATAATAACCATGGCTGTGACAAGTTCTGCTTTTCCTTCATGGATTGGTCTGATCTCAGCAGATGAGAATTTTGTGTATGGCAAAGCTTTCTGCTTTTCTGGCTCTACTGTTACCACAGTTAGAAAATGATTTCTGGCTTAAATACCATAACAGCCCATCACTGTATGTTCCACATTAACTGTCTTTTAAATTGTGTATCATAGGAAGCACACATTTAATGTGGAGATCAGCATGTTTAGTTTCACAAGGGTAAGAAATAAAATACAGAGAATATCAATGCAGGTTTTAAGTGCTTGTAGTAGCACGTATTTTGAGAATGCTCTGGAGAACAAAGATTTTGCAGGCAACTTTACCTTTCTTACTAGAGCTGAAAGAAATTATAGGGATGAAAATAAACAGTGGGATTCTTGACAGTTTCTCAAATGTTAAACCAGCTTTGCTGTCTTTTTTGACCTTGAGCTAAATTCACATGAAAGATGAACAGAATCAGATCTTATCCAATTTAACTAAACTTTCTGAATAGATACACATCTCTGATGCACGTAATTTAGTTTATGCAGCATTTCTGGTTGATGCAGCTCTTTAAGATGTACATGTTAAACAACTGGATTTATGCTCCTGTAAGGACACACAAGGACATTGTTTAGGAGCAGCCTTCCCTCCCTGCACTGTTCCTCAATATCTGCACCAGTTAGCTGCCATTCTGCACCATGTGTGACGTGCTGCAGTACTGCTCCCTCTGTACTCCCTTGTAGAAGCCCTTGAAGGATGTAAAAGTGCCATAATGTAGAAAAGTAGTAAGTCCTAATGGAGTAGCCAGGACCAGAATTGTAACTTCAGTTTGTGAGTTGTGAAGAGCACAGGAGAGAGGAAGATACCTTGCCAAACTCTGACTATCCTCTACCTGATGTGTGAGGTAGGTAGAGGGGAAGAACAGAGTGATGCTTTATCCTCATCCCCTGTTGTGCCTATTGCGTCATTTGAGCAGAACATCCCTCTCCCCCTTTTACTATTTCTGATACAAAGTAAATATACATCCATTTTAGTTCTCTTAAACACCTACATGGTCTTAGCTTGGAGATGACATGAAGCTTGGAAGACATAAAACATTTTGGATTTTTGGTATGGTCATTTCCATTTCCTCAGTTCTTGTTCTCCTTAGAGAAAGTTGTTATATTCATAATGGGATAGCTTGTGTTTCATTAAGAATCAGAAGGTTCAATTAATTGATTGGATGATTAATTAATTGATTATGAAGAGAACACTGAACAAATTGACATCAAAAGAGAAATTATGTGGGAAGCCTCCCTCCAACAAGAAATTAACTTATGGCCAAAATTCTGATTTATGCCAGAGAACTCAATTCAGTTGCCTGAGATACTATATGTATCTTTTCACCTTTTCATTGATTTCAGGGAGAAATCAGTTTACTGGGAACAGAGAGGTGGAATTTTTAGTGCGGTAATAAATCATACATGCTCCCTACATTTACATAATTTTCTAACTTGACACTCTAGAAAGAGTCTAGCTCTGCTTAGAAACATACAGTAACTTTGTGAAATACCTTGCCTTTGTTTTACAGGCCAAAATTAGCACTTAAAATGTCTGAGTTTGTTTTATCAAACGCAGTTGCAATTAGGCAATTTTATCATTAATTCCTTTATTATTTTTTGTTCCTGCTAGCTGTATGCTAATGGGTTTGAGGTGCTGTAGTTAATGATCCATTAATAATAAAAAATAGCTATAAACACCTGAAACATAAAAGTTAGTAAGAATAGAAGCTAACTGAAAACACTTATTGGAAAACATTTTTTGAAAAAAGCAGATAATAAAGGTTGAGTGGTGAAAAAACCCCAAAATTTCCCAAGGAAAGAGCTTATATTTTTTAAATATTTCCTTCACATGCAGAAATATCTTATTATGCTACTGTCCATTTTTTAATATAACTTCTACTTTCAGTCCAGTAAATGCTAAAAGGTTGCCTGTGTAATAGCATGGCTGAAACCTTCCGTGGCCTCTGAAACCTCCATTCTTACAGAAAAGAAATTGAATTTTCCAAGTTTATATTCTGGTCCCATAGTTCCTTATTGCATTTGATGTTTGTCCCTGGGGGTTTCTATGCTGTTTCAGCTCCCACTTTTACCATTTTTCTATCACTCCTGCACCTTATTACTTTCCATTTCCTACTTCAAATTAAAAAGAAAAACCACAAAATCAAACCAACAATAAAACCAATTCCTTCACTTTGGTTGTCTTGAAGAAAATTAGAAAAAAAAAAGTGGAATAGACTTCAGCATTGGTATCAGTAACTTCTAAAATCACAACTAGCCCCATGAGAAATAATAGTAATTAAAAATCCATCTGCACAAAATGCCCATGCATTTATGTAGCCTGATCTTAAATTTTCCCATTGAGCTCCTCTGTGGAAAGTAGTAAACATTAGATAAATACCTGACACGTCAGAAGATGATTATTTGTCAGTGAAACAGAATGTTGTAGGTGCTGTAGAAATAAATATGCAAAGGTCCTGACTTTAGTGAGTTGCAGCTGGTGATCAGTGATATCTGAACAAATTGGGAATGGAGCGCTGCCTCATTTATCAGGGAGAACCTTCCTTAATATGGGTTGGTATGCCTGGGGATATTTTATTTCCTTGAGTCTTAAATTGCTGTGGTCAGCAGGACACAAATAGCTGAAACTCCTGAATTACACAAGGCTTATACATAAGGCTGCTTCCTGAGGCTGGAGTCGGAATTTGGAATTGCCTGCACATGGCAGGCAGTGCTACTGCAGTTTTAGGTTCTATACTGTTACACAGGCATGCACCTGCCAAAACTGCATCCTCTGGTGAGACATGAGGGTTCCTGCTATATCTTTTTGTGGGGAAAACAAAGGAAAGGAAAGAATGAGCATTTAAGAGATCTTGTCTGTTCCATGGCTTTGAAAATGTTATTCATGGGTCTTCCTGCCATCCTTCTGTTTTCCCCCCATGCTGGGGGATGAGAACTGAGTAGATGTTTGGCTGTTGGCTAGGGTCAACCCACCTCAGACACCTTCACAGATACACAGAGGGACCTCCTGTCATTAGGATTTTCACTCTCCCAAAGGGATATGAGAGCGGTATATAAAGGAGAGGCTCCTATCAAAAGGTGTCCTGTGAATAAGAAGGATTTCAAAAGGAGCAGAGGCCATGCCAAGCATAGAATTATGTAGAATTAGCTTTATACTTGAACGTGAGGATTAAGTACAGCCTTAAAATCACTACACTCCTCCCAAATACAAGCCTTACTTTACACAGAAAAGATGTTAGATTCTTACTTCATTCGTAAGCAGTGCACTGGCCTGCTGAGGCAGCATAGGTATGTTCTCTTTGTGGCACACTGAAAAACATCACCAAAGTATTCATATAGAGGTGTGCCACAAATCTGTGTTTCCCCATGTTTGAAAGCTTAAGCCTGAACACATCACCTCTTTCAGAATACTGAGATTTTCTGAACTTGAAACTTCTGTAATCTGCAAGATATTACAAGGCAATTTAAAGTCTGTGTTAGGAGAATATCTTGCCACTGAATTTTGGAGATTATTTTACTTGAAACAATGATTTTTTTAAACATAATTAATGTTGGTTTAGGCAACTCTAGTTATTTGTGCAAGTTTGTATTTGGGTGTTGTTATGTCTCAGTGCAAGTACAGACTGCTATGCGATTCTTCCCTATTCCTCTACACTTTGTGATTATGAAGTTAAAGTATTCATTATGTTAGAAATACTTGGAATTGCTGAGAGGGCAGGGAAGAAAAACACAGAATTCAGACATGACCCATTTACCAAGTGGTAACAAGTCACTGCAGGCCAGCCCATCTCTGGTGCATGGTCTTAGCCTGCAGCATACACGAATGAAACTCAAGTTGGTTTAGCCCTTTAGGTAAAGTCAGTCTGACAATTTGGAAGGGATTGTATCTTTGAACCATAATCAGATAATTTCTGTTTAGCAATTCTAGTTCTGCTCATAGCCCTGATATGGTGCAGAAATGCTTTGGGGGATATGACACATCTCTGTTTCACCAAGGCTGTAACTAAAACAGGACTGGGGAATTAAAGAGTTTTGGTTGGTTCCAGCTGTCTTTTGATTTAGAGTATAATTTTAAAATGATTAATGGAGATCGTGCACTATTTGAATTTTCTAAAATATTTTGTGATGGAAGTCTTCTGTTTTGTGGTTTTCCTGAGTAGCTTGGGCAATGTTTCTGAACTCTTCACACTTGACATCCTTTTCGTGGCCTCCTTGTCAAGGATTCAGAATTTTCAGTGGTGAAATTTTTTATGGCCTCTTGCCCCCCCAGTGATTTGGTGAGTTTTGTAAAGTAGAAAGTTGATATTTGTTTTTCATTTTTCATGTTAATCATAATTAACAAAATTGACTCAATTATTCTTGCAGTGCATTAAGTGGTGAGCCCTATGCCAGTCCCTTGGATGGGGATATTTTGGGTGCCCACAGCAATATCTTTGAACATGGTGATGTTCTGTGCTGTAGCTACTTGTTGGGGTTTTTTGGTGGGTTTTTTGGAGTTTGTGGGGTTTTTCTGGTTTTACTTTTTTGCCATTGTTGTTGGTTTGTTGGTTGGGTTTTTGTTTTGTTTTGGCTTTGGTTTGTTTCTTGTTTGTTTGCTTTGTTGTCATTGTTTAATCTTTAAAATTACATTGACTTTCTGTTCAAAAACTTCATAGGCTGGGATAATACATCCCATTTCTATTATCCCAGGAGTTTTCATTCTTTTTCAGATCCCTAAGAATTTGCCAGTGGTAAAGCACTGTGCATTTACTGTCAGAAGGTATGTTTTTCTATTTAAATACCCTTCGACAACATCTTCCACAGATCTCCAGCAGTCTATGGATGAGAGTTGAAGTAGTACTGCTTCCTACTCTTTGTTTTCTTTAAAACCATTGTTTAACAAGGGCAAGTGCCAGATTCTGCACCTGGGGTGGGGCAGCCCTGGCTGTGTGTGCACCGGGGAATGAGAGGCTGGAGAGCAGTGCCACAGAAAGGGATCTGGGGGTCCTGGACAGTGCCCAGTTGAACATGAATCAGCAGTGCCCTGGCAGCCAGGAGGGCCAACACTGTCCTGGGGGGCATCAGGCACAGCATCACCAGCCAGACAAGGCAGGGGATTGTCCTGCTCTGTTCTGCACTGAGGCGGCCCCACCTCAAATATTGTGTGCAGTTTTGGGTGCCACAATATAAAAAAGACATTAAACCATTGCAGAGCATCCAAAGGAGGGCAACAAAGGTGATGAAGGGCCTTGAGGGGATGCTGTGTGAGGAGCAGTGTTGCAGTGGTTCAAGCCCATACTAGGACCCCCCTGGGGTGGGGTCCAAAATAGACTGCCCCAGAGAGGGGTCGAGTTCTAAGGGGGCTGGTCGCCCTCTTACCATTTGCCCTGCTTCTTGTCCCTCAGCCCGTGATTGTATTGTTTGTATCTCCCTCTCCTCCCTTCCCCCTTCCCGGTTGGTCCCTGTCCCTCTGTTCGTCCCTGGCTCCTCCCAGTGCCGTTCCAGGGTTGGTTGTACCCTCAGAATGAAGTCTGATGCCCTGCGACGCCCGGGGTCTCTGGCCCTGAGGCCAGGCAGCTGACCCCTGTGTCACTGCGTGTCTGTGGCTCCGGGCGGGAGAGCACTCCCTGTGCAGAGCTCCGGCTCTGTGGGAACAGCGTGGCTGCCTCACGGAAGGCGCGGCCAGGGGACAGCCATCCCTGACTGCTGTGGACCTACATCAGGGACACTTGCAGACGCCGCCGTCGGGCTGCTGACCAAAACCCTGGTGGCCAGCTTTCCAGCCCGCCCCACCGGCAACAGAGCAGCTGGGGTCACTTGGTCTGTTCAGCCTGGAGCAGACTGAGGGGAGACCTCATCACAGTCTACAGCTTCCTCAGGAGGGAAAGCAGAGGGGCAGGTACAGATCTCTTCACCCTCATGACCAGTGACAGCACTTGAGGAAACAGCATGAAGCTGAGTCAGGGGAGGCTTAGGTTGGATATCAGGAAGAGGTTCTTCACCCAGAAGGTGGTTGGGCACTGGGACAACTCCCTGGGGAAGTGGTCACAACATAAAACCTGACAGAGCTCAAGAGGAATTTGGGACAACCCTCTTGGGCACATGGTGTGAGTCTTGGGGATGTCCTGTCCAGGGCCAGGAGTTGGACTCGGTGATCCTGATGGGTTCCTTCCAACTCAGCTTATTCTATAAATCTATTATATTGTAAATTAAAATTGGATATTCTTGTGACTATAACAACTAAGTGAAATAATAATATTGAATTAAACAACTTCATTCTCTAGAAAAACTTCAAAAGGCAATGCCCAGTGGGAGTGCAGCCTTCAGACATGGAAACCTAAGGGTAGGAGTCTAATCTTCAACACCTACGTGATGGCTGAGCTCGCTGGCCACAGCACACTGCCCTGAAGCTCATGGCTGTTATTGCATCAACCTCTCTACAAACTGCTTGAAGAAAACCACTCTAATCCCACCGCACATGCACTTCAGTCTCTTTGGGGTACAAGGCACGTTTGACCTCAGGGATGCTGCCATTGTGAACTTCCCCTTCAATCTCCATTTAAGAATTCTTCTCCCAATGGAAAATGCCTGGATATCACTTAGGTCTTGTTAGCTGCTATCTAATTCACAGGTTAAGTCTCCTTTCTTGTTGATTAGGCTCGAAGATATACAAAGATCAAACATCAAAAACATAATTTCTTAAAAATTTTTTTTACGTATTCCACATTTTGGAAGCAAAGAAGGTTGAAGCCAGGTGGAGGTTGGCCTCATCTCCCAAGGAAATAGTGACAGGATGATAGGAGCAGAGGACGTGGCCTCAAGCTGTACCAGGGGAGGTTTAGGTTGGACATCAGGAAGAATTTCTTCCCAGAAAGGGCAATCAAACACTGGGACGAGCTGCCCAGGGCAGGGAGTCAGCACTGCTGGAAGTGTTCAAGAAACGCCTGGACCCGGCACTCAGTGCCATGGTGTGCGTGACAATGTGGTATTTGGGCATGGGTTGGACTTGATGATCTTGGAGGTTTTTTCCAACGTAAATGATTGTGTGATTCTGTGGAGAGGAAAGCCGGCAGGGAAAGCTGTGTCAGCCCATCCCATGCCGGAGGAGCTGGGACAAGGCACACGGCACAAGGCACAGCCTCTGCAGGCACCAGGCACACAGCACAAGGCACAGGGCACAGGGCACATGGCACAAGGNCAGCCTCTGCGGGCACACGCGGGGCTGAGCCAGGCCCGGCCCGCAGCGCTGAGGCGGCACTGCCGCAATGCCGGACCCCGCGCGCGCCCCACCGCGTTCCCGCCCGGAGCCCTTTGGCCGCGCACCGCCCCGACCGCGCCGCCGCTTCCGGTGTAGCGCGTTTCCCTTTCCGGCCGTGCGAGGGCAGCGATGGCGTCGCGCAAGGAGGGCTCGGGTGCTGCCGGCGGCGGCTTCGGCGCCGCCAAGGGCAAAGGCAAAGCCGCCGCCGCGGGAGACTCGGCCGTCAAGCAAGTGCAGATCGACGGGCTGGTGAGCAGAGGGCTCGGGGCCTCCGCGGGCGGGGTGGCCGCGTGGAGCCGCCGGCGGGGCCCGTCCGTGGGGCGGTGCCGCGGCGGAGCCTCGTGTGCTGCCGGGACTGGCGCTTCCCGAGGGGCAAGAACAGCTCCATACCCCTGCCCAGCTTCCTGGCTGTGGGCAAGCCCCCCGTGCTCGTCCTTGGTGAGAGGAGCGCCTCCCGCCTTGTGTAAGCAAAGGCCGGGCCAGGGCAGAGTAAATTGTCTTTAAATGTCCCATTTCATCTTTTAGTGCCGCGGCCCCTGTGCCCGGAGTTGCTGTTTTCAGCTTTCACCCCTCATACTTATACCATATACCCAGAAACTTCCGCAGGCCTAAGAGCTGACAATACGGTGGGGATTTCCCTCACCCGTTGTGCCTTTTGCTTTCTCTGTCAGGGCTGCCAGGACCTCCTGCGTTTCCTTAATGAGAAATAAAATAAACTGACGGGTTGAAGAAACTTAGCAGAGAACAGAGCCATCCTAATGCTGACAATCCATGCAGGCCCAAAGTGGAAGAGCATCTACTAAAGCTGGTTCTTGGCTTTGCTGCTGGATCTTTTTGCGTTGGTTCATGTCTTAGAGGGTTAGTAATGCTGTTAATGAGAGGAGAAAGAAAAGTTACTTCTTAAGGATAGAAACATTGTTACTTCACTGTCTTTTCCAAGTGTTACCAGAACACTGTGCGGCTGAGGTGTGAAGGAGAGAGTTGCTGCCCTGGTTATGAGAAAGAAGATCATAGTTTTGAAACAAGCTTTGAAGCCTGCTTGGCATTATTAGTGGTACTCCTCAGTTATCATCCTGAAGTTATACAGTATAGTAAATATTTGGGAAGGGGAAGAATTATTTATTTGTGTATAGTAGGTCTTGTAAAAGAGAAAGCTTTAGTCACATTTTTTCTGCCCTGTTCTGTCCAACCATCTGTGTGCCTGTGATTTTGGTGCACGAAGCATTTTCAAGGAGTGGTGAAAACCACCAGTTGTGAAATGTTCTTAAAAAACCCAGCAGTGGATAGCAGACTGCTCCTGCTACAGGTTGGTGCCATACACTTTGGTAACAACCGGTAAATCTGATTTATTTTGCTCCTGATTTTTCTCTATCAGGCATATAAACTGCTTTGTGAGCTGCTCTTGATTCAGATCAACCATGAGTGGCCCTGATGCTCTGCTTCTGACAGTCCAGCAAATGCTTATGATTTTTTTTATTTGTTTCATGCTTTTTTTTTCCTTCTCCTTGTGTTTTCTTCTGGTGTGGCACAGTGGTGCCTGTCACATGGAGTCAGTACAGAGGGAGGTGATTTAATGGAAACTCTGAAAGCTTTCAACTTTCCACCTTCTGAAGGTGACTCTTAGATGAAGTGTTCTCAGGACAACAGTAGTGGTTCATAAACTTCTGTGACATCTGTGGTGGAGAGAAATGTGGGCATGAATTTGCTTGCTTTGTAAACAAAGTGGCTTCTGTTACAAGTCCTTCAAATGTCTCACTGAAATTCTTCCCAATGTTTCCCTCACTGATTTCAATGTCTCATCTGTGCTCTCACAAAGTAACAAGACTTCATCAGTCATCTTGATGATGACCAGGGTGATTACATGCCAGGAGTTCTGAATTCTGGTGGACGTCAGGGAAGTTGGTGATCTCTTTCTCTTCACTGGTGTCTCACTCTTGGCAATGTCACAGTTGATCCTTCAGATGTGGCTGCTTTGAAAGCAAAGGCATGTTTAGGTAGGTTGCTTTTGGGTCTGTGAGTGCAAAATAGAAGATGCATCAGTTGTCTCTCTGTGTGAGAATGTGAAAGTATATTTAGAAAGCTTGGTATTTCAGAGGAATTGTAAAGTTAAAAAATTCCCTGTATTTGTAATGAAGTGAAGAAGTTCTAAATAACAGGATGTTACCTTAAAGCAAAATATGTGAGGATGCAGCAATATCTACTTTTCGGGCTCTTTTTAAAATCTGGTACAGATAGAGCATCCTGAAGTTAATTTTTTCTAATTTTAATCTGTTTAGTTTCTTAATAAATAAACTTAGATTTAAAATGGGTTCCAGTGTAGGTGGTCTAATATTTCTGAGAAATTAGAAAATGCAGGGTAAAAAATAACCCTCTGGAAGGACATTATAATACGTGCTTTTTCTTTCAGGTGAGATGTAAGAATTCATGTATTTGTTTTTGGCTATCTTGACAAAACAATCAGATGATGAGTGCACAGACATGAGTGTGCAGACATGAGTGCATCCTGTTGTCTTTGCTTCCTGTTGTAGAAATTTGAATAGAGATTCCATCATGTTTTCTCCAGTCAAGTAGCCCAAAGAAAGCTTGTGTCCCCAGTAGTGAGCAGGCTTGGGAAAGTGTGGCTGCTGGGAAAGAACCTGGGGTTGCTGGTCAGCAGCAACTGATCATGAACCAGTGTGTGCCCAGGTGTCCAGAAAGACCAGTGGCATCCTGGCCTGGATCAGGAGTAGTGTGGCCAGCAGGACCAGGGCAGGGATTGTTCCCCTGTGCGCATCTCTGATGGGGCTGCACCTTGAATCCCATGTTCAGATGGGCTCCTTGCTACAAGAAAGACATTGAGAGGCTGGAGTGTTCCAGAGAAGGGCAGTGTAGCTGGAGCACAGGTCTGATGAGGAGCAGCTGAGGGAGCTGGGGGTGTTTGGCCAGGAGAAAAGGAGGCTCAGGGGAGACCTTATCACTCTCTACAATGCCCTGAAAGGAGCCTGTAACGAAGTGGGGGTTGGTCTCTTCTCCAAGGTAACAAGAGGACGAGAGGAAATCACCTCAGGTTGGTACAGGGGAGGTTTAGACTGGATATTAGGAAAAATTTCTTTACTGAAAAGGTGGTTAAATACTGGAACAGGCTGCCCAGGGAAGTGGTGGGGATGCCTTGGAGTGGCTACCTAGAACAGAGGCTAGACAGGATTAAGAGAGTAAAAGCAGATATTTATTGAAGGCCTTCAATAGGTACACCTTGGGCAGTCAGAAACCTCCCAGAGGCTGCACCCAAGATGGATGATAGTTGTGAGTGTTTCAGACAGATAAAAGTTTGGTCCATTTGAGTAACAGGGGTTAATCCTCCAATTTCAGCTTCAAGCAATGAAGTCACATTCCCCCAGTTTGCTCCCCCCCAATTCACTTTTGTTTATACTTTTCAGGGCTTGAGGCAGTAGGATGTCCTTGAGTTTCAGGCCTAGAGGGATTGTTTTGTCTGATCAGCATATGAAGGCAAATAACTAACACTCCATATGGAGTTTAGAGTTAAACCCTAAACTCAGTACAGGATTTGAAAAATATAAGAGCTAAAATCCTAAGGCATCAGTGGAATCACCATTCCTCAAAAAGTGTTTGAAACAACTTGTAGACGTGGCAATTAAGGACATGGTTTAATGGTGATTACCATGGTGGGGTTGGGTTGATGGTGGGACTTGATGGTCTTAGAGATCTTTTCTAACCTAAACAATTCTCTGAATCTATGATTACTGCAGGCTGTCAGAAATAATTGCACAGCAGTGCCATAATTTGCTTACCCCTTTTTTTTTGTTTTTTGCGAAAGGTGTTGATGGACTCAGGTTTGTTGTATTCTAGAAATTCTTCAATGGGAACCAAATTTTTTGTAATTCAGCTGCTCGAATTAATCAGATTTGGTTCACTGATACTATAGTCTTTTAGTAAGGTGCAATACATTTCCAACTATAAGCTGGTGATTTTGGAACATTAGAAATAACTGTTCCCTTGAATGGAGAGAAATTTTTAAGTTAACAGAATTCTAGAGTTCCATCAGATCTTGGAGACTTTTCTGAAAATGCTTTCCTAGTGAAACTTCTAACCC
Organism: Drymodes brunneopygia; assembly: GCA_013400955.1. NCBI lineage: Eukaryota > Metazoa > Chordata > Aves > Passeriformes > Petroicidae > Drymodes > Drymodes brunneopygia. The sequence continues at coordinate 741,037 of VZTZ01008616.1, read as the reverse complement.
TACTCCACTCTCCAAAATTGCATTTATGGAGAGCTTTCTTGGCTTATTTATGCATTTCTCATGATTTTAGTAGTGATATCAGACAGCATAGAAAACTGTGAGGCCATAAGTGAGCTGCTGCATAATTCAAAGGCATAAGATCTGGTAGGGTAAGTAGCATTTTTACGAGATGGGCATCAATGACTGTGTAATTCAGAAATTGAACCAAAACCAGATACTCCATGTGATGGATTGTGGGTTGTGTCAGACCACTAATATGCAGGTAATGGATATATATGGAAACTTTCTTCTGTAAAGTAACAGCTTGAGATGGGAGATAGGGAGCTCTTAGCAAGGTAAGTGTGCTGCTAGGCCAGATGAGTGTTTTTGTTAATCACGTTTGCCTTCAGAGTAGTTACAAGGCACTCTGCAAATCTTCTGCATGAGGTTGTTCTAGGAAGGAACATAAAAGTAAAGGAAAATAATTCTTCATCTAACTACATTCTTAAGCACCAAAATTACTTTTTCTTTTTAAATCTTACCCTTGCATTTTTTTACACATTCAAAAAATGACACCCAGCAATGGTTCTGGAGAAGGGTGTTGGCTGACTGAAAAAGGTTTGCTTATACGTGGTTCTTGCATAGCAATAGAACTGGATCCTTAACTTCATGCTAAAACATTAATATGTGCATTGCTTTTATCATTTCATTAATAGGAATGATGGTTCCTTTTTTACTCAACCATTACATATGATTTATTTTTACACTTAAGTCCATTGCAAAAAATTTTTACATATTTAGGAAGTAGCAAACATTATGTGGGCTTCTCAAAATGCCTATAGGATTCTATTCCTATACCTTAATAACTGCTCATGTGTGAAAGCCTTAATACTAGTAACAGATGGCCACTGAACCTTAAGATATCTTTCTAAGTTTATTTATATTAAATACAAAAATACCTTGGCCCAAACATGAATGTCAAGAAGGTGGTTAGAAGTTACAGGCCTTGTCTGCATTTGTGCACCACCATCACCAGTGTGGTCATAGTGCTACATTCTCTTGTGTCAGATATGACTGATTTAATCAGAGATTGTTACTTTAAGCTTCTTTACATCATCCCTGATTCGATGATGGTGTAATGTGCCTAGTGCTTTGTATTCTTATCTATGGTATGTATACGTAGAGGATTTATTTATTTACAAAAATGTAGATAAGAGTATGTGAGACTACATTTTTAAAACCCCCCTCACATCATTACTGAATTCTTTTTCAGTAGTTACTCTATTCATAATTGTGATATTTAAGTTGCTTGTGCTTTGTTTTTTTATTACCATCCATTTTTGCCCTAAAGGGGTTGGATAGATTGGACTGTAGCCCCAGCTGTTCATAGGGAGGAGCCCTTCAGGATGATATGTTTGATCACAGTAAATGAAATAAGCTCCCATGGTTACTGAAAATTAGTTTCTAAGACTTTTCTTGCAAATGTATGTTTAAGCACTTTTTAAAATGACAGCTTTTGACACTCTTGACAGAAAGCAATCAATTTCCATAGTATTTGAATAATTTTGTGGTACCCGTGAAGCCTATACTGAACTGGCTGAAATATCTGACATTTCTTAAGTTGTGAGTATTGTGGTTTTCCTAGCATTTCTTGTGGGATTTTTTCCCCTTCCTTACCCTTTCTGAAGACTTTGCAAGAATGCACAGTGGTGGGTTCTGCCTGCTGTTCTTTGTAGGGTTTCTTGATGTTGCAGAGCTGTAGAATAGTATTTTAGGATATAATGTCCTTCAGGCTATATTGTATTTTGTGTGTCTTTCAAAGGAGTTAAAATGGAATTTTAAGTTGAAGTTTAATCTTGTTGACTTTTCCTTGACCTGTTTCCCTAAAAAATTAGATGACATTATGCTGGCTCTGAGAGTTGGTGTGTGGATTGAATAGTGGCTTGATGTATTCATGGATACCTTGAACCATGGAGAAGACAGAAGAGCTTTGTTTTATATTCTATTAATCTTCATGTGTTAACAATGAGTTGCATGAATCTAACTCAGAAGGGAACTTCTGACATATAATCTGTGCTTAAATTCGAAAGAGAAAGTATTAATGTATGCTGGTAGGTTGAAAGGGCAAGAGCCTCCTTGGAATGTAACAATTTTTAGGCTTAGTGAAATTTCTTGAACTGCAGTGAGTAAAGTACCCATATTGTGATGGTCTGAGGATGCAAATTGCAATGTGTTTTGTCAGTGGATAGCAGTGGATACTTGCTAACAGAGCACAAACTTTAAATGATTTGTAAGAGTGCAGTGGTGCACTCAGCATCTCCTGAGTGTCGTGGTAAGTGTACCCTAGTGAGGCATTTAGATCTGGAACATCTGGTATCACTTCATACTGTGAAACTGTGTGCTGACAAAAGGAGTTAATCTAAATGTGGAGGTGGCTTAAATGTGTTGAGCAGTGTTACACTTCAAGAATTCAAGGGAAAAATCTAATTTCAAAACAGGCTTTTCTTTCTTTTGCTGCGAGCAGAGAGAAATAATGTGTTGCCCTCTAGACTGCTGTCATTAGCAGTTAAAGTTCTTTTTTGTCCCTCTTATGTGCATATTGAACTGGTATCTGGCGTGGTAATTGTGTATTCCTAGCTCCTGTGAAAACAATAGATCGGTAGATCGTGCTCCTGTGATTCCTGTTTGGTTGTGTTGATACTGAGGACAAGAGTATTTCCACCAGATATCTTTCAAATATCTTCCTACCTTTTAGTGATGAAATTGTTACATCTAAAGCGCAGCAGATAATAATCATTACTCTTCCTACCTTTTAGTGATGAAATTGTTACATCTAAAGCGCAGCAGATAATAATCATTACTTTTTGTCCTGTTTGGTGTTAACTTTGACTGTGCTTTGGGAGGTGACCAGTGATGGCTTTGTTGCTGAGGCAGTGCATTATGTCTGCTTGCACACATAATTAACATTGTTAATTGTTCTGCTTTGGTTTTCAGTTTATTGTAAGAGAATTAAAACTTTGCAGCTGCCATTCAGTATGGTGTAGGTGAGGGAAGTGTAGGAACTGCAGGCCCCAGGGAGAAACTCAGCGGGTACAGATACTGGAAGGCCCTTTGTGGTCTGTATGAAATGAACAGCTCCTAAACCCTATTCAGCCTTAGGACTTTTTTCTTCCATCTTTTAAAGAAATCTTACTGACCATATGAAAGGCCTTGTAGGAAGAGGAGCAAACCTTTTTTTTTGACCTGTAGTCTTTGAAAAAGGACCGTGTATCTTCAACTTATTGTTGCTAGAGTATTTTATCATTAATCTTTCTTTGCAAGAGATATTTTTTTGGATATGGTTACTTTGGGAGTTGTTTTTCCATATATACACACAAGCTTAAAATACCTTCTCAGTGATGGTACGGTTTTGAACATACTTTTCTTTCATATTATTTTTAGTCTTCCAGCAGCATTAAAATTGCAGAGATGTTATAGTGGCTTTACCAACAGTGTGTGGCAGTTTAATTAGGTTACCACATAACAGAATCATATCAGCTTAATGGAAAGTAAATAAATTGTTAATGTACCAAATGGAAAAAAATTCAGGCTTGTATAATAAATATTCTTGTTAGTATTTTGTATGATTATTCAATAATCTAAAACCAAGACAATAGAGCTTAACTTTGATAATGTCTTTTGTAATGTGCATACACAAGGTTACTTAAACATAAGTGTGGAAATATTTTTGAATGACTTGTATGAGGGTATTTATTTCAGATAAGCATTCTATTAATTTCTTCTGGCTTAATCAAATTTTAAAGTTAACAGAGAGGCTTATTTACTCACTGGAGGTTGAAGATACACCTGAATCTTGCTTTATGCATACGATAACAGGCTAATTCTCTTCTATAAATACTTGGGTTTTTTCTGGAAAGTAAGTGCTAGGATGTTGCTTTGAGCATGTAAGACTTGTTGGTCTTTGCCTTTGTTCTGGTCACACGATGATCCTGCTTTGCAGTATGTTTGCTGCACATCCTTTCTGGTCCCTGGAGCCCATATCTGTGCAAGAAGCAGTGTGCATACCCTTTCCTGTTTAGCAAGTTCTTTGGTGTTTAGGACCTTGAAGGTGTAAATCACTTACCAGTATTTGGGGATTTTTTGTGCATACCCAAGAAAAATGTGCAGTCTGACAAAATTCTTCATCAATGTAGGGCTGAGTTTTGAGCACTTAGGTCTCAGGGTTTTTTGCTATGATACTATTATCAAAGCAAAAATATTTAACTGTTTTAAAGCTTTTTAAAGCTTTAAACGTGAGACGTAGGATATTTACTGCAACTGTCATCACTCCTTGGGAACAGTTTGAAAGCCATACTGCCTTCTCTGTTGGCACTCTCAGTGATAAAATTAGAATGGTTGTTTTTAATCTCATTGTCACAGTAGCTGTTATTAGAAATGGAACTCTTCTGGAAGTGATTTTCATGTGGCAGTGTTCAGATGATGATACAAAGGCCAATCTCTATTTGAAAGATGGGAAAGCTGAAGCAATAACTGACGTTCATGGTCTGGGTTTTTTTTTTCTTCAATTTTATACTTTTAAGTCAGCAGGAAAACTGAGACTCTATGCAGACTTGGTTCTCTGGATTGCACTAGCTGTTACTAGGAGGATCTGTCTCTGTTGCAGCCCCTTAGCACATAACCAAGTGTTTGCCAGAAAGGCTGAGTGTTTCAGTGTGGAAAAAGTTGTTGTGCAAAAAGTTATAAATTATTAAAATTATATGGAAGTCATGTCCGGTAGGGATTTTACTGGTTACTTGGAAGCATCTGTTGAATGCATATGGAAGTCATACTTTAAAGACACACCCTTAAATAGCATATTCCAGTTTCATTGTGCAGGGTATGTTTTTTGAAAAAGATCAGTAGTCTCAGATGAGCCCCCACTCCCTCCTTCCCATCTAGGTCTGCCCTACTTTGCTAATTTTTGAAGGTCAAATAGATAAGGGTAACTGTCTTTCAGTTTTTCTTCAGCTTCAAAATGGTAACAGTCTGGTGCAATCTGATTAAAGAATAGGCTGTTAAATAAAATTGCTACTGCTGCTTTTGGCTGTTATCTTTAAATCTTTTTATAGGAAGCTGCTAGAAGTTGATGCTGAAGAAAACCCTATACTTACAATGCACTCCTTGCTTGGTGAGCGCCACGAATTTTGAACTAATGCACAGAACATATGTATCGACTGTATGTTGAAGTATAAATGCAAAGCTCTGCTGTTTTGAGCAGAAAATTTTTAAACTGTGCCTGTCTCTACCACTTCTATATAATTTCCATATGTTGTACTCTGAGGGAGTATATTCATCAGCTTTCATTCTTGAAATGATGGCTAGATATTGAATTCATTGAAAATAATAAATAGTAATTGTATTGGCAATTTGCAAAAACGCCTGAAATACTGAATGTTTTCAAAAGTTTTGTTCACTGAGATTTGGGAAATAGAAGAAATAATATATGGTGTAGTCCTGGGGAAATGTTCCATCCTACTTGCAGCGAGCAGAATTTTGGATGTTAATCTCATTATATCCCTATCACTGGCTCCTGACAGTGTCCTAATAATGTCTAATGCCCTGCCACTCACACTATTGAGGTCCTGGAGCTGTCTTAGAGAAATGTTTCTGTAAGGAAGTGATTCTGCAGTGCCCGTGGCCTTGACGGTTTCCATGGGAATGTGCATGAATCCATGTACTGTGAAATGTGTTGTGAAACTTTGTATTGCAGAGAACTACATTATAGCAGCGTGTGAACACAGCAATGGGGAGCTTCAATACACGTGTAATGGTGCATTTTTGCTTACATTGAGGCAGTATTAAAGTGTGCTAATGCCTTGTGATTAACCCTGGAGATGGTTGTTAACTTGAACTGCTGTCAAACTCAGATGTAGTGGGACAAAAATGAAGAAGAGATTTGTCTGTTTGGTAACACACACCTTGGTTAACATTCAGTATTTTTCTCTGTTTTAATAATCTTTGCTTTACTCCACTGTTTAATTAGTTTTTCCTTTGATGTGCTGCAGTTTGTGTTTAACTTCTTCCTTTTGCAAGAACAAGCAGCTCACTTGGACATGAGTAAATAAATGTCTTAAACAGATATTTCATGGTACCCACAAGACATTAGCTGATGAACATAAATTCCTGGCAGAGTCAAGGAAAACCACAGCCTATGAAAACCCAACATGCCTCTAGCCAAAACCCAGTAATCTTCCCTTCTAATGTTGTACTTGTGCAGAAACAGGCTCAGTATCTGTACTATTTCAGTTCTTCAGTCTGAACTCCATCTACCTGTGGAGTCTTGTCTCAGTTTGTCTTTTCCATTTTATATTTTGGGTATGAACCAATTTTAGTTCTAGGTATTGAGAAATGGTCTCTTTCATGTTTTGTGTCTGGTTTTACATGAAATCAGTGATTTTTGTAATTTGAAGTAGCTTATTTTATAGGCTTTGTTTTTTTTTTTTTTTAAATCTTTGTGACTTTGGAAGTATCCCAGTAATAAAATGAGTGAGTGGCTAACCCATGGCAGCAGCTGAGCTTGCTTCCAGTGAGTGAATAGCGTGTGTGTCAATCACTTGACAGTGTCTGTAGGAATCTGGGCTTGCACTGGGAACAACCACCCTGGCTGGAAGCGGGGCTGTTGGAAGGTGCAGCCAGGCTCTGTCGCTGTAGGGAGGGCCCCTTCTTGTTAGAATGTCTTTCCCTCTTGCTTTTAGGGAAATTCTCGAACTCTTGAATCGCACCAGTTTGGAAGTAGTTCTTAAAAAGAGAAATAAAGCAACTGAAAGAACAGATACTTTAGAAATGCTTTCTATGGGGCATTTTCAGTGGTGGTTGAAGCTTTGCTTTCAGTTTGTGTTGAGAGTGCTGTTGAGCTACACATAATTTGTGCAAGAATGTTCAGAAAGTGAAAAATGTACTGAATGTCTACTTTTTCTAGACTAAGCTTCAGGGTAAGCAAGGTACAGCTTTTTCAGCCATGCCCCTACAGTGCACATAAGCAGTTAATGTTCAGGAAGAAGTGATAAAATGCTTCTTGGCCTGTCACTGACTTAAAATTGTGCTTTGAGTCAGCCATTTACTGAGATAAAGTGTCAAGGGATGTTATATCTAGTTTATTGCTGTGTATGGATATTATTACCTTCTTTGTCCTGTTGGGAAAAAAGCCCAACCAAATGCTGAAGGAAAGTGAGATGGCTATAAACAAGAGGTAATATGGAAAAGCATCTAGATTCCTATAATTACAGGGTGAAGTGGTTCTTAAACCAAACAGAAGTGACAGAAAAGACTTGTTAAATCAATAATCTGTTATGATTTGGGTAGCTTTCTTCAGCCTCATGTACATATTGTGGAGCAGAAAGGATACTGATGTTCCCTCATGTTAAGATGTTAAGTCATCTGAAGTCTTGAGGTTTACAAACTAGCAAGCATTATGGTACCAAGTGATACAATAGGACACCCAGGGAACAAAAAGCTTCAGATGCTTTTCATGTGCTTCCTAGTACTCCAAAATATTAATGTAGTACAGAAGCATGTAACATCATCCTCCACAGTTCAGGATGGACTATTTCCCATTCAATTTAACATGGATTTCCACAATGGTTTGGTGCTGAGGACCTATATGAGACAAAATCAACAGACTCATAATTTATAATTTCAGTGTGAAAATATATATAGCATCCTCTGCTAGAGGACCACCTCAGATCAATACACATTGTTCACTGTTGGTGAAATTAGGCTCTGCTCCAAGAAACTTCCACTTGTGTCAAAAGGATATTTTGATATTTGCACCCGATTGAGAAGGTATGAAATGGCATGCATCATTCTGTTATGCTTCCTGTGTAATTATTGTTTTTAAGCCCCAAATTTCTGTCAAGTTCAGCAATAAATTTTTAACATCTGGTGTTGAATTAGCTGTTGAGTGACATAAAATGTAAGCTTACTATTCCAAGGACTGTATTTACAAAGGCTTTATAAATGTTGGTGTTTAGGCGCTAGCAAGTCAGGATAAAGGTGAATTATTGTGGGGCGTTTGAGGTCTTCTGTCCAAAGGATGACTGCTACACTTGCTAGATAAAACAGTGATGGCTAAGGCTTGTTATTTCTGAAGTTGCTGATCAAAACAACATTTTTCTGAAGTTACTTTGCTTTTAAAGTCTACTCAGTCTTGACCTTAGAGTTTTTGACAGGGTATGTAGATTAAGTATCTTTTTGATTACTTCTCAGGGAATTAAAGTAATTTATTTTGGCCTCCAGACGTAGTTAGGACTGAAGATATCTGCCAAAACAATTATTGTAAGATGTTGAAGGTCTTAATGGAAAACTATCTTTAATTTTTTTTCTTTTACTTCTCTTGAGATAAAATTGGTCTAACAGCTTTAAGAGCTTTTATTCTAAAGTTAAGTATGAAGAAGGAAAGAAAAGATGTCTAGACATCCATCATGTCAGGAATGGTCAAAAATGCAGTCCTGTTTAATAAGAGAATCTAGAAAAATTCAAAGATCTCTGCAAATGAGCTGGAATATGAACTTAAGTGAATTCTGTGTTATCAGTAGAAATTGTCATATTTCTTGAGATTAGTATAACTTGCAAAATTCAGTTTCACCTCTAATCTTCAGTTTCATGGAACAGTTTGGGTTGGAAGGGACCTTAAGAATCATCTAGTTCCAGTCCCCCTGTCATGTCACCTTTCACAAGACCAGGTTGCTCAGAGCTCCATCCAACCTGCCCTTGAACACCTTCAGGGATGGGGCATCCACAGCTTCTCTGGACAACCTGTGTCAGTGCCTCATAACCCTCACAATTAAGGATTTTTTTCTAATACCTGATCTAGAACCACTCTCTTTGAGTTTGAAGCCATTCCCCCTTGTCCTGTCACTACATGCTCTTGTAAGTCTCTCCATTATCCTTATAGGCTCCCTTCAGGTGCTGGAAGGCCACAGTGAGGTCACCTCAAAGCCTTTTTTTCCAGGCTGAACAAGCCCAAATCTCTCAGCTTTTCCTCACAGGAGAGGTGCTCCATCCCTCTGATCAACTTGATGGCCTCCTCTGGATTCACTCCAAAGGGTCCTTCCTGTGTTGAGGATTTCAGAGCCTGACACAGCACTGCAGGTGGGATCTCATGAGAGCAGAGTAGAAGGAGCAGCGTCACCTCCTTGACCTGCTGCCCATGCTGCTTTGGATACAGCCCAGGATGCAGTTGGCTTTCTGGCCTGAGTACACATTGCCAGCTCGTGTCCAGCCTCGCATCCAGCAGCACACCCAGGTCCTTCTGGGTGGGGCTGCTCTCCATCTGTTCATCGCTCCAGCCTGTGTTGGTACCGGGAGTTGCCCTGACCCAGGTGCAGCACCTTGCCCTTGTTCTTGTTATACCTCATGAGGTTCCCATGGGCCGCTTCTCGAGCTCGTCCAGGTCTCTCTGGATGGCATCCCATCCTTCAGGGTTGTCAGCCACACAACCCAGCTTGGTGTTGAACTCATGCCATGACTTTATATGGTGGTGGGTCTTGTGGCATGAAGGTTCATATCCAACATCTATGAGACCACGGTATCAACCTGTTGATTTTGTGCTTCTGATATGTTTGTTATCTGTCACAGTGCTTTCTAGAACCCATTTCTGTGGACTGCACTGATTAATGTGGAATTTTTTATGTGTGTCTATAAACATTTGTCTCCTTAATCATCTGGAGGAGAGCGTCATGTGTATCAGACATATGTTTTCTTACTCTCAGTCGTTGCAATGATATCTTTAATTTACTTCAGAGTTCCTTTTCTCCTGGCAGGAAAGTTGGGAGTCTCTGTTACTGTCTTATCAAGTGGTGCTATAGCCAGGAGACAAATCAGCTCAAGGCAAGTTTTTGCTTGGTCAGCTTCCAGAGCTTGTCTTTTGTAAGTGTAGGATAAACACTTATCTGTAGTGTGTAAAAACCTCATCTGGAACTATTAAAATGTTAACATTTCTCATGTTGCACGATATCTAGGCTTTTTTGTATTTTTTCCAAGTCTTTGTTAAAAAACAAAGCCATCCCATGCTTACTTGGGATTTCAGAACTGTTTAATTAAATCTCATTCTTGCATAGCTAATAGGTTGTTTCAGCACAACACCAGTTTTAGATTGCTTTTGGTGTAGGGTTACCTGGGGAAGGAGACATGGCCACTGAATTAGAGTAAAATGTGGTATGTCTTAATGTGGATGTTAATTGCTAAACGGTTCAGCTCTTATCCAGAGGTGGCATATATGCATTTTACGTGTATCTAGTGGATGTTGATTCTAGGCATCGTTGAGGTTAACACTGCTGCCTGAGTCATAGTTAGTAATGACTGACATTGAGATCTATCCATTTACAAAGTTGCATTATCAGTTCTCTCTTGAATTTGGTTTCTGTTAGGAGTTTAAGTAAAATTGCTCGTGCTGAAACACTGAAATACAAATGTTCATGGTTTAAGAATTTGCATGGAGAATTTACATATGTGATACGGATGTATTCAAAATAAATCACAGATTATTAACAGTCACAGTTTTCAAGACCCTTTTGCCAAGCTAAGTATTGATCACCGTTGCAGTAGTGTTGTACTGAGAGGATGTGAGCATCGTGGCAACTTCCACTTTGATGCTGAAACCGGCTACATAACACAGACTTATTTTGACTCTCTCCTGACGCTCTTCCCCAGATGCTGGCAATTGATGCTAGTGGTTGTGACCACAAAGCTTTCTTGAGTGGCAAAAAACGTTAAGCATTTAAAAAGGTATAAATACTTAATTTGAGACTGTGCGTCAGTGCACTGCTTCATGTATCCAGTGGGCTAAGAGAAGCTCTCTCGTTTGATTTCGCACGTGTGAGACACAGCACAGGTACTGGAAATCTGGTTTCAATGTGGTGACATTCAGCTCTCTGGAACACTGCCGTCAATGAATCCTCAGTGCTTTAATTTGCTGTTGTTTCTCTTTAGATAAATACAGAAATGTGCATCTTGGTGTATTCATGTCCTTGCAGTGGGATCTTCACAGAATGCCCCCAAAGGCTCACGATACTTCAGCTGTGGGTTCATGTTACACGTATTTCTGTAGTGAGGTACAAACTTTTGAAATTAACAACTGTGATGTCAGGATGTAGCCAAAGCTAGAATTTGGCAGTATGCAGTTAAAATATGTATCTTTGATGTTCTTAGTTTCAGAATGGCTTTTTAATTTTATTTTTATTTTTTCTTTTAGTATAACTTCATTCTTAATGTCTGAGCAGGTCTTTGAAGATTTGGAGATTAGAAGCACTGCAGAACTGCAAGGGTTTTTTTTTAAATTGATGATTAATGGTCATTAAAATCTGACAAATTGCTACTCCAAGTGATTAAATTACTTTGGTGTTTTGAACGCTAAATTTACGAGGCTGGGTGACTCTTGAGTTTTATTTAGGAGTTACTTGTATATCCTTTTCTAAAGACTTGTTATGTACCTGAATATTTCTCACATGTTGATTTACTGAATCATGCTGCATATAATTTTTGACTAGTGTTTGGGGTATTAGAGTTCAGAAATCTGAGGGGTTTTTTGTTTTTTGATGCATTTTCTCCTTAAAAACATAACCTTTCCTGTCTGGCCAGCTGCATTACTTAAATAACAGCAGCAGCTGAAATGTGGTTTGGTTTGGGTACTGTTAATTTTGTGCAGCTATGGCACAACAGTGAAGGGTCTATGAGTATTTAAAAACAATCATAGCTTGTACAAAGGGGCAATATCTCTTATTAGGGGAGTAGTTGGATGGGAATTATAAATGGTGTTTTTAAAGTGAATCAGCATTGACTGAAAGTTGCTTATATTGGTGTTCAGTTAGATTTTCTTGGGATGTTTCAGCTGTTATTTGGAAAAATTGGTATTTTTCAACATACTGTGTTACTTGCATTATTTATATTAACACTACATTTATTTTCAGACCAATAAAACTGCTCTGACTCTGTTCTGATGCTTCACAAACACAACATCTTTTTCTTTAAGGAAATGTCTAGATACAAGTTAGTGCTCATTTTTCTTGGGTATATGTGATTTATTCAGTATGAAGTATTGGTTTGTACATTCAGTCAGAAATGTCATGGCATTGGTATTTGCATAGTTATCAGCTCTTCCTGCTGGATCTAGACTAGCAAACAAATGGAAATGGCACTTTGAGTGTTGTAGCTGGTGTTATTACTAGAGAAATAGTTCTGCTTTACACCTAACGGTCTGTTTTTAGTACTGAAACACAAATTTCAGAGCCCATATCCGGCTTGGTCATATGGTAGTATTTTGGTGGTAGGTTTTTAAATGTGAGTTGAAGAGTCTGCTGTACAAAAGACTGGTGTCTTATGTGCTAGATAAAACTGTCCAGAACAAAGAACAAAATGCAAACAAGAATCCTGTGTCATTGGATGCATCTTTTTATAAGTGATTTTGGTAGCTAATGTATTTTCCAGTGCAGTCATAAACACCAACTTCTGCAGTGTCCTAACGGTTGTGAAATTTGGAGTATTGAGTTCATGGCCTTCTTTGCTCCCTTTCTCAGATTCTGTTAGAAAACAAGGTTGCAGGTAGGCTTAAATCTGTGGGGTCTGTATCTCCCTGGATAATGTCTGCTCTGGTGTTCAGGCTGGAGATGGAAAAGTGCAGGCTTGTGTAATAACTTCATTGTGTATTGGGGTATTTGGTTAACATTTAGGAGCTTTGAGCTCCTAGTTTTCTTTCTCTGAAAAATCATTGATACTCTGTGACAGCCCATGCTTGTTTCATTTGTGGCTGTTTTCTGTGAGCAATTATCATCAGAAACGCTGCAGCAAATTGGCATCGTATCACAAATGCTCCTGGAATGAAATCAAACAGGCACACAGTGCTCACATTAACAGGGACAGTCAGTGTACATATAAAGCTCAAGAGAAAATGAGAAAAATACTGAAAAAGGTGAAGCTTACAAGACTGTAAAGACGCTGAGAATAGTTTTGTAGTAGACAGAGAGCTCTCTGTGCTCTAATCTGGCACGTTAGTTATGGATTTCATGACTGTAGAAGACAGGGCTTATGGCAAACATATGATAAACCTTAACTTTAGACTAAATGCAAGTTGAATATTATTTATGGGCTGACTCTGTGGCACATTCATCTTCTACATCCAGGTGATCTCAAACTGCTGTACTGCTTCCATCACTGTTAAATACCGTTTCACTGCCCACTGATAATAATTTCCTTAGTGTTTTCCCATGAAATGAGATGTATGTAACTGAAGTATTTCTTTGTGTCTCTGCTTTATAGAGCTGTTGTAGCAAATTGCATAAAAAGGTGTGGCTGCAAAAGACTTGAGTGTCAGATGTGAATGTGTATTGGAGTGAAATGTTGTTTTCTACCTATGATTGAGAAGCTTCAATGCAGGTATATCTAGATGCAAGGGGAGGCACAAATGAGTGATACTGTAAATAACAAGGAATCAGTGGGTATTAGTCCAGTTTGATACTTAAATCCGACTTAGTTGGAAATAGGTATTTCTTTTCAGTTTTACCCTCTCTGCCCTGCCTCTAAGTAGGCTGCATATGAGGCTTGTTCCCCCATTTTAGCCCCAGAAGTCAGCGTATGTGTAAATAATTTCTGTTCTAGTCTCCTTTTTCTTTCATTTAACCTGTATTGTGGTACTTTAATACTTAATACATTAATACATTAATAGTGTTTTACAAAAAGTGACATCTGCTACTCAGCAAAGGAGAAAGCTAGGGACAAATATATGTTCCTGATGTGTAAGTATGAACTCAACTTCCTTTTTTTTTCCCCCTCCCCTGTAGAATGTTCACTAAAAGCCGGTACTGGTACAAAGTCTGTTTAAGGGTGGTTGAGCTGAAATCTACTAAACTAGTCTGTTTGCCAGCAGATGTTAAAGTAATATTGCTTTAATGAAAACATAATCATCAGACATTTTCTGTTGAATTTTGAATGGATGGATTAGGGTTTAGTGAAATAAACCCTTCTTACGCTGGACGAAGCGTAAGTTCTTTCAAGTCTATGTTTGTGATTAGTGTCTTACCTTACTGTAGTTCTCGTTGTTGAGTATAAAATGTTATTTAAGTATGAGGTGTTGCTAGCAAATGACTGACTATTTTTGAGTGGTTTTGTTCATACTGTTCCAATTTACAGTATCACCTCATGAGAATTTTTCATTGTAGAGTTCAGATTTAAGGAAGGAAGTGGGAATTACATTGATAAAAACATTGAGTAATGTGTGAATCTTTTTTTTTCTTTATTTTATCATTGATTTTTCTCAAATACCCCATGGCATGCCATTCACATGACTTGAACTATCATCTGAAGTAAAATTGCAATGATATATACTTTGGAAGATTAAAGCAATTGAAATTTGATGTGATCTGCACCTTTTAAAAAATTCCTACCGCTTTCTGCATATTTGAAGGTATTTTGTTAGTTTCTTGTGCACTGTTTCCCTCAAGAGGGGGCTTATTAGGCCTGCAAGATGCTGTTAAAAGCTCACAGTTAAAGCAACAAACTAAAGTAAAAAAGATCAATATTTCATTTTAGAATAGTGTTTCAGAAAATTGATTTAGAACTGCATTTTGATGGTTCATTTAATGGTCTCATTTTTTCCCTGTAATATTAGGATGGCTGTCTGTTCCTCAACCTGTATTAAAATTGCTGATTCTTAAGCTCACTTGGTTTGCAGCTCTAGTCTGTGCGACAAATTTAAAATTGCAGATACGTAGTTTGATGACAAAAATAATGCATTGCATATTATGATTTTACTGTTTTGTGTTCTAGGTTGTGTTAAAGATCATTAAACATTACCAAGAAGAAGGACAGGGGAATGAAGTGGTGCAAGGAGTGCTGCTGGGTCTTGTGGTGGATGACAGACTTGAAATCACAAATTGCTTCCCTTTCCCTCAGCATACAGAAGATGATGCAGACTTTGATGAAGGTAATAGTTACAGTTTTGTAAAACTTAGACTAAAAAGAAAATACTTACGGGTTAAAAAGGACATTTTTCCCTCACAGTGAGCAGAAGCTTGTATGTACTCAGATTTTTTAGTGTGGTTTGAGGTGTCAGTGGTTTTATTGGAGTGCCATCCTGAATATCCTGCTCAAAGCTTGTCTGAAGGGGATGAATACTCTGTTATATGGACACATTTTTTTAGAAGACTGTACACACAGGAAGATAGATTAGTTTCCTGTCTGTAATTCATAATCACTTTAAAGCTTGTTATGGAAATGGCTGTGTATGTGTGTGTGTGCATATACATCTGGATGCAACTCAGCAAAGATCTATGGATTTAGTACGCATTAAGTACTCATTGAACGCCTTGAGAGCAGAGCTTTTTCAGTTTTAAGAGGCTTTGGCTAACTTGAAGTCTGGGTGATAATTTTGCTTTCCAAGTGAGCTAGAAAGTAGCATGGGTGATTTCTATCTGTCTCAGTGTTTTTTACTGGTCCTAGTGATGTTCTGCTACTGATGCTGTAAGTTAGTATGGTTGGCTTGGCACAGAATGACATCAAATTTATAAAGCAAACTTAAAAGGCTTACAGTTCTAATGTTGATATTATGTGTGTGTGTATTTAATGATGCTGGTAGAAAAACTTCATTAGGGCATAAAGAGTCAGTTTAACTTCAAGAGTAACTAAAGAGTCGATATAGTCAAAGTAGTTGCAGTTGATTCTCTGTTTTGATAATTCAGTTTGAGCAAGACTGCTTAATCTATAAGTATAAACTGCTTTTTCTTGCTTATAATGAGATTAGGTATTATTAAATTAATATTTTATCTTATAACAAACAAATCTTGGACCCTGCTTTTATAGCAGAGATAATTTTAAGAATTCTTTGCAACTTGGTAAGGTTTCATAGCTGTTTATTGTTTCCTTTGTGGGATTATACAGTTTGCTTAAAGAAAAAAATGCAAACCAGAAAGGAATCTTAATTGTTCTACTATAACTTGATGCTTGAGTCAGAACTATAAAGCCTAAAAAATGTTTTAAAGATTCCTTCTCTTCTGGAGCTCTTCAAAGGATTGAAGTAATCTAAATTCTTAATTGGACCTCGTGCTTCTTTTTTTTCCTGTAGAAAATGGCTGAATTTTTTCCATGTAGCTGATAGGAGAGCAAGTATTGAAATGACTTTCTCAGTGATGGATTCAGCTCACCGTAGGATGGCTCCCATGCTGAGCTGTAAACCTGTGATCTGGTATGCAGGGTTCAACTGTTCGTGCTTGGAAAAAACTTCATTCCAGGAAAGTGATTTTTGGTACAAGTCTTTCTTTTTCTCTTTTTTAGCAAGTAGGCAATAATCCTGGAATTCAGTAAGGTCCAAAGGCAAAGGTTCCCTCACCTGGACCCCTTAGCTTTTCAGCTTTCTGTTCCCGTGCTGTGGGCACAGAGAGCAGAGTGAACTCTAGCCAAAGTGGGAAGTGAGCCTGTGGCTGATGCTGCCTCTGGCAGTGGTGGGGAATCTGCAGCCAGGTCAGGGGAGCTTGCCTGTGCTGAGCTCTGTAAGCCAGTTCAGGAGAATTTCCTGTTGGTTTCTATCTTCCCTAGTTTCTACTACGTGGATCACAGAGATGTTGCCTCTGTATTCCTCTCAATGAAATGCAGTTAAATAGACTGAACCATTTAGGAAATTCAAAGTGATCATGTTCATTCTGCATTCCCTTTGCTAGGGGTCTGTTGAGCTCTTTAACCTATGTGGTAGAGCCTAGGGAAGATAAAAACCTAAACAAAATGGCTGTTGAGGTTGCTAGCTTTAGCCTTTGGTATCTTTGTAGGCTCCTCAGAATTGTCTTCTGTCTTGCCAATGTTTTATAATGTTTTGTAATGTTTTATAAATACCCCCTGTTTGTTTTCCCTGGAGCTGTGTTTCCCTATGCAAGCATCCTGCCAGATTTTCAAAAGATTCGTTTTTCTTCTAGATGCAGATAATTCAAGTAGAGAAATCTCTTGTTATGTGCCAGAATGTTAAAATTCAGGATGCTAAAAACTAAAGAAAACAATGTACCTCCTTCCCCCTAAGACTTATGTGTTACTTTAGTGCCTTATCTGATTCTATATATTTGCACAAATTCAGGTCCAGAGATATGGAGGGAAAGTCTAAGGGCCTTGGCCTTTCAGTGTTGCTATCACACAGAATAATATGTAATGTGGTGCGCTTTTGTCAGGATGATGTTGCATCGTCTTCTGCCTTAGTATAGGCCTTAGTGGTCTCAAGGTGATTGTTGTTAAGAGATTTTGAGCTTTTGTACAGGAGGGTGATATTTGAGCAAATAAACTGTTGGATAATTGGCAAGACACATTTACGTGAACGTTTTCCTCTTTTAAGCTATGCAAATCTAATATAAAACACATTTTTGAGGGTGCTAAGAAAATATCCTTAAATTGAACTTGAAATAGGTATGCATGACTTTTAAGAATCAGTTTGATAAAGATGTATTTAAACTTGCTTGAAACAACCATTTCTTCAGATATGCTTAGTTATGCTTTTGTTATGGTGCCATTTTGTCTCTTGTTGCTAATGCGTGAGATAATATCAAATTTTGACTATTTGCTGTTACAGAATTCCTTCAAAAATTAATTTTTTTATGAAAAACATCCGAACTTGTTCTTTTAGTTCAAGAACATTTTTTAATGCAGGTTGAATTGGACTATTTCTAAAACTACAGAAAACATGAGAGATTTTTTAACTTCAAGTAATTCTTACTGCAAATCTGGGAGGGCTGTCCACTGTGAATGAATCCACAGGTGTTTTTCATCTTAGAAAGTTTCTCCTTCAGTGTTGTCTTCCTATGAGTCTTTTTCCAAAGTGCAATTTTTTTGGTAAGATTTCCTGTCAGGGAAGTCTTAAACACTTAGGTTGGCCTGCTGCAGTGTGAGATTTTTAGTGGGGGTGAGAGGGTTCAACCCAACTCTCTGTTAGAAATCTGTAGGTGAAGTTTAGTTGATGATGTGTGAGCTAATGGAGGAAAATTGCGCAGTTGTTGTTGAGTCCTCAGCAAAAGATGCTTCAATGTGAATGTTTGATATTTTAGGGCTGCACTTTGGGCTTTTGGTTAGGCATTTACTTTTCACATAGTTGTGTTTCCTTATTGCTGGTGCACTTACAGCCTCATAGGCATTGACTTTTATTTTTCAAAACACTGATCTTTAATTTAATGAAGATACTTTCAGTGACACGTACAACCCCTATTCCCATGCCACCTGCCTCCCCTTCCCCACGTCCTCCACCCCATAGATTCAACTCTTCTTCAGGGAAAATCAGATTTCTGCTGTAAGGCTTTTTGACTGAGGTACTTCTGTGAAATGATGCAGTATTCCAGCTTGCCTTACTGAGGATAGTTTTCTGAGAAGCGCTTTCACTTTAGGGCACTTCCAGGCCGTTGTCTGAGCACAGTTTTGCTGTCTTTCAGTTAAGGTTTACTAAAAGCCTTATTTTCTGTATGTTCTTCCTGATAAATAAATGTATTTTTCATGTCTATAAATTTAGTTTCTAAGCAACATGTTAAGTTCAATCCTTTGCACTATTGATTTTATCTTCGGTCCTTTTCACTGAGTAGCTTTTCTCCCCATTTAAAGGAAATTTATATTCCCTTCTTGGAAATCCAACAGTTAAAAATGAAGTATAGCTCTTGTCACTCATTATAGATGTTGTGAGACATTATTTTGTGGCAGATTTATTTCAGTCCAATGTATTTTAGTAACTTTGTTACAAAGCTAAGACAGTAAATTAAGTCATGTGGTAAATATGCCAATCGAAACTTTGAGACAGTTATATAATTATACAGCAAGGTAAGTTCTGTGTGGTTGTAAGTTTTTCTTCTTTTATTAGATTCCCTCTGAAATGCTCCAGAAGGAAAGCTGATGCCTTCTCCCCTACCCCCAATATGATTTTTACTTTGTTACTTGAGAAGATTAATTTTGGTTTTCAGATTAGAAGTAGCTAGATGACTAAAGATTCTATTACCTTTAGTTTTCTGTGCTTTAGGTTGTATTTAGTTGTATAATCATTCCGTAACAACTAGAAATAACATAGCGCAACACTTCCACAAACCCACTATTTCCTTAGCCTCAAATGGGTGCAGTTGCATGTGGGCAAAGGTGTTGTAGTTCATAAAAAGTGCTTATTCAGGGTTTTACTTGGCCAGGGGCAGGAGCGGTTTGAGCTGCTGAGCCTTACCTGCAGTGCTGCCCCTCGCTCACCTGCGACATGTGGCCCTTGCAGAAGCAGAGAGCTTCAGGCAGAACCATAGAATCATCAAGGTTGGAAGAAAATGACAAGATCATCAAGTCCAACCATTGCCCAGTACTACCACTGTAACCCCTGAACCACATCACCCAGGAGCAGATGCAGATGCCTCTTAAACACCTCCAGGGAGCTCTGCCACCTCCTGGCAACCTATTCCAGTGCCTGACTACCCTAACACTGAAAAAAACCTTTCTAATACCTAATCTGCCTCTCCCCTGTCTCAGTTTAGGACCATTTCCTCTGGTCCTCTCACTGCAGGCACAGCAGAATAGACTGGCCCCACCTCACTACAAACTCCTTTCAGATGGTTGTAGAGAGCGATGGGGTCTCTCCTGAGCCTCCTCTTCTTGAGACTGAACAAACACAGCTCCCTCAGCTGTTCCCTTAAGACATATTTTCTAGACCTTTCATAAGCCTTGTTGCAATAGGGTCCAAATGGACTCCGTGAGGGTTGATTTCTCTTTCTTGTTTTGCTGTAGAAGTCCTGGTGTCATTAAATCACAGCCCTCCAGCAGTATTGGTTCATCTCCTGTCTGCAAAGGCCTCTGTCCAGGCTAGATTTTGTCAGTTTTTCTTGTATTATTCCTGTTTTGAATCAAAGTTTTCATCATTGTATTCATCATCTTGTATTTCTCTTGTATTACTGCATGACAGACCTTGAACATGCGGTGACTGTAACTATTTTCTGAATAGGCAGATGCAATTTTACCTGTTTTTCTCTTCTTGCTTTTTGTTTGTATAGGTTTATTCTCTGTAGGTATAACAGTTGTAGCTCATGTCTATTGCATTTTTCTGTAAGGAAATGGAATGTTTATGAAATGAAGTAATCAGGTTACATGAAATTGGAGTTTTATTTCACTAAGGACAGGAACAGAGGACCCAAAAGCTCCTAAGTCACAGCCTTGGTTCTGGTTCTAGTTGCAGTCTGTCTGAATTCCTCTTCTGTGGTTTTCATAAGGCATGTTGTAATTTAGGAAGAAAGCTATGCTGTGTAAATGTTGACTTTTCAATTAATGAGTGCTGGCAAAATCCTGTCAGGTTTGTCCATGCATTTGTGAAGTTACACTTTGTTCTCTATCTAAAAAAAACTGTATTGAATTTTAAGTTTTTTAAAATTTATTTATCATTTGGGTGTAATGAATGTGTGAAATACTTCCTAGGCTCAATAAGGTTTAATTTATATAAGGAGTTCAGATGATTATGACAGAGGTTGAATGGTCAATTGTTAAGCATTCAAAATAATCTCATCTGATCTTCGATATTTTTTTTTGTGGATTGCCAGAACTGATAGTGCAATATAATGATGGACAAAGACATTATTTGTTATGCTTATGTTATGTTAATTGTCATCTAGTAAGATGTATCACTTATTCAAGGTTCTTTAATAAAAGAAAAAATAACTGCTAATCACACCTGAATTATTTTGTACTTACCTGTCCCTAGTGCAAGCCCTTGATTTGTTTCCTGAAGGAAGCTAATATTGACATGGTTTGTATAATTATGACGGTTCAGTGCAGTAGCAGGCATGCAGCCTGTTAAATGTTTGGCCTAAGTTTTCATACTGTGCAGACTTACCTCTAATGACTAGACGTTTCTGTCTTTATTGGGCAAGACAGAAGAAATCCCAATAAAAGGCTACTTTACCCGGTGTGGGCTGAAGTGTGCCTTGGGTGTGTGGATGCGTGTACTTTCCTCGATCAGATGCGGCAGTGTACGCCAAAGGATGTTCTTGTAATCCCAAGTGCTAAGAAACAGTGCTTTTAATACTCTTGCCCGAGGCAAGTGCAATGTCTGTGTCCCCCTCCCGTGCCCGCGTGTGTCCCCCCCCTCCCCGTGCCCGCGTGTGTCCCCCCCTCCCCGTGTGT